>CM040243.1:246249491-246449491 GCA_022545495.1 Chrysanthemum lavandulifolium | reverse complement strand
TTTATTTATTCAAGACATACAATCTTTCCGATCTACATCAAGGTAATCTTTTATTAATTTTATTATTGTTAAAAGATGCATACTTTATCTATTAAGACTTTACCTTTTAATTAAGCACATTATGCTTTTATTTTTTATTAATTTTTTCCTCACTCTTTGGTAAAGCTTATTTAGATTGGGAGATAAACTATTAAGCATAAGCTTTTTCAAATGGTCATGACTTTAGCATTCGATAAAGAAGCTGTTAAGCAACACCCATCAAATTGAATCAAACATAAGAAAGGAAACTCCAGTCGCCGTTTAAAGCTCCAACTTTTTAAATTTATTTATTCATATAATTTTCTTCAAGACATACAAGCTTTCCGATCTACATCAAGGTAATATTTTATTAGTTTTATTATTGTTAAAAGATGCATACTTTAAATATTAAGGCTTTACCTTTTAATTAAGCACATTTTGCTTCGCTTTTTTTTTTTTTTTTTTTTTTTTCACTCTTTGGTATAGCTTATTTTGATTGGGGATAAACTATTAAGCATAAGCTTTTTCAAATGGTTATGACTTTAGCATTCGATAAAGAAGTCATTAAGCAACACCCATCAAATTAAATCAAACATAACAAATAAAACCATAGTCGCCGTTTAAAGCTCCAACTTTTAAATTTATTTATTCATATAATTTTCTTCAAAACATACAAGCTTTCCGATCTACATCAAGGTAATCTTTTATTAATTTTATTATTGTTAAAAGATTCATACTTTAACCATTTTGAGATGTTTGGCTAATTAAAGCTTTATCTTTTTACCCTTTAATTTCAATCAATAAGCTTTACCCTGATTCAAAGATGCCTACTTTATTCATTAAGGAAGCTTTTTTAGGTGGTTTATTGCTTTTTTTTTTTTTTTTTGTTAGTATTAAGTTCTTTGGATAAGCCATTCTACATTAAGGTTTTTCAAATGGTGGGTGTGTTTGGAAAAGAAAAGTCCATGACTTTAGCATTCAATAGATACCACTGGTTTTGACTTATGAAAAGTCAAATACTCAGCACCTGCAAATAGGGGTGAGCGCGGTTCCGGAACCGCTCGAAACCGACCCGAAACCGAAAGAACCGATAACCAAAGAAGTCATATTTTAGGTACCGAGAACCGGACCGAACAACCGAGAACCGACCCGGAACCGAAAGAACCGAGAACCGACCCGAAACCGAAAGAACCGAGAACCGAAAAAGTCATATCTTGGTCCATTTGCTCACCCCTACCCTGAAGTTGTTGATCTCGTGTCAGATTTATGAGATGGATTTAATTTTAAATATCGAGAAGCACATTTCTTCTTATCTTTTCTTAAAATTCTTCACATATACAACTGATCATAATAGAGCAATTTCTTACAAATGACTTGTAACATAATGATATCCATGCCATACTATGTGAGATATGTTTCTATATGTTGGTTCAAGTCTTTCCTATAGCCTATACAGCTATATGATATATTGTTAATAACATTATCCATGCCATACTATGAAAAATCTTGTAACATATACATTCAACAAAAAATACATATACAACTACTACTAAAAAATACATATACATTCAACAACAGGGAACTATAAACTTTTACCGGCGACATGTCCCCGCTAAAAAAAATAAAAATAAAAATAAGACTAAAATACACGGTTGGTCCCTAAACTTGGCAAAACGCTTCGCGATGGGACAAAACTCGGCGTTATCATCGCCAGAGGTCCAAACCTTGACCTTTAAATGCCAAACTCGTCCCTTGACCAATAATGCCGTTGTCAACGTTATGTTGGTGAGGGCAAAACCGTATTTCACTGTAGCGTACTAAATATAAACCGTTGTACAGTGTTTGTAGCTAGTATATGGTCGACATTTATCATCCATCCCTAAACTATCCTACAAAAACGGTCTTCTACAAAACGATAATCGTTTCAAGATGGTACGTTGCTGGTGTGGTAAGCTAGCTATTATTCGCGCCGTGGACCTCCGCCAACCTGTATGCCGATTCTTTGGTTGTCCCGTTGAAGTAAGTGCGTCTTAATATTTATTGTGTTAGTTTGTTTTCAAGCGAAGAAAGTACATTATAACAATGGTGGTTGTTTAATGACTTGTCATAATCATCAATAGGGTCTTCTTGTCGGTGGATAAGATGGTATGATCCTCAAATCAGTGCTCGCTCAAGAATGATCATACCAGCCTTTGAGGGGAGAAATGAGCTTGAGGAAAGATTAGTAGGCTCAAGGTGATGTGTGGAAGTGGAAGATTTACCTAGTGCTAAGTTGGATATTGTTCTTCCTTGTTTATGCATTAGGATAACTTTTTTTACCTTTTATGTAATGAGGTGAGATGGTTAATGTTCAGTATCTTGAATTGTAGTAACCTTGTTATGAAGTATTCAGTTTCGTTTGTTTCTGATTTTCAATGCCTTATGGGTATGCAGATGGTTAGCAATTTGTTTAGGGTTAACTTTGAAATGTCAACATTCTTATGAGGTTCTGTTTAGCTTTGGTTACTTTTGATGCAAATTATTCACACATCAAGCTTAGTCAATCTAAAAAAATACACAATAATGACATGGTTCTATAGTTAATGCAAATGGATATAATTCCAAATGCATAAAATTGCATACTTTTCAAAGCATGAGAACTACAGTTAGACACACACACACATATGTTTTTAGAGTACATAACTTGTCCATAGGAAATAAACTAGATGAAACATTGTCTAGATAATTAGCATAACATAATTGACCTATGGTGAGGCCATCATTCTTTCCAAAGTCACTGCCGCTTAGTCATTCTTCGTGTAGCAAAGTCGGGTTGAAGCGAAACCGCTTGAACATCACTGATCGCAATGAGAATCGATCGGGTTGATCATGTTGTTGGGATTGACACTGGGCTTGCTCATGCATGCTGGGATCGGCAATTGGTTCATCTTGATGTTGTTGGGATTGTGACTGGGATGCATCATGTATGATGGGATCTTCAGTTGTTGGATCTTGATTTTCATATTGAACACCACTTCCTTGAACTGCACTAACTTGACTTTCAACAACACCTGTACCTTCAGCTTCTTTATCTGCTGCTACTTTTTTACCTTTAGGATGTGTTTTTTTTGCTGCAGCTTTTGTAGGCACTTGTTTGACATTTCCCTTGTTGGCAGTTCGACTACTTTCAGCTCCACAATACCCTAGGTTTGTTATCCGGTTCTGTCCAGCAATGCCACAAATACTACACTTAACACTCTTCCAAGCCCTTGACAGCTTACCATCCTTCACAATCTCTTCACTTTCAGGAGCTATCCTAACACTTTTTCTACCTCTTGCGGTAGGCGGGTTTGTTTCTGATTTCGGTGGAACAATTGTTGTTGGCACAATTGATTTTTCCCAATGTTCGCTGCTAGTTATAGGCTGGACATGGTGTTTGTGGGTTGCCTCCCAAGCGAGAAGATAGTAACAAGGATGAGTCCATGTTTCTACAGCTCCTACTTGTTGCCCATTTAAAGCCATATTCCAATTGGTAGCAATAACATGTTTACATGTGTGACAACTGGCAATTTAGGGAGTCTATTTTAGGTAACCGCATTACGTTAAACTAAACCGAGTTTTGCCTTTATCACTATTTTTATAAACCATGACTTGATTTTATATCGTCTATTGGTTTTTACGGTTATTTCATTATTTAATGAGTTATCGTATGAGTTTAACTCTATTTGGTAGGCACTATTCGATTCGGCACTAGAAAAGCCTAAAACGAGAAATATTGTAACTTTTAGACCGTAACTCAAAAATTGACAAATAAATAATCAAAACTTGTGGAAAAACGTAAATAACGATGTTAGAAAGTCGAATGAACGTTGTGGGCCCCTCTATTTCACACCTAGTCGGCGCTCCCTCCTCCATAATTATTTATTTTTAAGTCCCCAATATTCTAGTATATATACCCCATCATTTCCCTCACTTCCACTCTTTGTTTCTCTCACTAAAACACACACACACCCACTTCTCTCTCTTCTCTTTCTTTCTCTACAAACCCTAACCCTAAACACCATAACCGGCCGCCACCTTCCGGCGAGATTCTGGCCAAAATCCGGCGCGTTACCCCTCACCTCCACCACCAAATCAAAGATCTCTTCATCCTCTTTCCAACCATATATTACACGCTCCATTTGGACCTCCATAACACCTTCAAATCTTCGAATCAAGATTCGTACTTTTAGGGTTTCAAGTGGGTTTTGCAATTGGTGTTTGAATAAGGTAAATGGAACAAGATTAGAGCTTGTTTGGGCAATAATAAGCCACGAATTGCATTCTAAGGTTTCGACCCTATGATGAAATTTGGGGCTTTTGGGTGGAACATGAAATTAAGTCTAATTAGTGTCTAAATAAACAAGTAATTAGTGTTTGGTAAGTGTGTGGTGTATCAATTTGATGGGTTTATGCATTTTAGGTTTAGTTTCATATTTTTGGTTAAGATAGATGATGGGTTTTGTGTTTGGTTAGTGATTGGAGCTTGAATGATTAGATTTGGATGTTGTGGAATGGATTTGGGTGATGTTTGATTGGTTTGAAGGGTGTCACGAGCCACATAGGGCACGATATGGCCCTTGGTTTGCGTACGTAACCCACTTGGGCCACGGTCCGGGTCGGTCGATTGGTAGCTTGTTGGTTGATGTAGTTGAGGTTTAGATGAGACACGTGGAGCCGAAAAGCTTCTAGAGCTTGTTTGGTTCACGTGGTCTTAACCGCGATCGTGTCATGACCATTAGGGTCATAACATTGGTTTTGAGTACATTTGGTTGATTGATTGGTTGGCGAGTTTGTTTTGAGTTGGTTTGGGATTGCATTGCGATATTGTGACTTTTACATTGGACTTGATATATATATATATATATTGTTGACTTTGAGGTTTGGATGAGACACGTGGAGCCGAAAAGCTTCTAGAGCTTGTTTGGTTCACGTGGTCTTAACCGCGACCGTGTCATGACCATTAGGGTCATAACATTGGTTTCGAGTACATTTGGTTGATTGATTGGTTGGCGAGTTTGTTTTGAGTTGGTTTGGGATTGCATTGCGATATTGTGACTTTTACATTGGACTTGATATATATATTGTTGACTTTGAGCTACGTCGGCGTTACTTTGACTTTTTAGTCAATAGTTGACTCCGACAAAGCCGTAAGATGGACTTTATTATAATTTGGACTATCGATTGATTAAAAGCCGAGAAGTTATGACTCGTGCTTGTGGACTCGAAATGAATAACGATATGAGATTAATATTGGAATTTGACGAAATATATATATATACATGAAAATGCTAATAAACTATGAAATATAAATAATAAATGGGCTTTTGTACCAAAAATATCGATAACAAGTTTTATCTTGTTATTTATTATTTTTAAATGGAAACTAACGACTAAATTAGAAATGTTTTGTAATAAATAAGTAATTAATGTTTCGAGTACACGATTATCAATAAATGTCGATTGTGGACATTTAATACTAGTTTAAGTATTTATTTGCTTACGCTGTGTGCATGGGTTACGGATAACCTAGCATTAATAGTGTTGATCCACGTGGGTAGCGGACTTATTAGGTTGACGAATCTAATAAGAGCCCGCTAGGTACGTTAGGTAACCTTATTAATGGGTGAATTATCCTTATGACTCTTTAGGATACGATTGATTTATGAGATAATAAGCGACACGAGTAAATAAATGAGTTTATCGAGTTGACGAATTCGATAAGGTGTACTATTTATTCTGAAACTTATTGGACTCTGGAGCTTATCGTTTAGAGGTCTCATTGTGTCGCATTGAGTTACATATTGGTTGTTTGAGTGCATTCATAGCATCATATTGAGTCGATACACCCACATGAGGAATACCAAACACTAGGATTAAATGGTGAAACGAGACGTTTTTGGAAATAAAGAAATGGAATATATTGGGGTAGATAACGTTGATTTTGAGGAATATATATATTAAAGTTGGTCTACATTAATAGGTTATGCCGAGTCGATAGTTGTTGTGCCATGATACCGTTATCTTCTGCTAGTGTTTATTTGTGCGTTGATTGCTTGAGGTGAGTTTCATAGCCCCACTTTTATCTACGTTTTTAACTATATTGGGGTGAGAATCATGCTACTGCTTTTGGACCGTTAAAACTATTTGGATTTGCTTATATGCTTGACTGTTTAGATAGATGTGCGGTAGTTGTTGCCTTAGTCTAGGTTTAACCGTGCCTAACTAAGAATAGACTTCTACCTCGACCTAGTCCGGGTTGGCAATTGTTCTAGATTTTGCCACGACAGTCTTGGACTAGAGTCGCGGGGCCCGAGTAATCCTCGGATGCGGATATGATTGGAGATCCGGTAAGATCAGCAGTGTGAAACGGTATTTATCTATCTAGGTCTTGCATAGCAAATCAACTCTTACATGTCCACTATGATTTTGTTGAACTTAAACCTATGAACTCACCAACAGAAGTCGACCTTTAGCATGATTTCTCGTATTTGAGAGATGTTTGGAATACGTGATTGGTGGAAGCTTGGCAAGAAGGCGGGTTCAAGGATCATTTCGACTGATAAACTACGGGACCTATTTTATTAAACTATGTTTTGGGCCTAATATTTAGACTTTTGGATTAAATGTTTTGAATATTTAAATTTGGGATTGGTTTTGAATATTTAAATTTGTGTGCGATACCAATCCAATAGTAACGCCCAAAACTTGATTAAGTCTTCCACTGCATCGAGTTTGGGGTGTTACGATTGGTATCGAGCTCAAGGTTATAGAGAACTAGGTATTTTATAAACCCTAAACTATAACCACTTTTAAGAAAAATTGATCCTCGATCGACGACGCCCGCTGCTGTCAAGCTTCTTATTTGATTATGGTATGAACTATGATTTGAATTATGAGATGATCCGTTATGGGATATTGTGAACCGATTTTGGAAACGTTATTATTTGGAGATATGATTATTGATTTGGGAAATGAGATATGATTATTGATTTTAGGAAAATGAGATAGGTTATTAATTTTGGAAAATGATATGTGATTATTGAGATACTACGGTATTGGATTTGAGTAAACGATATATTATGATTTTGGAAATTTTGAACTCGATTGATTTGATATGGGATTATGTGATGAACCGAACTTATGTGTTTTATTAAAGGCATGTTTTGAGTAATGCGGTACTCTACTTTTAAAGCTTTCTTTATGTGATAGGTGTTTTGGTTAAGTTGATGCGCTTATTAAAACTAGTTGTTTCAACACTTATACCTACCCTATGCCGTTGTCACAAACTATGCCTTTACTAGCTTTTGATGTGTCCGAGGAGGTCCTTGCATTGCTAGTTCGCCAACATTGACTCTCATGACGGTTGCGCAGGTGATTCTTATGAGGTTGCCCGTCACACTAGTTCATCATCATCGATCGCCCTAGCTCATCTAGGCATCTCACTTTACATCGTGTTTTAGTGCGAGCACGACTCCTAGGCTTGCTTATAGCACCGCCCGCATGTCCGTGAGACCACCATCATCACCTATCCGCTTAGCGCCCCACTCTCTTCTCGCCATCACCACCAAAGATCACCATGTCTTGGAGGCCTAGATCTCCTAGTGTACCACCTCGGATTTACCTGCAGAGACTCGACTCATGGACTCTCCCCATGGATGAGGGCGAGGAGGAGCATGAGGTTGAGGAAGAGCATGAGGTTGAGGAGGAGGATGAGATTGAGGAGCAGATGTTGATGAGGATGAGGATCCTCGTGAGGAGGATGATGAGGATATCCTGTGGGTACTCCTCCATTGCGAGTCCTCGCACATCCTCCGAGACCGTGTTCTCCTTTGCTCGAGCTCGAGTCCGAGTCCCCGGATGACCTTTTGGTTTTGATTCACCTCCACATTCACCGAGGTAGGTAGCCCGTTAGGATCTAAGATACCATCGGAGATTGCTTCAGAGCCCGAGGAGTATGGTGAGACGGTCCGATGTGGGAGAGGATTACCTCGCTGTGGTACTAGGCTTAGTAGGTTGACAAATCGCTTGGTTGGAGTATTTAGAGCTAGTATAGAGGATCCGAGAGCGATATGGATACGTAGTCGGGAGGACTAGGGTATTGCATGATGGTATGTCTGAGCTCCGTGAGCAGTGTGGGGACCTCACCGAGAGGTTCGCGACAACTCGTGATGCCGATAGAGCGATTTGGCGTAGGATTGGTGAGTTGGTGAGAGAGGTCGCAGAGCTTAAAAGTGATCGCGACGCTCGACATGTTGAGCTAGCATCATTGTGGAGAGAGGTTGATGATGTTAGGAGATCCGTGAGTGGTATTCGTAGACGTGGCTAGATAGTATTAGAATTATGGTTTTGTACCATCTTGAAACTAAGTTGTACTTGGTTCGAAATGTAGGATTATCCTAGTTGTTTACTAGTATCGTTATTAGGATCGTTTTTTATTTCTCCGTATCCTTTCATGTATTTCCACTTTTGAAACCTATGAGTTATGGTTATTGGAACGTGCATCCTTAGTTATGATTCGGTATTTGATTGTTTCGCTTTGGTATGCTATGTAACACCCCAAAATGGCTTAGCGGAAGCACACAAGTATTGGGGTGCTACTAAACCGATACCACAACATAAGCATAGAACAACGGATTTTCATAAACAAACTTTTATTCATTTTTTAAAAACAATGTTTACGCTTTTTATTTGGTGCGGAAAATGGCCCATTATAAAAAGGTGGTCCCAATACATAAATCGAGTCGCCTATGACCATGCCATGTCTTTGCCTTGCGCCTCCAAAGATAAGCTATCACCTCAAAACCTCAAGATACATGCTAAAGGGGTCACTTACGCTTGTGAGTTCATAAGTTTATTTAAAAGGGATTTCAAGACAATCGTTTCAAATTTGGTTTTGATGATCATTACGCCTTGCATAATGTCATAAAATTATGATTTCAATTCATAAAAGGGTTTCATAAAAGGATTTCATTTGTAGACCATAAAAATAGTATATGTACATTACAATGAATATAATGCCATATTTTATAAATTTATTACGCTAGCACTAAGGTCATGCAACCGAAGCTACGACAGTTTCTGTATGCAAATGTAGTCATACAAATACGGAGCCCATGGCGAGTGTTTATCCCAATAGACTCGGTTCCGACATGCTATATGTTTCGCCTTGACCTATGCGGGGCCAACCGAATAGGGGAGTCACCCCCAATAGATCTATTTATAACATTCGCGCTTCCCAGCAGGAATTGACGGTTCATGAAAAGGGCAATATGGGATCTAAGGACTTAGGCTAAGCTACGTAATATTCTAGGTCAAGCATTATGGTATGGTCCATAAAACATTTATGTATGATGTATCTTAAAACATATCAATCAAAAGGCATAGTATGCATGGAAATGCACCATTAAAATCATTTAAGTAAAATGAGCATGTATCTTCCCCCAAAACAAGTATAAAACAGATTAAAAGTAGGGGCTATGAAACTCACCTCGGCCATGTGCAATAGGAAGTCTTAAGGGAATTAAATCAATGGATGATAGTGCACGGCTCCGACACGCAACCTAATTAATACGACAATTTAGTCTTCATGTTTAAGACTCGATAAAGTTTAACTAACTTTATAAATTTTTAAATGTTTTTGTTGTTGTCGTTGTTGTTGTGGCATCATTTAAGTTATAATTGTGTGTATGGGCTTGTGGAAGGGTACACGCAGAAAAGGATATTAAGGATGAATGAGACTTCGGTTTGATGTCAACCGGAAGATGATGTACGAAGGTAGTACGTAGGATGAGATATTCTTGGTGTGAACGAAAGAAATATCTATATATTTATATTAAGTGTATATATATATGACATCTAGTCTTTAAAATAAATGTGTTTATTTTAAAGAAAGTTGAAGTCTCAACTAAATCTTTATATACAATTCATAACGTGGTTACATTTTAAAATAATAACTATGTTTCGATAAGTCTTAAATAAAATTTTTCTAGAAGAATTCCCCATACTCGTTTTCAAGAAATAAGTTTTGTTTGAATTAGTAAAATAGTTTAGGTGATTATCTAGGATCCGGCATAAGCCGAGTGTATATTCTATTTATTCTAGTTGTTATTGAAATTATGATATGCTACAAAAATATATTTGTCAAAAATCGGGCCTGACCCGTGTATAAGTCTTTATTTTTCTGAGCTCATCAAATGTCAGAGTTTTATAATAAAATATCTTTACCAAGTTTAAAAAAATAAAATATGTAATTTTTAACATTTAACTAAAACTTATACATTCATTAGTTGGTTTAGTGGTATGAAAACATTAATTTTAGTTATAAGTCATATAAAAATTTGTTTACATTTATTAAGAACAATAGAAACTTATTTTATTAATCGAACAAGATTTCCAATCATATAAAGTTTACGCTTTCATTAATTGGTCTAAGGCTTAAGTTTCTATAGTTTCGACAAGATGAAATATCTTTTATGAGACATGTCACAGTTGGTGGATAATGATATATGATAAGTTATATCGATATGATAAGTTATGTCGTGAGTATATTATTTGAATAAATCGAATAATTCGAGTAATAAACCAAAGTCGGAATGAGCACAAACCAACACACCTAGATTCTCGACTACCACTCGTCCTCACAACATAATTCAAATGTACCCTTAAGTGGGGCTTGTTGGGCTTCACCCAACTGCCTTTTGGCCCAAAACACCAATTAAGTCAATACATACTAAGGTGAACTATGAATTTGTAGTCGTTTTAAATGGTGTTTATGACACAGTGAGCAAACAAACTAAGCATACTCTTGGCTCTGTGAACAAGATGCGAGCCAACCGTACTATGGTGTAAGGGCTCGAGAAAGCAATGACTCAACACCATTTATAACTATTAGGACAATTATGAAAGGAATCTCAAAGCACCCTTTTGTGGGCTGCAGTCAAGTGGAACAAACGCCCTTTTTGTGACTCGAATGAACTCCAATCACTTTGACTCTTTATGAGTCTGTATGTATATTGGGACAAGGCAACAAGAGCACTAGGCATTAATGAAGTCAAGTAGCCACCCGTATAGGTCAAAGACTGAGCCATACCTTGATAACATTATCTAGCTAGGAGGGTAAATTGAAGCAAAGAACTACACCTAAGTATATATGTCTCGACATTCGGGTACAACCCGATGCTCATATGTGACTCATCACACCAACCTTACGGGTAGGGGCTGTACGAGTTTACACAATCAAGCAAGAATAAGCCCTCTCGAGCGATTCCCACCATAGTCAAGACAAGAAATACACACCCTGGGTGTTTTATTTTAGTTCCACCAACACACTAATGAGCCTAGATGATGTAAATAAGGCGGTATGTATGCCGAATACGGTTTCGAGCAAACTCGGAAATGAACCGAGGACATGATAAGCCAATACTACTTTCACCCATGTTTTTAAGTTTCTTTCTGTTTTCTTTCACCACTGATTCGTAACAACAACAATTTTTGCCACTCTATTTTTAAATAAGACACATTATTACCAATTCCTTTATAAATTTCAATCTTCAAAGATATGACTTCAAATTCATAAAGAACATTCGGATTGAAATATATTTTATAATTCGAATAAATGGGATTACAACTTAACAAATTAACAAGATATCCATTGAAATATTCTTACATTTAAATTTCGTAGGTTGATTGGGTGAGCGCCGACAACCAAGGAGCTAAATTGAGGGGCTCGGGACGAATTAGAGCAATTAACCACTTGGAAAGCCTTCCATATGCATCCAGGAACGAAACCCCTCAATCAATTTTGAAAAACCCCTTGATTTGAGAAACCCTAATTTTCGAATTGAAGAGAAAAATGATGATGAAGCTTTCTGAGATGAAACCCTTTTATAGTGGAAAGAATTGAAATGTGATAGTGACTCTATTGTTAACCCAAAACATGTTTCCTACCAATCTAAGCTTTCTCTTGGCACCCATCTCTTTCCACAGCCGCGCCTCGTGATGACTAGGGTAGTAGGGAGAACATTTGGCATGTAGGAGTGATAGCTTATGGAAGTTGACTCTAAAGAGAAGAGGAAAGCACCTATTTTTGTGTTTGTCTCCCTAGTTTGTGTGACAAAAGAGAGAGAAGAAGGAGCAGATAATGAACGTAGGAGAGAGAGAGGGATAGGAGTTTTCTCTTTTGTTTTATTGTACAAACAGTACAATCGGTACCCCGTGTTTTGTCGAATCCTCGAGTAAACGTACCTTCCCGGTACCCGAGAAATATAGAAATTTTAGTTTTGTAAATGATTTCATAAACGTAATAATATGACATTCTTATAACGTTGAAATTTGATTATAATTATTTGCTGTTATTTAATTGGTGTCGGTAAGCGTGCAGTGCCGTGATTTTCTAAATTCACGAGATATCTTCTCGTTTTCTTCCGTAAATTATCCTTGAATGATAAAATATGTATATTTCACTTGTCTCATTATTTATTTTTAGTTTTGTATGCTATTGCGTTACAGTATGCGGAATAACTAATGGATTAAGCTTATGTATGCTCAAATTTTAACTGGAATAATAATAAATTTCACATTTATTATACAGATACTCTGTGGACAAGCATCGTGTGTGCGGTGTCTTATTTCTAAGGAAACGAGATGACCTCTCGTTTTAAATTTTAGATATTGGCATTCTGTCAGAAAATACTCGGTTTGAATTTTCTGGCGTGATAATTATTATTATAATAATCCGAAATTTTACGGGTTGTTATAGTCTACCCACCTTACAGGAGATCCGTCCCGGATCTCAATTTACGTTACCCGATAGGGTGTCGGGAACGAGGTGATGGTATTTGGAACAAGTTTTGAATTTTCCATAGGTTGTTCTAGGGTTTCTTCTTTGGGTATGGTGCCTAGGTGTTTTACCAGTAGCACATCCTCTATCTGAGGAGCCACAATTTTCTAGGGTAGGTTCATTGGGTGAAAGTTTTAATTTTTGATGTTATGAGGTTTCATTATTTTGCTAGTGTGAGCACCTCTAACTTCTCATGGTTTTATCAAAACGTACCCATTTCTGGTCTTTAATGGTTCTAAAGTATATGGGTTGATTCTTAAGGTTTGCTATGGGTTTGTGTGCTTTCTTCTTTAAAGGGTGAAGAAACATTTGTTTTCGAATCTTTCTTTCGAATAAATGTTTGCACAAATTTGACTAAGACCAGATTTCAAAATCGATAGTTGTGTAAAAATGACACATTTTCACAAGATTGTAAAACTGGTTCTCAATTATGGGGTGTATAGGGAAGTTTTGCGAAACTTTTAGTGTTTCGTCATTTCGTCTAATTTTAACGAGGATTTGTAAAGTATCATTGTTGGATTTTAAAGGGAATCCTCCAATTTGGAAGTTATATTGTAGTAAGGATGTAGCAGTGATATAACGCTTACCCATAGCTACGAGTAGTGTTTAGTTTTCTAAGTTGGGTAAAATTAGGGATTTAATAGTTGATGAACCTCATGGTTATCTATGGTTTTAAGCAAGGGTGTAGGATACATCCTAAGGTTAGGCTTAGCTACCAAGGAGGACATTGATCATTTCTGTTTATGGGGTATTAACTTAAAAAACTTTTCGAGGAAGTAAGTAACTAATAGAGTGGTTCTAGAATACTTTTCAAAGTATTAAAAAATACTTTATTCTTGTGAGGTAGTAGTGAAATTGTAGTTTACTTTATGGTGAAATGGTAGGGTGGTAATTTGGCTTGTAGAATAATTCATGGAGTGGTTCATAGGGTATTTTGATTATAATGGTCCGTGGGATAATCGGAAATAGTTTGTATGGCAACTCATTTATTTAGTTTATAGGAGGGTAACAAGGTAGGCACTGTTATTCTTAAGAGGTAGGTGGAGCTTCTAGGTTATTAATTCTCAAGGTAGGGCGTAAAGTTTTCAAGTTTCTGTGGGATTATAGGTCCTTTATCATGCCCTTCTAGATTTTACCAAAGGTTTATTGCATTTCTCATAGGTGCTATTGAAAGGTTGCTCCTAGAATGGTTTGATTTGTCCATGGGGTGTAAGGTGTGGGGTAGGAGTGACTATAACATAACCTGATTGTGATATGGAATTATAAAGTTTATGATTAAGAAGTAGTATGACGCCAGTGAGTGGCTTATGATTAAGGAATATTGTGACGCCAGTGAGTGGCTCATGATCAGGGAATGCCAGTGAGTGGCTTGTGATTAGGGAATGCCAGTGAGTGGCTTGTGATTAGGGAATGCCAGTGAGTGGCTTGTGATTAGGGAATAGTGTGACGCCAATGTGTGGCTTTAGTGTAATGCCAATGTGTGGCTTATTAAAATGTTACATGTTTATTAAAATATTATCATTTTCTCACTGGACATAAAGCTATTATAACTATCCTAAGTACTGCAAAATTCACCTATGAGTCGGACATAGGTGATCAGCTATGTCCCATCGTCCTCGGTTGAATATAGGTGATCACCTATATTCATCCGAGGTTCAATGAATTTTGAAATACTTAGCTTAGTTACGCTAGTAATATGTCACAATACTTTTAAAGGTTGTCTCAAGGATTAGAACAATTATTCTCTTTATGTGAGGAAAGGTGTAGTGTTGTGATACGTAAGTATATGTATAGGAAAATAATTATAACCTATAATGAAACTAGGTGAGCAAAGAATAAACATGTATCTTATCAAGTATGATCTCAACAGATCATAAGTGAGGCATCACCAAGCAGCGTGCACGTGTCGGTCATAGGGTTTAGTTTTGTAAAAGTGGTTATAGTCTAGGTTTTAAAAATACCCAGCTTCTATAACCTAGGCTCGATACCAATCAGAATAACCCCAAAATGGCTCAATGGAAGCACACAAGTATTGGGGTGCTACTAAACCGATACCACAACATAAGCATAGAACAACGGATTTTCATAAACAAACTTTTATTCATTTTTTAAAAACAATATTTACGCTTTTATTTGGTGCGGAAAATGGCCCATTATAAAAAGGTGGTCCCAATACATAAATCGAGTCGTTTATGACCATGCCATGCCTTTGCCTTGTGCCACCAAAGATAAGCTATCACCCCAAAACCTCAAGATACATGCTAAAGGGTCACTTACTACCGGTGAGTTCATAGGTTTATTTAAAAGGGATTTGAGTACATTGTTTCAAATTTGGTTTTGATGATCATTACGCCTTGCATAATGTCATGAAATTATGATTTCAATTCATAAAAGGATTTCATTTGTAGACCATAAAAAGAGTATATGTACATTACAATAAATATAATGCCATATTTTATAAATTTATTACGCTTAGCACTAAGCTCATGCAACCAAGCTATGACAGTCAGATGCAAATGTAGTCATACAAATAAGGAGCCCATGGCGAGTGTTTATCCCAATACACTCGGTTCCGACATGTTATATGTTTCGCCTTGACCCATTCAGGTCAACCAACAGGAGTCACCCCAATAGATCTATTTATAACATTCGCGCTCCCAAACAGGAATTGACGGTTCATGAAAAGGGCAATATGGGATCTAAGGACTTAGGCTGTCGCGTAATATTCTAGGTCAAGCATTATGGTATGGTCCATAAAACATCTATGTATGATGTATCTTAAAACATATCAATCAAAAGGCATAGTATGCATGGAAATGCACCATTAAAATCATTTAAGTAAAATGAGCATGTATCTTCCCTCAAAACAAGTATAAAACAGATTAAGAGTAGGGGCTATGAAACTCACCTCGGCCATGTGCAATAGGAAGTCTAAAGGGAATTAAATCAATGGATGATAGTGCACGGCTCCGACACGCAACCTAGTTAATACGGCAATTTAGTCTTCATGTTTAAGACTCGATAAAGTTTAACTAACTTTATAAATTTTTAAATGTTTTTGTTGTTGTTGTTGTTGTGGCATCATTTAAGTTATAATTGTGTGTATGGGCTTGTGGAAGGGTACACGCAGAAAAGGATATTAAGGATGAATGAGACTTCGTTTTGATGTCAACCAGAAGATGATGTACGAAGGTAGTACGTAGGATGACATATTCCTGGTGTGAACGGAAGAAATATCTATATATTTATATTAAGTGTATATATATATGACATCTAGTCTTTAAAATAAATGTGTTTATTTTAAAGAAAGTTGAAGTCTCAACTAAATCTTTATATACAATTCATAACGTGGTTACATTTTAAAATAATAACTATGTTTCGATAAGTCTTAAATAAAAAAAATTTAGAAGAATTCCCCATACTCGTTTTCAAGAAATAAGTTTTGTTTGAATTAGTAAAATAGTTTAGGTGATTATCTAGGATCCGGCATAAGCCGAGTGTATATTCTATTTATTCTAGTTGTTATTGAAATTATGATATGCTACAAAAATATATTTGTCAAAAATCGGGCCTGACCCGTGTATTAGTCTTTATTTGTCTGAGGTGATCAAATGTCAGAGTTTTATAATAAAATATCTTTACCAAGTTTAAACAAATAAAATATGTAATTTTTAACATTTAACTAAAACTTATACATTCATTAGTTGGTTTAGTGGTGTGAAAACATTAATTTTAGTTATAAGTCATATAAAAATTTGTTTACATTTATTAAGAACAATAGAAACTTATTTTATTAATCGAACAAGATTTCCAATCATATAAAGTTTACGTTTTCATTAATTGGTCTAAGGCTTAAGTTTATATAGTTTCGACAAGATGAAATATCTTTTATGAGACATGTCGCAGGCCAAGATAATGATATATGATAAGTTATATCGATATGATAAGTTATGTCGCGAGTATTGATGACGCATCTCCGATCGTGTCGAAGGACCCCTTCGCCCTCATCGAACTTGCATTACGAAGACCCAAGTCTTTCTTCATAAGTCATTGGTGGCGAAACCATTCATCATTGACATGGTTACCGGCTGGGATTCGCCACCAAGGCCTATGCCTTCGGTGTCTTCTCTTGAAGGCGCCAAGACAAAGGAGAACCTTGACTTGGTCTTCCCCACGCTCCCACTATTTCCTTAGCTTCCCGCCAAGGCCGAGATAGTGGGATGAAGCCCTAGCGGTTACCACAAATCGTGGGACCCCCATGATCTCCTAAATGTGCTAACACTCTCCAAGCTATTTTCTTCACCTATAAATAGATCGACGAGTCATTTTAATGGTATGTTCACTCAACACAAGATTTCACATACTCCATATTATTTACAACACATATCACATACTTAGTCTCACGCCGGAGGTGGTTCGCAGGCCCAACCCTCGCGCAATCACTTAACGGTGTCTACTATTTCTTATTGCGATTGACTACAAGTTTGGCGCAAGCATATCACCTCATACCCTTCGATCACCATCAAGGCCCGGTCGTTTAAATATTGTACAATCGGTGGCGCCATCCGTGGGACCCGCTACTATTGGTCTCGTTATTCCAAACTTACACCCAATAATCACTCTCACTAGTTTCATGGCATGAATCAAGGAAGAGAGGATACGCCTCCGGGTTTCTCGACCTTGGCAACAATCCCGCCAATGATCCTAACAACCTTCCCAATATAACCGCATACACCTTTACCACACGATCTCACTCAAATAACTCCCAACAACCATGCTTCAACCTCGCTAACCCCGAACCGTAATCGGTCCGGCTTTGTCAAGCTAACATCAAGCATTAGAATCTTACCGAGGGCTCAAGGAGGCAAGCTCGGAATGTGGAGATGCGTAGGGAGTTAGAATACTCAGCGATGAGTATGACGAAGAGTTGAAATGGAGGCTAGGCCCTTTGCTCCCGGGCTACACGCTCGGTGCTAAGGATAGGGTCTCCGAGCAACAAGGCCGAGTGGAAGGTCGGTTGGTTTTGAAGATGTTCCGGAGAGGATCCGAAAGAAGCGGAAGGAACGATGGAAGGCTCCAATGGAAGGAGTCACCAAGGGATACTACGGAGGTTAATTTGCCACCACTTTTGGCGGCTCATCTAGGAAGAACTGAGGCGGGGTTCTGCTTTCACCTTCTCACGCATCCGGGCGTGAAGGCAATCCATCTCAATGAATGGGAGGAAATCTTCCTCCTCATGGTATGTATCCTCCTTTCGTGCTCAATCTACCTCACGGGTCTATCCCCACCTAATGGGCGGGATAGCAACCCCGCTTTACTCAACCATGCGGAAGCATGCCCTACGGCAACCTATGGTATATCCTCGCACTCGCCGAAAGTCACCCACCTTATATACCTACCGCTACCCTCAATATGTTAACCAAAACCCCGTTGGAATACCTCCAAATCATAACCCGCATAATGCCGCCCCTACCTACATGCCACCTTATAATCGCTTTTCATCGAGCTCATGTGCTCCACAACATCCTTCGAAGATGGATAAAAGATTACCCTTTGCCCGATGGGTTGAAAATGCCCGCATATTGGTACCGATGATGGGAAGGGGACCTGATAACTTCTTACACCGCTCAAGGGCTATCGAATGCGTATGGTTATGCCTGCTTTCTTGCCACATGTTTACATATACCCTATGAGAATTTGCTCAGATATGGTGGAACATGCAAAACCGTAGCATTGTGAATTTAGATGATCTCAAGGCCAAATTTAGATCACATTTCACCAACGGAAAAAGTTTACAAGAACGCACCTAACAAAGGCACAACATCAAGTAGAAGGAAAACGAGAGCACTAGGGCTTTCATTACCGTGACACACCGATGACACCTTACGATAATGGGCTTTCACGAAGACCAACGATCTCGTGTTTCGCATGGCCTTCAAATGAAGTTTGTTGAATTCTCTCCACCGACCTTCCCGCAACTTATAAGGGTTTAGTGGAGAAGGCGACACCGGATCGGCCAAGGAAGTATCTACCGACGGGCCCTACGAAAATAAAGAAAGTCAAAGCAAAGCCTCAAGCATCCTTCGTGGGAAGGGTCAAAGAACAAACACAAAGGAAGGGACAGTTTACACCGCACTATAAAACATCAACCACGGGCTCTAGGCTAATCATCCAAATCTCCAAGGGAGATACTTGCTACGGAAAAGGCTACGAAGACCTTTGATCCTCCTCCTCGCTTGGCAAACAGAGGAAGGCCCAGAGATACTTCCAAATACTGCTACTTCCATGACGATTACGGACACGACACCAACAATTGCAGAGAACTCAAGAAACAGATAGAAGAGGCCGTGAAGTCCGGCCAATTGGGACATTTGGTGAAAGGTATAAAGAAGGGTAAAGAAAAGGTCTCCGACACACAGTTGGGGAAAGACACCACGCCTCCTGAAGCACCCATCCTCATGGTGTACAAAGGTGACTCTGGTTTAAAGAGGAAAGAAGCGGAGGAGGCATTATGCGGAGTAGGAGATGTCACTTTTCCTTCAATCACAGGGAAAGTTCTTTCAAATGACCCCGTGGTCATCAAGGTCTTGATCTCCAACGGAGAAGTAAACAAGGCCTACCTAGACTGTGGTAGCTCTTGTGAAGTGATCTACGAACGCTGCTTTCTAAAGCTCAAGCCTTCGATAAGGTCGAAGAGAGTAGATTCGAAGGTACCCTTAGTAGGGTTCTCAGGGGAACACTTATGGCCCTTGGGAGAAGTCCCTCTAGAGGTTACGATTGGAGAAGGAAAGCTAAAAAGAATGTAAACTCGGTTTTCACGATCGTGAGGTCCGAATCTCCTACAACCTATTGATAGGGAGAACGGCAATATGTAAGATGGGCATCGTTGTTCCACTATACATGTCATGTCAAATTCCAAACACCTTCGGTATTGGAACGGTTTTCTCCAAATAACGTGAAGAAGCCTACGGAAGTAGGCAAAAGGGTCAAACAAGTTTCGAAGAGCCTCGAAGATGTTCTCACCGCACCGATGTCAAGAACGATCATAGTAAACGATCTCTATCCCGATCGACGGTGGTAATCGAAAAGCAGCTCCCTACTTACTTTAAGGCCAATTGAATAGGTACTACGGCCAACATGATGTCTTCGCATGGACCTACTCGACATGACTGGGGTCCCTTAACTCTCACTATAGATGGAAAGCCCTTCGCATCGAACACAAGCTTAATGAGCTCAAACATATTGAACCTATCACAAAAGCGTCAAGCTCGGCTCGAAAGAAATGTTGCAAAGATGCAAAGAAGTAGATGAGCTCAGAAAGCAGTATACTGTGGAGGTGAAGTATCAAACTTGGGTAGCCAATTCGGTGATGGTCAAGAAGCATGACGGAGGGTGGCGAATGTGTGGACTTCACAATTATTAACAAGGCTCGTCCAAGGATCGCTATCCTCCGCCGTAAATCGATTGGAAAGTAGAACTTTGTCGTTTTCGGTCAAGTGTTTTCGACGCTTATAAGGTTTACCATCGATACAAATGGCGGAAGAAGATGAAGAGAAGATGCCTTTTACAGAAAAGGCGTTTGTTGTTACAAAAGATGCCTTTGGTTTAAAAATGCATGTGCCACCTACCAACATTTAGTGGACAAAGCCTTACACAAGCGAGATAGGTAGGAACCTAGAGGCGTACGAGACGATATGGTTATCAAAAGCGAACGGAGGAGGATATGCTCCGACATCAAGGAAACCTTCACCGCCTTCGCGCCATCAACATGAAGTTAAATCCCAAGAAATGTTCCTTCGTGTGGAAGAAGGACAATTTTGTGACATCCGATCACCAAGCAAGGTATTAAGGCCAATCCTTCAAGGTTAAGGCCATCACGGATTTGCACCTCCTAAGTCCCTAAAGGAAGTGCAAAGTCCGAACGGAAAGCTAGCAACCCTCAATGTGTTCTTATCAAGGGTGCGAGATGATCTTTGCCATTTTCAAAACACTCAAAGGATGCACGGATAAAAAGACGTTTCAAGGAGTATGACGCAGGTCGCCCAAAAGCTCAAGGAATTCATGGCTATTCTACCTACACTTACCGCCCAATCAAAGGCTAAGTGTTGTCCATGTATATTGCAGCCTCCTTCAAAGCATCACCGGGTTGTTGGCGTAAAGGAGAAGAAGCAAATACGATCTACTTCTAGTAGGGTTCTACAGGAGTCGAGCTAAATTATCCAAAGATTGAAAAGCTAATTTTGGCTTAGGTCCACGCATGAGGCGCCTCAAGGTACTTCCAAGCTCACCCCATAACCGCATTTAGTGACAAACCCATTAAGCGGATACTTTCGCCGGAGAAATATGGAAGGATAGCTATGGGCTATCGAGCTAGAGAGCACGAAATTGAATACAAGGGTAGAAACTCGGTCAAAGGGAAAATATTGGCGACTTAGCGTAAACACCTCCGAACCAAAGCAAGACACAAAAGTTGCTAAAAAGAAGCCTGGTAAGGTGGTCGAAGGGTGTAAACTTTATACTGATGGAGCCTCTAGCTCCGACGGTTCTGGCGCAGGTCTCATGCTTGTTGACCCCAAAGGGAAGGAGTACACTTATGCACTCCGCTTTGAGTTCGATGCAACTAACAATGAAGCAGAGTATGAAGCCTTGCTACCAGGCCTCCAATTGGCTAAGGACATGGAGGTAGAAGACTTGGCCATTTTCGTTGACTCACAACTGGTGGCCAATCAGATAAAAGGCTCCTACGAGGCGAGACAACCTGTAATCAAGCAATACCTGGATAAGGCCAAGGAAATGCTCGAAGGGTTTACATCATACAACATAGAGCATGTTCGAGAAATCAAAACAAGAAGGCGTATGCACTTAGCAACCGGCATCAATGGCATTTGCTCATTTAACTAAAGAAGTTCGTCAAGTGTTGGCGAGATAGGTCCATCGTCCCAAAGGAGGTATCCGACGAATATCGAGGAAGACTCAAATTAGATGACTCCAATTAGAGAATATCTAATAAGTGGTATACCGCGAGGATCGAAATTAGCTTGAAAGGTCCGCATCAAAGCACCGCAAGAAGATGTAACCATGGGAACTATCTATACCAAAGATCCTTTTTGTCCCCATGGCTTCGTTGTGTAGGACCTAGGCAAGCCTCCAACATCATTAAAGAAGTACATGAAGAATCCTACGGGCTTCACTCAGGACCCCGCTCCGTTGTTTCTAAAATCATGAGGATCGGATATTACTGGCCTTCGATGCACAGGGACGCTGTCGAAATCATTCGGAAGTGTGAAGCCTGTCAAGTTTACTCAAGGGTTCCAAGGCTACCAAAACAAGATATGACCTCTGTGACGTCCGCATGGCCCTTTAGCCAATGGGGGATAGACATCGTAGGTCCTCTGCCAATTGCTCAAGGAGGAGTAAAGTTCTTGGTCGTAGCCATCGACTACTTCACTAAATGGGTGGAAGCGAAGCCTTTGGCATCCATCACAGGAAGGCACATGGAAAATTTTGTGTGGGAACATATTATCTGTTGGTTCGGAGTACCCTACATCATCATTTTAGATAATGGGAAGCAGTCATCAAGGGTATTCCTGTTTTGCGAGGCCTCAATATCAAAAATCCTTCACTCTTAGTCATCATCCGTAAGGTAACGGACAAGTGGAAGTTACTAACAGGACATCATACAAGGAATAGAACGAAGGTGGGATACAATACCATGGTGGGTAGATGAACTACCTCAAGTACTTTGGGCTCCCGTAACGCATACAAAGTCAAGTCATGGGAGACGCCTTTAGCTTGACATATGGCACGGAAGTCGCCATCCCTTCTAAGTAAGTGTCGAAACAGAAGGGTCATGAACTTCAAGCAAGCAGACAACGAAGGACCTCAGAGCAACCTAGACTTACTCAAAGAACGAAGGAAATAGCCTCAATCGTGAGGCTATCCATAAGCAAAAATTGAAAGATACTACACAATCGGGTTCGGCCTTCGACCTTCAAACCGTGGGAATACGCCCTCCGACTCAACAACGCAAGTAAAGCTAAGTACTGTGGTAAACTAGGACCTACATGGGAAGAGCCCTACGTTATTAAGGAAGCATATGGCAACGGAGCCTCAAGTCGGAAACCTTGATGGAGACGCTATTGATAGAACACGAATGACACTACCCTTCGTAAGTTCTACGATGAAACTTACAATGTCAAAGGACATTTTTACTTTGCTTTCAATCAATTTATTTGCATTCTTCTTACTTGGGGAAAGAAGCATTAATGGTAGGCGCCTAGTATTCATTTCTTAAACCGATGTAATCCTCCCTACCCACTTAATGATATAACGATTTCAAATCTCTTGTTTCGCTCAATACAACAAAGATTTGTCCACCAAGTCGCTTTATAAGTTTCAATGTCGAAGGGATGTACAAAGACTAACAACATGTCTTGCTCATATGCATAACATCCACCTCAAATTCACATTAACTTTCCTATATGGCCTTAAGGTATTTTAAGCCTTCACGCCCAAAGGACTAAGATGGAGTGGGTCGCAACCTCTCCGTCAAGAACAAATTATACGATTGCTAATATTCTTGGTGAAGTAACTACACACAATGAGGCTATGCATCTACCATACGCCTTAGGTTGTAAAACATTTTACGCAAGTAAAATAAAAAGAGAAGAATCACATGACAAAATGCAAGCCCTAGTGGCTTTAATGCGATTAATGACTAGTTTAACTAGTCTAAACAGCCGTAGCCTTAACGATCCAACCAAGCAAAACATTGTCTTAGGCCGTAGCTACATCACACACACCAAATGTTAATTGTTTCATCAGCACAAAGCCCGGAAAGGAACACAAACAAATTGTTTTAAACAGGTACATACCACTGGGATCAAACTACAACCACATGGTTGCCTTCATCAAACTTTGGAATGAGGGGATCAATCAACTCGGGATGGAGCCTGGTGACGGAGTCTTCTTCAAGGAGACGGAGGTCGACTTTCCTTGGCTTCTGGCCAACAGTCCTCAATAGAGGCCCGGGTCCTTTGTCACTCAGAAGGAAAGGAACTCTAAAGCGCTAAGTGATTACCGCATCATCATACTCTTTCTCATGAGTTGCCTCAGACAGGAACATCCCGCAGCCTTCACCGGTTCCTCCGTCGCAGCTATCTCCTCCAAAGTGGTACACTTGCCATGGAATATGGCCGCATTCACCAGGTTCCCAATTGCAATCCCCACATCATCGCTATGGTAAAGTTCCATGGCAACGTAGGGATGACCTTGGTTACCAAGTCCACCCTATCCTTCTTCAAGGATCTTCAGACAAAGGTTTAACCCATCTACCTTTTCTCTGAGCTTGATCTCTTGGTCCAACAGCTTCGCTCTCTCTCCTTCGAGGCCTCCACATTTCGATAAAAGAACAGATATCTGCTTTTATAGCCTACGACCTTTGAGCCTTTGATAGTTAGCCTTCAGATTCACCGCCACGCCACTTGACCTTTGAGCTTTTCATTATCGCCTAAGATCTTGCACCAAGGGTTCTTGTCAAAATCCTCCAAGGCATCTTCACACTTTTCTCCAGTCTCGATACTGATCCCTAGCCTTCTCCCTTCTCAAAGATAACATCCATTTCTTCTCGAGCTTTGTGACAAAGACGAGCCTCCCTTATCCTAGCATTGAGTTGGTTGTCTAGCATGCACCGTCGGACATAACTTTTGTCATGAAGGTCGCAGAGCCTTTCCATGGACATGTTGTTCATCACCCCTTCCACCGGGTGGGATTACATGGTCTACGAGTTTATGACAAGCTAAGGAGAGGAAGTTCTTTCAGATCGTGAAGTCCCGCAACATATATAAATGTGTTAACATATTATTACCGGTATCTAATTTTTGTTATAGGCAAGAAACATTACCATGGATATCATCACCACTGGGCCCTTCGATGGCTAGAAATACCACGCCCTTACCCCGGCACTCTTTGCCGGGTAGTTCGAGAGGAGGAGTAGGTAGGATAAGCTTCTCTTCAAGCGGACTTCACGCCTTTGCACCGGTATTTTCTCGCTTGGACCCTCTCACCAATGCCGAGGGTCCCACGATGACCAAATGTCCTTCGAGACCGGTTCATCGATTCAACAACATTCTCCACAAGTCGGTCTTCCACATCTATGGGTTCCTTTGACGGAGGAGCAGAGGATACAGTTCGATGGGTCGGGCTTCCACATCATTGTCATTTATTGACATCGATGGAGAGCCCACGCCATAGCTCGCCTCTTGGGGATTCTTTAGAATGAAGCTCACCTCCTTTGCACCACCACCACCACAAAGTTTCGAATGACATTTCGCATCAAGGAGCAAATAAGATAAATATCGAAAGATAAGCTTTTATTTCTTATTTTAATCAAAAAATACATACTTTCTCCATCACAAATAATCTCAGTACCAAAGGAGATCCCTCCCATATTTCAAAGAAGGCCACCATGAACATAATTGGCTCGTGGAATGTTTGGCAATCACCGATGACGAGCCAAACGCTATACAAAGGATTCCTCCTCACAAGATAGGGCAAGGATCGTTGAACTTTTTCATCATATTGGAACCATGGGTTTAACAATGTAGGAAAGTCGGAGGATAATGGTGTTTTGATATAAAAGAACTTGCCTTCCAGCCTCGATGTTTGTAAAGGGCCTATCGATGAGAATGGGCACATCCTTTCACCCTCTTAGCCAAGGTCAACCAATCTCCTCCGTGGTATAAATTCAAAACCCCTAAGCATTTAATGATGGTTCAAACCCATAAGCTTTGCACATCACAATGTATGTCGAAGCTTGGCTAGGCCAAAAGGGTTGAACCTAGATATGTGTACCTCATAGTAATCGGAGGAATTTTAAGATCAACGGATGCAAGGGTATCCTAAGGTTGAGGTGGTGAATGCATGGGTATATAAGCCTACATAGTTTTCGTGGGCATCAAAAACCTTGATTTCTACTAGGTAACATGATTTTATGCTCTTTTGAATTGGGTAATCGTGAGGAACGCTTTAAGCTCCTCCCTTGTCAAGGTGCAACCTTGTTGTTTGATTACAAATTTTTATTTGCGTACATTGATCCTTCTAAAATCCACAATAAAGTATTTGAAAATGATACTAAGGAACACTTTACCTTGTTTGATCGAAAGCTTGATCGGAAGAGGTTTTAGTAGGTGAAAACTTGCGTGAGATAAAATAATGTTAGGGTTTTACTGTTTTTTAACTTTATATACCCTCACGTATGTTAAATCTCAGCCCTACACGTGTCATGACTTATCCCCTTACCACCGGATTTCAAACTCTTTTTAAATTTTGAAATGACGTTTTCTTTTACCGAGGAAAAGGGAGTAGTTAGGATAAGTGTTTGCATTAATTACGGTCAATAGGTACAAGACTTTTCATCTTCGTTCATTTTTGTGACAAAGGGGAGGTTTCATTTCTATTCCTGAGTCGTAAGCAATATTTCTTGCTCGTACATATCACTTTCGACTGGGGCTTGATGACGCATCTCCGATCAGTCAAGGACCCCTTCGCCTCAACGAACTTGCATTACGAAGACCCAAGTATTTCTTCATAAGTCATTGGTGGCGAAACCATTCATCATTGACATGGTTACCAGTTGGGACTTCGCCACCAAGGCCTATGCCCTTCTGTCTTCTCTCAAGGCGCCAAGACAAAGGAGAACCTTGACTTGGTCTTCCCCACGCTTCCACTATTTCCTTAGCTTCCCGCCAAGGCCTAGATAGTGGGATGAAGCCCTAGCGGTTACCACAAATCGTGGGACGCCCATGATCTCCTAAACGCAGTGCTAACACACTCCAAGCTATTTTCTTCACCTATAAATAGATTGGACGAGTCATTTCAATGGTATGTTCACTCAACACAAGATTTCACATACTCATATTATTTACAACACATATCACATACTTACCTCACGCCGGATGTGGTTCGCAGGCCCAAACCCTCAAGAATCACTTAACGGTGTCTACTATTTCTTATTGCAGATTGACTACAAGTTTGGCGCAAGCATATCACCCTCATACCCTTCGATCACCATCAAGGCCCGGTCGCATTTAAATATTGTACAATCAAGTATATTATTTGAATAAATCGAATAATTCGAGTAATAAACCAAGTCGGAATGAGCACAAACCAACACACCTAGATTCTCGACTACGCCTCACTCGTCCTCACAACATAATTCAAATGTACCCTTAAGTGGGCTTGTTGGGCTTCACCCAACCTGCCTTTTGGCCCAAAACACCAATTAACTCAATACATACTAAGGTGAACTATGAATTTGTAGTCGCTTTTAAAATGGTGTTTATGACACGGTGAGCAAACAAACTAAGCATACTCTTGGCTCAGAACAAGATGCGAGCCAACCGACTACGGTGTAAGGGCTCGAGACAAAGAACGACTCAACACCATTTATAACTATCGTGACAATTATGAAAGGAATCTCAAAGCACCCTTTTGGGGCTACAACAAGTGGAACAAACGCCTTTTGTGACTCGAATGAACTCCAATGACTTTGACTCTTTATGAGTCTCAGATGTATATTGGGACAAGGCAACAAGAGCACTAGGCATTAATGAAGTCGAGTAGCCACCCGTATAGGTCAAAGACTGAGCCATACCTTGATAACATTATCTAGCTAGGAGGGTAAATTGAAGCAAAGAACTACACCTAAGTATTTATGTCTCAACATTCGGTACAACCCGATGCTCATATGTGACTCTCACACCAACCTTACGGGTAGGGCTGTATGCAGTTTACACAATCAAGCAAGAATAAGCCCTCTCGAGCGATTCCCACCATAGTCAAGACACACGAGTAGCGCAATACATACCCTGGTGTTTTATTTTCATTCCACCAACACACTAATGAGCCTAGATGATGTAAATAAGGCGAGGTATGTATGCGAATACGGTTTCGAGCAAACTCGAAACGAATCGAGGACAAGATAAGCCAATACTACTTTCACCCATGTTTTTAAGTTTCTTTCTGTTTTCTTTCACCACTGATTCGTAACAACAACAATTTTTGCCACTCTATTTTTAAATAAGACACATTATTACCAATTCCTTTATAAATTTCAATCTTCAAAGATATGACTTCAAATTCATAAAGAACATTCGGATTGAAATATATTTTATAATTCGAATAAATGGGATTACAACTTAACAAATTAACAAGATATCCATTGAAATATTCTTACATTTAAATTTCGAGGTTGATCGGGTGAGCGCGACAACCAAGGAGCTAAATTGGAGGGACTCGAGACTAATTAGAGCAATTAACCACTGGAAAGCCTTCCATATGCATCCAGGAACGAAACCCCTCAATCAATTTTGAAAAACCCCTTGATTTGAGAAACCCTAATTTTCGAATTGAAGAGAAAAATGATGATGAAGCTTTCTGAGATGAAACCCTTTTATAGTGGAAAGAATTGGAAGGTGATAGTAACTCTATTGTTAACCCAAAACATGTTTCCTACCAATCTAAGCTTTCTCTTGGCACCCATATCTTTCCACAGCCGCGCCTCGTGATGACTAGGGTAGTAGGGAGAACATTTGGCATGTAAGAGTGATAGCTTATGGAAGTTGACTCTAAAGAGAAGAGGAAAGCACCTATTTTGGTGTTTGTCTCCCTGGTTTATGTGACAAAAGAGAGAGAAGAAGGAGCAGATAATGAACGTGGGAGAGAGAGAGGGATAGGAGTTTTCTCTTTTGTTTTATTATACAAACAGTATAATCGGTACCCCGTGTTTTGTCGAATCCTCGAGTAAACGTACCTTCCCGGTACCTGAGAAATATAGAAATTCTAGTTTTGGAAACGATTTCATAAACGTAATAATATGACATTCTTATTACGTTGAAATTTGATTATAATTGTTTGCCGTTATTTGATTGGTGTCGGTAAGCGTGCGGTGCCGTGATTTTCTAAATTCTCGAGATATCTTCTCGTTTTCTTCCGTAAATTATCCTTGAATGATAAAATATGTATATTTCACTTGTCTCATTATTTATTTTTAGTTTTGTATGCTACAGCGTTGCAGTATGCGGAATAATAATGGATTAAGCTTATGTATGCTTAAATTTAACTGGAATAATAATAAATTTCACATTTATTATACAGATACTCAGTGGACAAGCATCGTGTGTGCGGTGTCTTATTTCTAAGGAAACGAGATGACCTCTCATTTTAAATTTTAGATATTATATTTCCGTCGTAAAATACTCGGTTTGAATTTTCCGACGTGATAATTATTATTATAATAATCAAATTTTACGGGTTGTTATATCGCTACCCTTGTTGGCCTTGATTATGTATTCAGCGTTATCAGACCTTGGAACCCAACTCTATTTTTAGAACGTGAATTGTGAACTTATGAAATTGTTCTTCTTGCCTCCGTAATGGTGGCAACTAGACGAAACCCGCTTAGGAACAACCGAGCGCCTCCTGCTGTTGTTGCCCTCGTTCGTCGAGGTCGCCGTCCGCCCCGACCACACCACCGCTGAGAACCCGAACATTGATAACCCAAATTGTAGGGAACCCAAATGTGAACGACCATGCCGAGAATGGTCCTGCTCCACAAAACCCTCCACTTGTGAACCCAAATTTACATTGACCGGGCCTAGTGTCACAGCGTGTCGAACCGCTAGTCGAGACTAACCTCTATAACACCTCTAGTGGAACCTCGATGTCGAATCGAACTCGAGGTTGTACCTACAAAGAGTTCCGATTCGTGGTCCCATTGAGTTTGGAGGAACCGAGGGAGAAGTTTACCCGACTAGGTGGTTGGAGAAAACCGAATGTGTGTTTGCCGTGAGTAACCGTGATGAGGATTGTAATGTTAAGTATGCAACATTCACCTTGAAGGACGAGGCGTTGACGTGGTGGAATAACTATCACGCATCGCAGGGGATTGATGTAGCTTATAGTATGACTTGACTCGCTTAAGGCTCTCCCGATTAAGACTTCATCGTCCTAGGAATGAAGTTAAGACCACCATAAGTTAAGGGTAATCGACATGGCGACTTATACTGCTATTTCCAAGAGTTATCATTGCTTTGCCTCGAAATGGTTCGCATCAAGAACTTAAGATTGAGAGGTATATCATGAATTGCCTTTGGCTACTCGAATGATGTCATCACGCCAAGCCGGTTAATTTGCATGAGGCAATTGTTGTGGCTCAGCATTTGATGGACTTTTATGTGCTAGAAGTAGGAGACAAGAGTAAAAATGATAGGAGTGATAAGAGGAAGAGGAATGAAGTTGTTAAAGGGAATGGCAACAAACGGCACGAGACAGCCAGAGTGTTCGCCATAGGAAATAGAGGTAGGAAAGATTATGAAGGTAGTAAGCCTGTGTGTGGTCGTTGTAACCGACACCACCATGGACTGTGCCCGAATGTGTGTAGGAAGTGCTCTAAGGTAGGACACTTGGCCAAGGATCGAGGTCTCGCCCACTTGCCGCAGTCAAACCGCAAGGAGCGGACCGAAGGCCATCACACTGCTTGATGTGGAAAGAAGGGACACTTTAAGAATGAGTGCCGAGAGCCGTGGATGAGAGGAAATCCTGTAATTTAGAAGGATTTTCTAACCGAGGTGTAGGAGGTAATGGCTTAAACCCGTGAAGCGTGAGGTTGTGGAAAACCGGAAACCATGGTGCTAGGAATCGTGAGAGAGACATGGGAACAGTGTGTTTAAGCTATTGGGAAGCGAAGTCATGCGAGGACCCTAACGTAGTTACTGGTAATGCTCCTTCTCAATAATTTCTATGCTTCCATATTGTTTGATCACTCAAAAGTATATGAGTTTTGTATCCACCAATTTTATGCCATTACTAGGAATCTCCCAAACACCTCTAGGGTTTAGTTGCGATGTGGAATTAGCAAATGGGAGTAGAGAGAATATAGACACCGTAGTTCCAGGTTGTACCTTAAGTTTCCTAGACCACCCGTTTAGTATAGACCTGTTGCCGGTTACCTTAGGAAGTTTTGACGTCATTATCAGAATGGATTGGTTGTCGAAGAACGGTGTACACATCATTTGTGATGAGAAGATTGTGTGTTTGCCGTATGGCAAAAAAGTTCTGAGCATACAAGGAGATCGGAGCGACTGTGGAAGTCCCTCCCGGTTGAGTATCATCTCCTATATTAAGGCCCAGAAGTACATCGATAGAGGAGGTTGTCTTTTCTTGGCTGAAATTTCTGAAAAGAAAAGTGAGGAGAAGAGTGAAAGACACCTTAACAATGTACCCGTTGATAGAGAATTTCCGGACTTGTTTCCCGACGATCTTCCAGGGATTCCACCTTTCCGACAAGTGGAATTCAAATAGAGTTGATACCGTGCGGTACCTGTAGCCCGCACCTTATCGACTTGCTCCAAGAGAATTGGAGAAACTGTCTAAACAGTTGGCGTAATTGTCGGAAAGGATTCATTCGACCAAGTTCGCCACCGTAGGCGACACCGGTGTTGTTTGTGAAGAAGAAGGATGGATCCTTCGGATGTGTATCGATTATAGGGAATTGAATAAGTTAACAATGAAGAACCGATATCCGCTACCTAGAATAGATGATCTATTCGACCAACTCTAAGGAGCTAGTGTCTTTCTAGGATTGATTTACGATCCGGTTATCACCGACTTAGAGTTCGAGAGAGGATATCCCTAAGACCGCTTAGAACTCGTTATGGACACTATGAATTCCAAGTGATGTCGCTTGGTTTGACCAACGCGCCAATGATTTTCATGGATCTCATGAACCGAGTATGTAAGCCATACCGGATAAGTTTGTGATAGTATTCATAGACTACATCTTGATATACTCTAAGAGTAGTGAGGAGCACGAAGAGCATTTGAGGCTCATTTTAGGATTGTTGAGAGAGGAGAAGTCAGATGCCAAATTCTCTAAGTGTGAATTTTGATTCCGTCCGCAATTCTTAGGTCATGTGATAGATAGTTGAGGTGTTCATGTTGACCCAACTAAGATTAAGGCCATTAAGGAATGGGCAGCTCCTAAGAACCCATCGTAAACCGACAGCTTCTAGGGTTTGCGTGCTATTATAGGAGATTCATTGAGGAATTTTCCAAGATAGCTAAGTCACCACCAAACTAACACGTATGATGTTAAGTATGAATGGGGAGAAAAGGAAGAAGAAGCATTCCAACTTCAAGGAGAAGTTGTGTAGTGTGCCCATCCTAGCTTTGCCTCAAGGAAGCGAAGATTTTGTCGTATCGCGACGCTCGCATAAAGGCTTAGGTGCTGCTTTGATGCAATGAGAAGGTGATTGCTTATGCATCCCGAAAACTTAAGAATCATGAGAAAAACTACACCATCCATGACCTTGAGTTAGGTGTTTGTAGTGTTTGCTCTTAGGATCCGGAGACATTATCTCAGATGGAACCAAGTGTAGTATTTATCGACCATAAGAGTTTGAAGCATATCTTAGATCAAGGAACTGAACATGAGACAACGCCGTTGGTTGGAATTGCTTAGTGATTACGATGTGAGATTCATTATCATCCCGGTAAGGCTAATGTTGTGGTGATGCACTTAGTCGTAAGGAGGACATTCCACCTCTACTTGTTAGATCATTAGGAGTGACCATTGTTTCGCCTTACCATCTCAAATTTTAGCCGACCAAGCGCAGGCATTGACGAAAGAGAACCGTCCCTATGAGAATCTTCATGGAATGGTAGAAAGTGAACACGGCTTCTTGAAGCGTTCGATGGAACATTATGCTTCAAAGATGGTTGGATACCATTTCATGGTGGAATCCGTGAGTTGATTATGCATGAGTCGCATAAATCAAAATACTCTATCATCCCGGAGCCGATAAGATGTATCGGATCTTAAGAAACTTTATTGGTGGACTAATATGAAAGCCGATATAGCTCAGTATGTCAGTTGGTGCCTGACTTGTTCTAAAGTTAAGGCCGAACATCAAAAACCATTAGGACTCTTAGTTTAACCCGAATTCCCGGAATGGAAATGGGAGCGAATAACCATGGACTTTATCACTAAATTACCGAGAACCGCTAGCGGCAATGACGCTATATGGGTAATAGTTGATCGTTTAACTAAGTCTGCTAACTTCTTAGCTATTAGTGAAACCGATAGTCTTGATAAGCTTGCTCGATTGTATCTTAAGGAGATAGTATCGTCATGGAGTACCGATATCTATCATTTCGATCGGGATAGTTGTTTTACATCCCACTTTTGGAAGTCATTATGAACAAAGATTAGGAACAAATTTGGATATGAGTACCGCTACTCCATCCACGACCGATGGTCAAAGCGAGAGAACCATTCGACTTTAGAAGACATGCTTAGAGCTCGTTATTGATTTCAAAGAAGGTTGGGAGAGACACCTCCTTTGGTCAATTCTCTTACAACAATAGTTATCACTCTAGCATTAAGGCCGCCCCATTTGAGGCAATCAGATGGCCGAAAAGTCGTTCTCCTTATTTTTGGGTCAAGTTGGCGAGTCGTCAACTTACGTGTCCCGAACTTGTCCTAGAAACCACCGAGAAGATAGTTCAGATTCGTGACCGTTGCAAACCGCCGTGATAGACAAAAGAGTTATGCCGATAAGAGACGAAACCTTTAGAATTTCGTGTTGGAGATCGTGTTATGTTGAAAGTTTCTCCTTGAAAGGAGTGATTCGCTTTGGGAACGTGAAAACGTACTCAATCCCCGATATATTGATCCCTTCCAATCTCGAAAGAATCGGACCGTAGCATACCGCCGAGCTACCATCGAACCGAGTAGTGTACACAATGTCTTTCATGTTAGTAATCTTAAGAAATGTATTTCAAGGAAAACATAGTTGTGCTTTAAGATATATTCGTATTGATGAGAAATTGAATTTTGTTGAGGAACCGATTGAGATTATGGACGAGAAATTAAAAGGTCAAGAATAGCCAGATTCGATTATTATGTTCATTGGAACTCCCGGCATGGACCGAGTTCACTTGGGAACGTGAGGACGCTTTCCGTAGGAAGTATCCAAACTTTTCATGACATCAATCAACTCGAGTGAAACCCCGGACGGGTTTCTTCGAGGTCGGGAGGTCAGTGACAACCGGCAATTTAGGAGTCTATTTTAGGTAACCGACATTCGTTAAACTAAACCGAGTTTTGCCTTTATCACTATTTTTATAAACCATGACTTGATTTTTGTAGGATCATTATTTTTATGTGTTTGATGATTCGGTGGTCTTGGGAGATCAAAATACATGTTAGCCATTAGAGAGAGAAAGTTAGAGAGTTGGGTGTTTCTTGCAGAGAGTTACTCAAAGTATGGAATATTAGATTAATGAAGAGCACCACCCCTTCCATGGATGGAAGGGTATTTATAGTTACAAATACTGACCTCCTATCGGCCTCGTGGATCGTGGATACAATGGGTAAAGACCCGCCCTTCCTCCACGGTGTTGCACTATGCTAAACTAGACTAATAACTAACTAATAAAACAATAAATAATGTAACTAACGATTTGTCTCACGAGCTAACTTATGCTAGATAACATTAGGGGTGACCGACTTTTACTATGGAATTTTCTAATTCCTAACAATCTCCCCAAGGGAGGTCACCCATATTTTACATTTTGAATCCTAGCATTCTATTCTTGACTTTGTTCTTGAGCTCGAGACTTCAATTCTTCAATTCCGCAATCTTTGTGCTTTTGTAGTGCAACTTCAAAGTCCGAGTGCATTGTACTTTCAAGGAGGTCTTTGAACCGATCCACATCTTTGATGATCTTCGAGCTTTCTTTGAGATCATCACCACAAGAAATCTCTCGGATCATCCATAGTTGTGTTGCCTTCATGTGATGTTGTGACATTCGACCGACATGCTCACACTTTTGAATCATGACATCTTTCCATCGTAGTAGCGGAAGCCTTATCGGTTCATGATATTTGCGCAAATGAGCGAAGCATAGTATAACAATATCGTAACCGTGTTATGTAGATATGCACCACCATGATTTCTTCAATTAAGTGTGGTTCTTTGCGAACATGCGCTTGGATTGACTCTCAATTCGATCACCGCAATCGCCGGGGTGTACCGCATACGCATGACGCTTAGCAATAAAGCGCACCTAAAGTGTCTTTGATCACTTTCGCTGAATTGAGGTACACGCCCACGGTTCCCCGCTGATCAAGATAAATACTTTGTGATCGTAGGATTCCTAAGAATCTCCTCGACAGGTTTCGTACTGCTCTAGTTGTTCTCAAACCGAACGCCTCAAAGAAGACAACACGGAGTGAGTGAACCAAATAATTGAGATTCACCGATTGATGAAAATTGATTTGAAAACAATCGCGTATTGCTTAGAATAAAGAGTTTTGCAACACGACGAAGGTTTTATGAGAAAGATCAATTTTCAATAAAAACACTTTTTGTATTGAGAATGAGTACACATTCGACGTGCTAGCGAAAAGAAGAGATTCGCACATCGAACGGTTTTTCTAAAAGTATTTTTCAATCGTGAGATACTTTTGAATTTGAAAACATAAGTACACATTCGACGTACTAGAGAAAAGAAGGTTTGCACATCGAATGGTTTTTCCAAAGTATTCGCCAATTCCAATCTCGACCAAGGTTGATTCAAGAATGAATCTCCCATCGCTTTATCCAGTTGTCACAAGTTTGATCTTACGAGAAGATCTCACATGTCACCCACCAAGAGCTTGTTTGATGTTGGCTCTAGAAGGATTTCCATCTTCATCGTGAATATTTTCATATCACTCGATGTTCGGCAATACCACAAGGATAATGCGTAGGACTCTTAATATATACTTACTTTCCACATTGTGTGAAAAGCAAGTCTTCAAGAATTTAGTGTCCTAATGAGATCACACGTGGATGATCTCTTGGCTCTAGACTCAATGGTGCACATTTGGTTCCTATGCCGAGACTAGGAGAGGGTCTCCTTCTTCAATATCAACAATCTCTAAGAGAAAGTCGATAGATAATGTCTGTTCCCGTGAGAATGAAACAAGTCCTTTAAGAGGAACTTGAGTGGTTTGGGAAGTTTAGTGCAATGCGTCATCGGGTCCATGACGCCTTGTCTTCAATACCGATGTTACCTTAGTAACAACCAAGAGTATATGTATTGAACCCGGTTCTCGCCTAAGGTTGAATTGATGGAGGCTATTTCTTTTCACCCTTTTCATATTCATTTCTTTTCATTCTTCAACCCCATCTGCCATTACCGAGACTTCATTACTAGAACCTTGTTGGGTTTATTCCAAGATTAGCTCCATCTCTCATCCGCACTCTTCCCAATTCTCATTTTCTCCTTTTTCATCATACCTAAGGACTCTACACTATCTAGTGGATCGTCCTCGGTAGATCCCTCCGTGCTCAAGCGGATCGTGGGAACAAATACCTAACCTAACCATCCTTATAACACCATGCATAAAGTAAATTGGTCGGTCTTTTGGTATTGTTCTTTCTTCCTTAAAACCAATTGAAAAATCATTTGGAAAACAATCAAGGTACTTGTGATACGAGATCAAAGCATTTTGTACCTTAATAGTTTTGATCACTTAGAAAACCTCCCTCAACCCGCATATGATTTAGAAATTGTTTAGCACAAGGAGGCAAGAGGACTTTGAAATATTTTCTTTGATCACAATTTTCATATGAAAAGCCATTTGATTTTCATGGTAAAATTCTCCTCAATATGCATAGGATAAGAGAAATCATTTTAACACATAGAGGCAAGAGTTCTTTTGAAGCACATCCACGAACACATAAGCCATTAAGAAACCATTTTAAACACAATCAAGGTACTTTATGAATCTCTTTAAAAAACTTTTGTACCTCGATGGTTTTGCTCCCCCTCAATATGTGCTTCAAGATTCGAAAGCGTTTAGCACATATGAGAGAGCAAATGCACAACCGAATCAAAACGATCAACTTTCTCAAATTTATTATTAAATCACAAATTCTCCCCGATCAAAATATCAAACCCTTTGAGATTTTGGATCCCAAGTGATTTAATACGGTTTATAAAACATGGAGAATATGTGGCCTCGGTTTAAATACTCATCATTTTTTGGATAAATCCTCCTCCTCAACATGTGCATTGTGTATGAAATTGTTTGGCACATGGAGGCGTGGAGTGCCTTTAAAGGACTAAAACCAATTCCATTTAAACAGATAAGAGATTTAACTCACGATCTCAACCCGATCAAAATTTTAAACCTTTTGAGATTTGTGATCCCAACTGATTTAAATCATTTAGAAAAATTTGGGAAAGACGGCAAGATTCAATTTTGAAATATGATGATAAGGACCATTTAAGACATTAAAGATTGTTAGTGTCGGGTATGATAGTTTTTAAGAGATCTTTAAGTAAAACAAAACAATTTCACAATCAAACAAGAACAAAAAAATTTCATTTTGAAAGACCTTGATTCTAAAGAAAAAATCATACCATGACATAACATTAAATCTTTAGATCACCACTTTTGTTGTACAAAACGGACTTTTTTTTTTTTTTTGAAGATATATTGTATGAAAATATTTTAAATTAAATCACTCTCCCTCAATCGATGACCGAATTCGATAATTGAGTGACTTAAGTTTTGATAAAATGAAGTCCGTGATTTTCAAAATTTAGTCCAATATATTTTCAAATAATATATTCCATTTTCAAAACAATTTATTCAAATTTATTCAAAATTGTTTAAAAATGGTATCTCGCATAAAAGATACGTTAGTGGTTGAGAAGCTTCCGTTGTTGTTGTTGTAGGGTTGAAGAAAACCGTCATGAAATGCAGTGAGACTTCTTCTTACGTTGCATTTTGAATGCCAACCGAGGTCCAATTAGCTCCGCTTTCACTTGTCAAGAAACCATCTCGCGATGGAGTAAGACCTCTTACGTTGCATTTCATGCCAACTCTCCATTGAAGTCCGATTAAGTTCGTTTCTTCATTTGTCAACCCAAGATATAGTTACCCTTTCCTTTTGGCATCCAATCATCTTCAATTGTGGGATCCGGATCGGGAACATTCTTATAACCAATATACCGCATACGTTAGTGAACATACAAATATATGGTGGTCGACAACACCCAAACAACAATCGACTAATAAAAGTCAATTCAACATATCAATCGAGATCATAATGTATGGAATAATCATTTACAAATCTATAATCATCTAATCCTAACAATCATATCCTAAATTCCTAGTCCTTCTACACGTGCAATTATCATTTTAATTAAACACGTGGGATAATTAAGAAAGTCCGTTAGATGATATAGATTTGAAAACATTCTCCCCTCAATCAATGACTCATTTTATAAGAAGTTTTAAAAGCGAAAGTCATTGATTGAGTTTTCAATTTTTATAAAAACTCGAATCAATTGTTTTAAAGCAACTCATTTACCACCATTTTAGAAAACAACAAATATTTTTCAAGAATTTTAGACGGAAAAACATTTGTGTAGGAACAGCAGTCCTTCGACATACTTTCCTCAAATTAGTTTTAGGATAAGTGCACAAAATATTTGAAAATTGGTTTAGCGTAGCACTTTCCTTTCATGAAAAACGGGTTGCTATCTGAAATAATAGCAAACCATGATTTAAGCGCGGGTCACAGTCTGAAATAACTGCAAGCCATATTATGTGACATGTTTTGAAAAAGAATATTTACACCTCCTCTCGAACTTCATCTATGGTCCCGCGCCATTATTGAATGACATTTCTAAGACCGTAGATGTTATCGATACCAGAAGACATGTCTTGGAAAACATATTTTGGTCTTTTCAAATTTTCTGATTTTTATGGCTTTTTGAAAATTTTATATTTTTCTATTTTGTTTTGTTAGTTTTATATTTTTGTATTTGGTTTTTCAGATAAATATATACAAAGATAGAGTAGATGATATAGTTAAAGAAGATGATGATACGAGTACCGAGATAAGGATATCGAGCAAAGACGTCGTAGAAGATAGAATTGGCCATCTCTAAACATCCACCACCAAAGCTTCCAAGGGCTCTTGAAATGAAAGAAATAGAACCATCTGAAAGTGAGACTTTGGCGACTTCCCCAAACCGAAAATCCTTTAGTCGAAAGGCATTCAAGCTCTATTTCAAGCTTCCATTAGCCGGTGCACCAAGAAGCACACCATTATCATTTATCCCACCGCCCATTAAAGAACGATAATCTAGATTCTCCATTCGGGTTATATCATCAAGAAGAACATTAGCAACACGCTTCATCCCACACATAAATAATCTTCTCAAATTTCTTTTCCACCGAGGTCCGAAGCCATCCATTCCAAAAAGGTGTCAAGAGAACAATTCCCCAAGTAGTTGAATTGATGCAGTCCGCCTCTTAGTATAATGCTCAAGAACTCTCCGAATACACTTCATGAGGGAATGAAGAACACCTTCCCATGTTCACATTTTTCTTCCGAGATGAACGTGTATGAAGCTCAAGAACCCGGCACACCAATATCCAAGAACTCTCCCGAATACACATCAAGAGGGTAATGTAGAACACCTCCCTATGTTCACATCTTTCGTCCTCGATGAATGTGTATGAAGCTCAAGTCTCCAAAGTATACCAATACACAAGGAATGAATAACTCATAACATTGAAGAAGCGGGCCAAGTCACTGATTATCTCACGGTGACAATCTCTCATGGATGTCAACACCGGAATAAGTGATTATATCTCGAATCACCGACAAGCACTCAAGTGAAACAAATTGAGCATCCCAATGTACACATTCTCTCCCCACGATCATTGCGATACCATCGAAATCACCACATACTAGTGTACCTCTTTATCTTCTAAACTTTCTAACATCACTTCCCCACATAGTTGGAATAAGAACACTAAACGCCTTGATGAGTAAAACCTTGAGTTTCTCCGAGGTCATGACATTTGTTTTCCGGAATATCTTCAATCACTTAGAAGAGTTAAGTTCATCAAGTTTACTCGCCATGAGTCAAACCTTGAGTTTCTCCATGTAATAACATTTGTCTTCCCGGATATCTTCAATCACTTAGAAGAATTAAGCTCATCAAGATTACTCGCGTTTGATGCGTGTCTCCTTTCCCTTCTTTGGTTTTGATGCTTCGTAATCAACAACTCATTGAAAGCCCGTATACTAGAAATTTGATGAGAAGAACACTTGAACTCTTGTGGAATCAACATGTCAAGACTCTCTCTCGACTATTTTTATCAACCCTTATGTAGACAATTTGAAGAGACCACCACGAAGAAAACACTCTATACCATACTTGAAACCAAGTCAACTTCCCCACAATTGTATCTTAAGCTTGCACCTAATGATGGAAGAACGGTGTAGAGAATTTATGCTTCAAGCAAATCTCTAAGTACTCACTACCCAAACAAAGTATGAGACATTAACACCTCTTGCGATTATCCACACCGTCATATGCGTGTGACATCGAGTAAAACAAAGTAACTCCTAATAGTGATAGTTAACGTGTCTTCAACCATCCACCTCGATTGCCGGTAACTAGATAAACCAAGTCTTCAACTCAAATTCTTAAGCCGAGCAAGTTATCAAATAAAACACGCCTTTGTGAAAGTCAACTTCAATCTCAAATAAGTGATAAATGATTAACTCCGAAGTAATCACCTTGTGTCACATGTCCAACAATAGTCAATATCAACGCCTCGAGTAGTCATTGCTAAAGAATATGAGCAAGTCTAATTGGGAACCGAATCGACTTATAACTTTCTCCCATTAGTGCTCTCCCTAAACCGACAACTGTTTGATAAATGCCCATTAAGAAGAAGTCTTTAGATCGTTAAATGCAACTCGCCTTTAGTCTTCTAACATGTAGCGTAAAATGTAGAATGCATCAGACTCGACCTTCTTCAAGATTGTTCGATGGGAATAGATAGTTAACATCTTCAACTCACACCAAAAGCATCCCACCAAAAGCATCCCAATTAACTTACGACACAGAAATCCCTTAAATAAAATCCCTCCCAATCAAACAAGAACAGAAAGATGTTCATCAAGGAAATCGACAATCAGGGCCGCAACGAACACACAAGATGGTAACACCAAACTACCAATCACATCAAACAAGAACAGAGATTGTTCGAATCATCATGTTGATGTATACGTGAAGCATTAACCGGAAGCACTTTGTCGATAAACTCATCAATCAGTGAAGATGTCAACCAACGGCTCTTAGAAGAGAAAACTCCATGTGAAGATGACCCGATCTGAAGAAGCTCGGTTCTTACATGAGTTTGGAGCCGTATGACCATTTGTATTCTCTAATATCAATCACCATGCAAAAATTCACATTTCTTCTCCCTCAAGAATTGCATACGGAGATGCCATTCTTGACTAAATAAGTGAACATTATCCATTTGTAGTCTATTCACACTTCTCCCCAAAAATCAGCACGGTATGTCGTCATCGCCATTATAGTTGAGAAAGTGGAATCGAAAAACAATCAACAAGATGGCCGGTTCACTTAATGACCAAGCGCATGGAAAAATATGAAGCATGTTGATGAGAATGGTCATAATAGAAGATTTCTCTTCTTGAGAAGATAAAGCTTAATCGACACGTACACTTTTCTTTCTTTAAGAACGAGGCTTGAACTGTGTGTTCAAGCGTCATAAGAAGATTTCTCTTCTTTCGAAGATAATGCGCATCGAAACGCGTACACATTTCTTTTCATTGTAGTACGAGGCTGAACCGATGTGAGCAGACGTCATAATCTCTCTTTTCGGTCTCTTGGCAAAACACGTAATCAACCCATTATCATTCAAGGCTCTTTGTCGTGACGGTGATGGAAAACCCAATATGATGAATTTGACCCGAAGTAAACTATCCCGAACTCGTGACTTATACTTGCACATATGTAACAAAGAGCGGTGCCGAGACTTCATGCTCCATTGAATCTCTTAAGTACTCTATACTCTTCAACCAACCAACCATCAAGTAATAGACGACATTACCTCTTGAAAATCCACAATTGAATGTGACATCGAGCACTACAACGTAACTCCTTAAAGTGATAGTTATTTTGAGGTGATAAGAGCCCAATTCCCCAAGTGGTAACGTAAAAGGTAAAAGTCACTCAACAATAACTAGATTTCCAAGTCTTCGTTTTGAAAATAATTTGAACAAGGATCCTCAAGAATCTTCATCCATCCATCCCGATACCTTCGGATACTAAGTACACTCGCCTGTGATATTTTACTTCAACCTAAAATAAATAATAGTGAATTACCCCGTTGTCACATCTTCTAGATAACTTGCTCAAGTCTAGCCTCCTTTAACGTTTTAAGTGAACTCGATAATGGTTTCATCCGACCATGGTTTAATAAGCATAACCCGTAAAACTTTGAAGTAGCTAAACCGCCATGACGAAAATCCAAACACACATCCAATTCATGAAGTACACCCTTTATCCTTTCTTTGAAGCGAAACCGTAGCACCAAAGATCGGAAAAGATCCCGAAATACACTTTCCTTTTCTCCGTGATGGTTCCATCAATACGAGATTTTACAACTCTATGGTTTAAACCGAAAAATAGTTTCTTCGGGATTTTACAAAACCAAGAATAAACCGTAAGATAGATCCCAAATGCAATTTATAATTACTGGATGTCTCCATTGTCACGGGATTTTACAAGTCTATGATTTAAACCGAGAAATAGGTTCTTTCATGGATTTTACAAAATCAAGACAAAACCGTAAACAATGTCGCCTTGAATGTGTTACTGACGACTTTGGTTTCGATGAATATCCGTTTTAGGGAACATGCACGGTTCATCAACGGTCCATTATCCAACATCATCAACATCATCAACCATCCAATCAACACTATGGAAAACACATCAATCACGCAACTGGCCGGCTATTGTAATGACCGCATGGAGAAATAGACCCGATATACCAAACTTGATCATGAAGTAAAATTCCCAGTTGTTACTTAACCTTGTACTAATCCTCGTGAAGAAGAAACGGTGTACCCAATGTAAAAAACCTCTTGACATATCCTCAACTGCGTGAGACACCAAAGTGATAGTTACGTTGTGGGTTAAACGAGAAAGAATCACAAACGTAATTAAATAGCCAACTCTTTATCACACTCTGTAAATGCCCAAACAATTCATCTTCGCAGAAGGATAGGAAGAAAGAAGACGAAATAAGTAACCGTGCCCAGAAAACTTTACTTCAAATCCAAATAAGAAATATCGTCCAAACAACCCTGTTGTCACCCTAGTTCCAATATTAATTCAAGTCATGAATAGTGACTAAGTGAAAATGCATAAACCAAAGTATCAAACCATAAAACACAACAAATCTTATCATCACCCCATATCATCACAAATCTCAGTATCATACCAAATCTCAACAAATCTTATCATCATCAAATCATTTTAACAAATCTCATAGAAGCAATCCAATATTGAGAAGCTCATCATTCCGTCATCCAAATCCAAGTGATATATTATTCGACCCATAACAACTCAATAATCTTTACTCCAAAATCCAAGGTTTATAACATATATGGGCCTAAGACAACTATTATGCTTGACCAATCCATCATTACTCATTGGCCCAACTCACTTATCAAAACGACAATAAGTTCGTTCAAGCCCATGTGAAAATTACATACTCTATATTCAAGGTCTAGCCCACCAAGCATAATACCCGTTAAATAATAACCACTTAACTTCGTCTCAGAAAAGTTTGATAACAATTTCCATAACGATATTGCCCATACTTAAATCGCATCAAATGATATAATCACACTTAAAAAATGATAAGTAGTTTATAATTACTATGAAATGATGCCCAACTATCCCCATTCATCTAATCGTTTGACAGACCAATCCCAAATAACTTCCACGCTCGCCCATTTTCATTCCAAATCCATGGTTCACACAAATCACAACCATATCCAAGTAGAATTAACATTAGTGGCCCATGAAAACACTACTCTTTGGTCTCAAATCACGGCCCATAAAACAATCAGATCCAACCACTGGTTAACCTAAATTACAAGGAGTATTTAACACAATATCACACACTTTGCCCTAATTACTCTCACAACATAGTCCGCCTCTTTCACATACCAGAACAATACCAACCCTAAACTTACTTCATTCAGCCCCCACGTTATCATATCATCAAAACGCTTCACAGATAAACGAGACCCCTTCAATTGTTTCCTTTCAAACGTATCAAACAAACACCTTCATACGAATACACAACCAAACCAGCCCACGAATTCATCAGTACATTCATGATATCCTCGCCACAGTGATGGCAAGAGGCACATCGACATAGCCACAGGGATGGCAACAAGGTCCATATTTCGAATTCAGTGTCCAAGGAAACAGGTAAGAAAGCACAGTCATGATACTATTAGAATAAATAATTTTCATTCACACGAGCCAAAATAATGAACTAACATACTTGTTAAGTTCATTACTTTAAGCTCGTATAGTATCAAATACTTTGGTCAATGAAAATATTCGTTCAATTACACGGCCTTCTGAGATCTCTTGAAGATTATACAGACATCGAAACAATTAAAAGAAAGGGCATATTTGCTTGTTTCTTTTCAAGTCATGTTTCGAATATTAACAGTGAGTTAGATTGGATCTATGATGGATTTCTTAAGTGTGAACAATCATTAATGGTTGAATAATTATTGAGAATCACATGAGAAAACTGAGATCTATTATCATTTTGTTGTTTCGAGTCATTGATATGAATGAGAATTGGATAGGTTTCGAGTCTTAGTACTGAAATAATACTAAGTTGATGTTTTGATATGGTCTTTATATGTTTTAAATTATGTTGGACTGATGATGGTTATGTAGAACCTGAGGTCGTGAGTCATTTTGGTATATGGCTTATGTTATTTGTGGTCTATGGTCTGTACATCTTCTTCATCCTTTCTGTTTTCAAAGCAAGTCGCTAGCTAAGTAGCTAAGCCAACTCGCTAGCCAACTCGCTAGCCAAGTTGCTAGCCAAGTCGCTAGCACAGATTTTAAACTAAGTCGCTAATTTGATAAATATCAAATCGCTAGGCAAGTCGCTACAATATTAGATCATGTCAAGTCGCTAACCTTCTCTAGAGTTAAGTCGCTAGCATCATACGACAAGTCACTAACTTTTTATTTTATTTGACTAAATAGTCAAATAACCATAAACCGCTAACAACTTTATGATCTAACTCGCTATAAAACATTCATTGAACCAGACATTAAACACAACTCGCCACGAAGAATGTGCCATCTTGTCACGAAACCGCCATACTGATTTGTTACCTTTAGACCGCTTTAGACCTCAATAATAACCAGATGACCACTTATCTTATCGCTTTGGTACAAAGCCACAAAAGATATTAGTTACAAGACTCACAAGACCGATGTAACTATTGACCCAAAAAAAACTTGTTTAAAACCTGTTAAAACCATAAGGTTAAGAAAGACATTCGACCAAAAAGTGATAAAAACAGTTTTTAGAACAATATTTCGAGCCAACATAAATCAATAAACCACAATAACCATGGTAAAAAACCATACAAATCAAAGAAACACAATAACCTTGGCTCTTGATACCAATTGTAGGATCATTATTTTTATGTGTTTGATGATTCGGGTGGTCTTGGGAGATCAAAATACATGTTAGCCATTAGAGAGAGAAAGTTAGAGAGTTGGGTGTTTCTTGGTAGAGAGTTACTCAAAGTATGGAATATTAGATTAATGAAGAAGCACCACCCCTTCCATGGATGGAAGGGGTATTTATAGTTACAAATACTCGACCTCCTATCGGCCTGTGGATCAGGGATACAGTGGGTAAAGACCCGTCCTTCCTCCACGGTGTTGCACTATGCTAAACTAGACTAATAACTAACTAATAAAACAATAAATAATGTAACTAACGATTTGTCTACGAGCTAACTTATGCTAGATAACATTAGGGGTGACCGACTCTTTACTATGGAATTTTCTAATTCCTAACAATTTTATATCGTCTATTGGTTTTTACGGTTTATTTCATTATTAAGTGAGTTATCGAATGAGTTTTAACTCTATTTGGTAGGCACTATTCGATTCGGCACTAGAAAAGCCTAAAACGAGAAATATTGTAACTTTTAGACCGTAACTCGAAAATTGACAAATAAATAGTCAAAACTCGTGGAAAAACGTAAATAACGATGTTAGAAAGTCGAATGAATGTTGTGGGACACTCGGGGGATAATATATGAGCTCGAGAATGGGTAAATGGGATAGTTTACGAAAAATGACGCCTTTGGCCCCTCTATTTCACCCCTATCCGGCGCCCCCTCCTCCATAATTATTTATTTTTAAGTCCCCAATATCCTAGTATATATACCGCATCATTTCCCTCACTTCCACTCTTTGTTTCTCTCAATAAAACACACATACACCCACTTCTCTCTCTTCTCTTTCTCTCTCAACAAACCCTAACCCTAAACACCATAACCGGCCGCCACCTTCTGGTGAGATACCGGCCAAAATCCGGCGCGTCACCTCTCACCTCCACCACCAAATCAAAGATCTCTTCATCCTCTTTCCAACCATATATTACACGCTCCATTTGGACCTCCATAACACCTTCAAATCTTCGAATCAAGATTCGTACTTTTAGGGTTTCAAGTGGGTTTTGCAATTGGTGTTTTAATAAGGTAAATGGAACAAGATTAGAGCTTGTTTGGGCAATAATAAGCCACGAATTGTATTCTAGGATTTCGACCCTATGATGAAATTTGGGGCTTTTGGGTGGAACATGAAATTAAGTCTAATTAGTGTCTAAATAAACAAGTAATTAGTGTTTGGTAAGTGTGTGGTGTATCAATTTGATGGGTTTATTGATTTTAGGTTTAGTTTCATATTTTGGTTAAGATAGATGATGGGTTTTGTGTTTGGTTAGTGATTGGAGCTTGAATGATTGGATTTGGATGTTGTGGAATGGATTTGGGTGATGTTTGATTGGTTTGGAAGGGTGTACGAGCCACATAGGACACGTCGTGGCCCTTGGCTTCGTCGTAACCCACTTGGGTCACGGGTCCGGTCGGTCGATTTGGTAGCTTGTTGGTTGATGTAGTTGAGGTTTGGATGAGACGCGTGGAGCCGAAAAGCTTCTAGAGCTTGTTTGGTTCACGTGGTATTAACCGCGACCGTGTCATGACCATTAGGGTCATAACATTGGTTTCGAGTACATTTGGTTGATTGATTGATTGGTTGGTGAGTTTGTTTTGAATTTGTTTGGGATTGCATTGCGATACTATGACTTTTACATTGGACTTGATATATATATTGTTGACTTTGAGCTACGTCGGCGTTACTTTGACTTTTTAGTCAATAGTTGACTCCGACAAAGCCGTAACATGGACTTTAGTATAATTTGGATTATTGATTGATTAAAAGCCGAGAGTTATGACTCGTGCTTGTGGACTCAAAATGAATAACGATATGAGATTAATATTGAATTTGACGATATATATATATATATATATATATATATATATATATATATATATATATATATATATATATATATATATATATATATATATATATATATATATACATGAAAATGCTAATAAACTATGAAATATAAATAATAAATGGGCTTTTGTACCAAAAATATCGATAACAAGTTTTATCTTGTTATTTACTATTTTTAAATGGAAACTAACGACTAAATTGGAAATGTTTTGTAATAAATAAGTAATTAATGTTTCGAGTACACGATTATCAATAAATGTCGATTGTGGACATTTAATACTAGTTTAAGTATTTATTTGCTTACGTTGTGTGCATGGGTTACGGATAACCTAGCATTAATAGTGTTGATCCACGTGGGTAGCGGACTTATTAGCTTGACGAATCTAATAAGAGCCCGCTAGGTACGTTGGGTAACCTTATTAGTGGGTGAATTATCCTTATGACTCTTTAGGATACGATTGATTTATGGGATAATAAGCGACACGAGTAAATAAATGAGTTTATCGAGTTGACGAATTTGATAAGGTCTACTATTTATTCCGAAACTTATTGGACTATGGAGCTTATCGTTTAGAGGTCTCATTGTGTCGCATTGAGTTACATATTGGTTGTTTGAGTGCATTCATAGCATCATATTGAGTCGATACACCCACATGAGGAATACCAAACACTAGGATTAAATGGTGAAACGAGACGTTTTTGGAAATAAAGAAATGGAATATATTGGGGTAGATAACGTTGATTTTGAGGAATATATATATTAAAGTTGGTCTACATTAATAGGTTATGCCGAGTCGATAGTTGCTGTGCCGTGATACCGTTATCTTCTGCTAGTGTTTATTTGTGCGTTGATTGCTTGAGGTGAGTTTCATAGCCCCACTTTTATCTTCATTTTAACTATATTGGGGTGAGAATCATGCTCTTGTTTTGGACCGTTAAAACTATTTGGATTTGATTATATGCTTATTGTTTAGATAAATGTGCGGTAGTTGTTGCCTTAGTCTAGGTTTAACCGTGCCTAACTAAGAATAGACTTCTACCTCGACCTAGTCCGGGGTTGGCAATTGTTCTAGATTTTGCCACGGCGGTCTTTGGACTAGAGTCGCGAGGCAAGTAATCCACGGATGCGGGATATGATTGGAGATCCGGTAGGATCGGTGTGTGAAACGGTATTTATCTATCTAGGTCTTGCATAGCAAATCAACTCTTCAGTCCACTATGATTTTGTTGAACTTAAACCTATGAACTCACCAAATGTAGTGACCTTTTAGCATGATTTCTCGGTGTTTGAGAGATGTTTGGAATACGAGATTGGTGGAAGCTTGGCAAGAAGGCGGGTTCAAGGATCATTTCGACTGATAAACTATGGGACCTATTTTATTAAACTATGTTTTGGGCCTAATATTTATACTTTTGGATTAAATGTTTGAATATTTAAATTTGGGATTGGTTTTGAATGGCTAAATGATTATCTTTAACTATACTTGTGTGCGATACCAATCCAATAGTAACGCCTACGAAAACTTGATTAAGTCTTCCATTGCATCGAGATTTGGGGTGTTACAACATGGTAAACCTGTTATCTCCCATCTTCTGCAAGTACAAGACTTGTGTACAACATTAACTACACATTGGTCACCCCATGGTCCACTAACCTGAAACTTAGTTCCTCCATTCCATAAAACATTATACTTAACAACCTCTTTCTTAATACCCTTTAGCATGTTTTGTGCGGTTGGTGTTAGTGGCTCATCACTCTTCTCAATCACCATAAGAACATGCATTATCCTCTTCATCACAAGATTCTCGATGTATTCTAAGGTCGTAATAATTGGTTTGCTTAAACCCTCAATTGTTTTGTCATGAAACACTTAACACATGTTATTAAGTAACACATCGAGTAGCTCTCCCTAAAGATAAACAAAGAATAAACATGTATTAATTATAATTGTTTATACTTGCATTAACAAATAAAAATTAATCAAACAGATAGATCACTTACATGAAAAATGTGACCTTGACCAATGGATCGGTGGTATCTTACTTAACCAATCATGGGCTGGTTGATTAAGTTTCTTGAGATCGCCATAGCTTTCGAAATTGTACAACAGTTGAGGTTGTTGCACATTTCCACGATGCTCTTTGTAGGCCCTACCTTTCCATTGCGCTTCATTTCTCATGAATTCTTTTAATACGAGAACTCATGTTCTACATTTGGAAAACTTCGCTAAAGCTCTACTTATATCCCCGCACAAAATCAAATATGTTTCTTATCTGTTTCAAAACAGAGACTTAAATTCATGAACAGTAAAGGAGTACCTTTTCCATGTCAAGAATAAAAGTGATGCTTGAAATTGGCCCAAGTGCTATACCATCGGATAAACAATGAAGAAACCAAGTCCATGATCCTATATTTTCTAATTCAACAAAAGCATAAGCTAAAGGGTATATACCATTGTTGCTATCAATTCCCACAATCGTCATCATTGACCATTCAAAGGACCACTAATCGAAAAACACCCACCCAAAATGATCTCCCATACTCTTTAAATCCTTGCTTTAGTGCACCTAAACAAACATATACTCTCTTGAAATCTCGGTTGGAAGAGCCTCATCGGAGGTCGCTCCACATTCATCACCATTGTTGTATTAGGGTTTGTCTTCTCGCAACTTTTGAACATAATCTCTCAACATGGTAAATTGTAGCTTGAATTGACCCTCGATGGTCATTATTGCTAGGTTTTGGCCCTTAAAACCTTCTCGCAGGACACTTGAAGCTCGTATTGGTTGGTAAGTTGATTATGCATGACTTGACGGAAGTTGTGGATTTGTTTCAATTTGTCTTTGTAATTTTACTGTGAGATATAGCGAAGGTCAAAAGCTCGACTTTCCTTGATTGCAAACAAGTGTGTTGCTCATTATATGTTACGACCGACCGGATACTGTATCACCATTCCCGCCGACAAACAATAGCCATGGGCGAGTATTTCAAGGGTCCTTTTGCCGAAAGCAATGCATTTATACCCCTTCCATTTAATGGACTTCTAAATGGGCCTATATCCGCCTAGGACCTTCACTGGGCCCGAAAGTGGAACACAACCCCACACTGACCCTTATTCTTGTTTTGTCATTCTTTAGAAAAACAAATCCTCCTAGTTTCTATTGAATGCTCTCTTACTAGGTTTTTACTTCCCTGCAGAGCAAACTCCCGACTGAATAGAAGAATTTGGTATAGACTCCATTTGCAAAGTCCGCACTGTTGAAACAAACATATTCACCGCAAAAGACATCATCAACCATCACGGTAAATCATTTACCAACCGTCATCATCACTTATATTCTTGGTTGTTCTGCTTCACCTAACTCATTACTCGCCTACTTGTACCATACCAAGTTGTGCATCATTCTCCGACAAGTGTTCTCTTCATTTGGTTCAATTGAATTATCAACTGCATTGCTTAAATCACTAGTGTCACTCACTTGTAACAGAGTAACATCAACAACGGATCCTCTTCCATGTTATCCTAAGTCAATTGAAACGAGTTACATCCACATCGGGCTCCTCAAACACAATTATTGACATCAACTAGTGCTCTTCCTGCTTTGTCTAAGTGCTTCTCCTGAGTCAATTGAAACAGATTAACCTCAAAATTATCAGGCTCCACAAAGTTGTTATTGACATCAACTAGTGCTCTTCCAACTTTGTCTAAGTGCTTCCCCTGAGTCACTCGGAACAGATTAACCTCAACATTATCAGGCTCCTTTATAGCATTGTCCTCATCAATAAGTACTAAAGCACGCTCACTGTTATGAACAGGTTGGCTAGCAAATGAGCAGTCTAAGGTGTAAAGTACTGGTTCAATGTTTGGCAAATTGCTAGATTCACCAATATCATTGACGTCCACAGGCACTTGTGTTAGTTGGATAAAAGGATCTAGGGCAGGTTCATTATCTAGATCATCTAACACCAATCGTCTACAACAAGATTGAATAGCCGCAGTAGCAACTTTTCTCCTATCTTCATCCATCTCCCAAAACAGAGTCTTAATTGATTGTGGGGACATTTCAGAAATTTCTAATCTAGTCTTCCCTATTTCCACACAGATGTCTATCAGCTTATGCTCTATGACAACATCTTTCAACAAGTCAACATTAGCAGCTTCACGCAAAGAAAACAAACCGTCAGTCCAATGTACAACCAGGGCTTAAGAAAGTAGAAATAATTGGTTTGTCCACCTCATAACCGATTTGGGTCATGAGAGCATCCATTTCATCAACGGATACCTCTTTTATTTCCACAAGATCAACAAGGCATTTCTTGCCTCCTTGATATATCCTACACCGAAAGTATTTGAATGTACCTTCATAATGGAACATCATGCTAAAGGATCCTGGTTCACCACTGTATAAAAATGTACAAAACAAGATTAAACTAAAGTTACCTAAAGGGAATAACTTAAACAACGTACTAACTTATGATTGTACTAGGCTCTAACCAAAAATACTTACAATATCTCCGATTGCGACTTTTCCTCCGTTTCACGATCATCATAGAAAGGATATTCTCTTACTCGCCACAGAGTAAATCCAAGGTGGTTGTTTGTTATTTTCTTACTTAGATTATTTGATTTGATGATAGACATTGCATTAGGGTTTTCTAGGTATGCTTCCAAAACAAGTTTGGGGATGAGCAATGAGTACACATCTTTGTTATATTCTACATAATGGCGGAAAATTGGACAAGACATCTCACACAAGACTTCAAGTAAAATGACTATTCTACCTCAGCAAGAACAAGATAACGGGTTTTTCGGAGTATAATGGAGCGTTGACAATGCCGTTATTGGTCAAGGGACGAGTTTGGCATATAATGGCCATGTTTTGGACCTCCGTCGATGATAATGCCAAGTTCTCCCCACAAGAAGCGTTTTGCCAAGTTTAGGGACCAACCGTGTATTTTAGTCTAAAAATAAACATACCTTTTGGTCTCGGCTCCACTTGTTGTCTCGGCTCGGTCTCGGGTTGGTCTCACCACACCATCTTGTACCAAAAACAATAAACAAAAAATTAAAAATTAAACAATTAAACAATTAACAATTAACAAAAATAACAATTAACAAATTAAACAATTAACAAAAATAAAATAACGAAAATTAAAAAATACATATACCGGTTTTTAAAAGCGAGATGAGGAGGAGGAAGAATTAAAAGATAGAGAGGAGGAGGAAGAATTAAACGAGAGGAGAAAGGAGATGTGCGCGAAAGTGCGAGTGGGGAAGGCAATGCAGTGGTGTTGGGTGGTCTTGTGAGAGTAGCGATGGGTGGTGGTGGTGATGTGCACAGTGGTGGTGGTGAGAGTAACAGTGGTGGTGCTAGCTGAGGAAGATGAAGAGCAGTGGTTTTTTGTTTTTTGTTTTACTCAAAGTGATACCAGATCTCGTTAATAATTGAGGTATTTTTTACCTTTTGCTTCTGGTGGGGACATGTCTCCGGCGAAAAATCTATTTGTCTTTTAGCGAGACTTGAAAGAGTTGGCGGGATAAAGTAAATGATAGGAGGGAAAAATAAAATTTTCGCCAAAACTTTCCCCGGGGACATGTCCCCAGGAAAAGGTGTATTTATTCAATTTTCATATTTAAAAAACTCTTTATTATCATTTTAAATAATTAAAATTAATAATAAATCAATTTAAATTTAAGCTAACAATTTTATAAATCTTATTTGAATAATTTAAGAAATTATACAATTATTTTAATTACTTTTAACTAATTTAATTTATTTAACAAATTATTAAATAATTTAAGAAATTATAAAAAAAAAAAAAAAAACTCTTTATTATCATTTTAAATAATTAAAATTAATAATAAATCAATTTAAATTTAACCTAAAAATTTTATAAATCTTATTTGAATAATTTAAGAAATTATAAAAGTATTTTAATTACTTTTAACTAATTTAAATTATTTAAGAAATTATAAAATAATTTAAAAAACTTTTAACTAATTTAAACCAAGTATAGGTGCTATGGTATACGTATTATGTTAAACGACCGAGTCGAGGTGCTATGGTCTACATAACATGTTAAACGACCAAGTATAGGTGCTATGGTATACGTATCATGTTAAACGACCGAGTATAGGTGCTATGGTATACATATCATGTTAAACGACCGAGTCGAGGTGCTATGGTATACGTATCATGTTAAACGACCGAGTCGAGGTGCTATGGTATACGTATCATGTTAAACGACCGAGTCGAGGTGCTATTGTATACGTAACATGTTAAACGACCATGTATAGGTGCTATGGTATACGTATCATGTTAAACGACCGAGTATAGGTGATATGGTATACGTATCATGTTAAACGACCGAGTATAAGTGCTATGGTATACGTATCATGTTAAACGACCGAGTATAGGTGCTATGGTATACGTATCATGTTAAACGATCAAGTCGAGGTGCTATGGTATACGTAACATGTTAAACGACCGAGTCGAGGTGCTATGGTATACGTATCATGTTAAACGACCGAGTATAGGTGCTATGGTATACGTATCATGTTAAACGACCGAGTATAAGTGCTATGGTATACGTATCATGTTAAACGACCGAGTATAGGTGCTATAGTATATGTATCATGTTAAACGACCGAGTCGAGGTGCTATGGTATACGTAACATGTTAAACGACCAAGTCGAGGTGCTATGGTATACGTATCATGTTAAACGACCAAGTATAGGTGCTATGGTATACGTATCATGTTAAACGACCGAGTCGAGGTGCTATGGTATACGTAACATGTTAAACGACCGAGTCGAGGTGCTATGGTACACGTATCATGTTAAATGTGACAACCCGTACTTTCAGGTCATTTCTCGACACAATTCATGTCTCACTATTTCAACATTTATAGTAAACTTGGTTTACTTGTTTCAAATTCGCGTAACCTTAAAGGTTTAGCGGCGAATTCATGATCATATCATCACGTACATTTCATATGGACTAAGATTAGTCTACATTTCAAAAACATCGTTTGGACTTGTAACATAATTGTATTTCCGCAAACTTTGTAAACCTTTTGGGACCGATGTTGTACTCTGAATGTTTTTATGAAATATCCAACGATGTGTTTTTAAACGACACTTTAGGTCGTTCAATATAACCGTGATGTGGTGCTATGACGATCAATCCCGAGAATTCCATTCCGCACGCAAAACAGTAAATTGGGGTGTGACAGATTGGTACCGAGCTACGGTTATAGAGAACTAGGTTGCATCATTGACCCTAGACTATAGCTACATTATCATAGCATCTCATCATTTCATCATAGTACATATTCATTTTTCATGCGGATTCACTTACACTTTATTCGAGGTTATTTACTTTTGTTTCACATCGGTTGTCACAGACATGTCTTCAGATTCTCACCCTATCACCATATCATCGGACTCTAGCTCGGATCATGTTCCAGCTAACCCCATCATGGATGATGTTGCATCACACTCTACTGAGATCGTATCCTCCATTGGCTCTACTCCAGCCTTCCCACTAGTCATGACCGACACTGAGACTGAACCCTTCGAGGAGGGCGAAGTCGCACCCACTCCTCATATTAGCCCAGCTCATAACCCGATACACCTACCACCATCACCACTGCCAGCACCATCATCACCATCTTCATCATATTTTCTTAGGGATCCTTTACCTACGACAGACTTGCCGCCCAAAAAGCGTGCTCGTTTTGATATCCCTACACCACCATCTATCGAGCCCGGCCACCCGTGAGGTTTGAGTTAGAGAGAGTTCTAGGTCATACCACGACTGACCTTCTACCGAGGCATTAGGAGCCCGTATTGATGCTCGGCAGATCCAGTTGATAGTTTGTCACGGCGGTTGGAGGAACCGTCGGTAGATAGGATTGAGCCCATTCTTGAGGAGGTCGAGGTCTAGTGTTAGGTAGGGTTTCGATTGACTTATCTCATCGTAGTATTCGGCATAGACAGATAGAGGATAGAGAGCATATCACGGAGTTGAGGCGGAGATGCCCGAGTTGTTTGACAGAGAGATGACTCGGGATGAGTTCTGTCGATCATGGGAGTTATCTTTAGCTCGTGAGACTATTGTTACTTGCGGTCGGATGGGAGTTGAGGAGTTTGATTGATAGTTTGACCACCGGGTTCGCGATCTTGAGGATAGGGCGGCATGAGCACCATGAGGTGCCTTATGTAGACTTTTGTCATGTATAGTTTTGACCATTATTATCCTAGTCACAAGGTGTGTGGCGTGGTTTAAAGAACTTGTTGTCTTTGATTGTTGTACAAACAAATATATCAAGTATTGACTCTACTATTTAGGAATGGTTTTTATTATGTATGATATCGGTCCATGTAGGCGAAATTTTCATGTATATTATCCACGTGTGTTGTGATTATATTTGTGATATTTCGTTATTGTTCCGTTGTGATTCCATTTATCTTTATGCATGTTGTGGTTGTGGATATATTTGTGTGATGGTTGTTTCTACTTACAGTACTCATGATTGTTTCATCTTGTGATTTTGAAGAGTTATGGCAATCAAGAAAGCTACGGTTGAAATGACCCAAGCAAAGATTCAAAAGTTGGTGAGCGATAGCATTGCTAATGCTCTAAGAGTCGAAAGGAAGCGGTGGTCTGCTTCTTCTTTGAAGCATAAGGCTTACTCTCACTCTTGGTAATGTCGGAGGATCTGGGTTAAGAAATGTTCGTACAAGGATTTCAAAGTGGTGAGCCACGAAATTTAGAGGTACCGAGGAGCTACGGCAATGGTTCGATGGTTTGAAAAATTGGAATCGGTGTTTTGCTATGTAGCTGTCCGGATGACGATGAAGGTCAAATTTGCTCTGAGTACTTTACTCGATGGGCGTTGTCATGGTGGAATTCATCGCTCAACCGATTGGAATGGAGAATGCTTTCAAGCTTACTTGGGAGCAATTTAAGGGCTTAGTGACTAAGAAGTTTTGTCCTCGAGCAAATCAAAAGTTGGAAGCGGAGTTCTATGAATTAGTAACTATTGGCTATGATATTGACACTTACATTCGGAGATTCCAAGAATTGGCTGTGTTATGCCCGTCCATGGTTTCTGATAACGAAAAGTTGCTAGAGGCTTTTATCGGGGGACTTCCCGAAGTGATTCAAGGAGATGTGACTTCGTTCGACCCACAAACAATTGAGGAAGCTATTCGAGTAACTCAGAAGTTGATGGCACAAGTGGTGAAGAGGGGTAAATACACCAACACTAACCGAAACAACAACAACAACCCCAACAACCGTTTCAACAACAATAACTGAGCCAACTACAACAACAACAATAGCAACAATAACAAGCGGAAATGGGACAACACTAGGGGTAGAAATGCTACTCAACAACCGCCCAAAAGGCAAGAGATTGCTAAGGTTTATGCTGCGGGTCAAAAGGAAGGAAAAGGATATTCGGGGGTTTTGCCGAAGTGTAATAGGTGTTCGAGTCATCACAATCCGGGTCGATGTCCTGATCCATGTGAAAATTGCAAGAAAGTTGGTCACCGTACTGGGGATTGCAGGTTGCCAACTATGGGGGAAAATCAGAAACAACAAGTTACATGTTTTGGTTGCGGGGAACGTGGACACTACAAGTATGAATGTAAGAAGGGAAGGAACCAAGGAAATCCGAATCAAGGAGGTACGGCACAAGGAAGGGTTTACGTGATAGGAGGTGGAGAAGATAGGGAGGACCGAAGGTTATTACAGTGCGTTCCTTCTCAATAATCGTTACGCTTGGTTTTATTTGATTCGGTGCCGATAAAGTTTTGTGTCCAATGCATTTGCACCTTTGCTCAACATTAAACCAACCACCTTAGATACATCATACATTGTCGAATTAGCTAATGGTAATTTAGTTAGCACCAACACCATTGTCCGCGGTTGCACATTCAATTTTCTTAACCATCCTTCAACATAGACCTCATGCCGTAGAGCTCGGTAGTTTTGGCGTCGTCATCGGCATGGACGGTTATCTAAGCATCGTGCAAAGATCATTTGTGATGAGAAAGTTGTCCATCTTCCTTATAGCGAAAAACTTTGATTATTCGTGGGGAGCGAAGTGGAACTAGACTTGGTATCATATCGTGCATCAAAGCGAGAAGTACATAAAGAAAGGTTGTCTTGCTTTCTTAGCTCATGTAACCGAGAAGAAGTCGGAGGAGAAGCGACTTGAAGATGTACCTATTGTCCGTGAATTTTCTCAAGTTTTCAGGATTCTGGGACTTCCACCGCACGTCAAGTAGAATTTCAAATTGACTTAGTGCGGGAGCCGCACCGATTGACGAAAGCACCGCACCGCCTAGCACCATCCGAAATGCAAGAGTTGTCTAATCAATTGCAAGAACTTCTAGACAAAGGATTCATTAGGCGAGTTCCTCGCCTTGGGAGCACCGGTCTTGTTTGTGAAGAAGAAGGATGGATCCTTCCGAATGTGCATAGATTATAGAGAGTTAAACAAGTTAACGGTGAAGAATCGTTACCCACTCCCCAGAATTGACGACTTATTTGATCAACTGCAAGGTTCTAGTATTTATTCCAAGATTGATCTCCGGTGGGTTATCACCGACTTCGAGTTCGGGAAGAGGATATTCAAAACAGCGTTTAGAACACGTTACGGTCATTCGAGTTTCAAGTGATGCCGTTTGGATTGACTAATGCACTGCGGTATTCATGGATCTCATGAATAGAGTTTGTAAACCGTATTTGGACATGTTTGTGATTGTGTTCATCGGCGACATCTTGATTTACTCCAAGAGCAAAGAAGAGCACGAAGAGCATTTAAGACGATTTTAAGGCTACTCAAGAATGAGAAGTTGTATGCCAAATTTTGAAGTGTGATTTTGGAACCACAAAGTGCAATTTCTTGGTCATATCATTGATAGTCAAGGACTACAAGTTGATCCATAAAGATTGAAGCCGTGAAAGATTGGGCTACTCCAACGAATCCTCTGAAATTGACAATTTCTAGGACTAGCCGGGTATTACCAAGGTTCATCGGGGTTTTCAAGATAGCTAGACCTTTGACCAAGTTGACACGGAAAAACAAGAAATGCAGTGGGAAAAGAAACAAGAAGTTGCTTTTCAGTTGTTGAAGCAAAAGCTTTGCAGTGCGCCAATTTTGGCACTACCCGAAGGCATTGAAAACTTTGTTGTATATTGCGACGCTTCGCATAAAGGACTTGGGGCTGTTTTAATGCAAAATGAGAAGGTGATAGCGTATGCTTCTCGACAACTTAAGACTCATGAGAAGAATTACACCACTCATGATCTCGAGTTAGGAGCCGTAGTTTTTGCGCTCAAGATTTGGAGGCACTACCTCTACGGTACAAAGTGCACAGTGTTTACGGACCACAAGAGTTTGCAGTATATTCTTGATCAAAAGGAGCTTAATATGAGGCAACGTCGTTGGTTGGAGTTACTCAATGACTATGATTGTGAAATCAAGTATCACCGGGAAAAGCCAATGTTGTGGCTGATGCTCTTAGTCGGAAAGAGGCCTAAACCTTTAAGAGTTCGATCATTGGGAATGACGATTATTTCTCCTTTACCATCGAAAATCCATGAAGCACAAGTCGAGGCACTTAGGAGGAAAACCGACCAAGTGAAAAGCTTTATGGTATGCCCGAAGCGCACATGGTTTTGTGAAGAGAGCGAGATGGAGTATTATGTTTCAAGGATAGAATGTGGGTTCCATTGTATGGCGAATCACGAGAATTGATTATGCATGAGTCGCATAAGTCAAAGTATTCTATTCACCGGGATCGGATAAGATGTATCAAGATCTTAAGAAGCTTTATTGGTGGCGAACATGAAAGCGGAAATTGCCACGTCGTTAGCAAATGCCTTACCGCTCTAAGGTAAAAGTCGAATATCGAAGCCTTGAGTTTACTCCAACAACGGAAATTCCTCAATGGAAATGGGAGCGCATTACGATGGACTTTGTTCTGAAACTTCCTAAGACATCGGGAGGTTCTGACGCTATTTGGGTAATTGTTGATCGCCTTACCAAGTCAGCCCATTTCATACGATTAGAGACTTATTCCATGGAGCAACTCACTAGACTTTATGTCAAAGAAATAGTCTCGAGGCACGGCGCACCAATTTCTATCATTTCAAGCGGAGATAGTAGATTCACTTCAAATTTACGGAATTCATTGCAAGATTCGTTCGAACAGTTAGAGATGAGCACAAACATATCACCCACAAACCGACGGTCAAAGTGAAAGGACCATTCAAACGTTAGAAGATATCTTTGAGGCATGTGTAATTGATTTTGGAAATGGTTGGGCTAACCATTTGCCATTGATAGAATTCTCGTACAACAATAGTTATCACACGGTATAAAGATGGCACCATTCGAGGCACTCTATGGTGAAAGTGCCGATCACCGTTTGTTGTTCGAAGTAGGAGGCGCGCAACTTCTCGGCCCGAAATAGTGCGGAAACCACGGAAAGATCGTTCAAATTCGTGATAGACTCGAAGCGCCAGTCGTCGAGAAAAGTTATGCGGATGTTAGGCGCAAGGAATTGGAATTTCAAGTGGGTGACAAAGTTATGTTGAAAGTATCGCCTTGGAAAGGCGTGGTACGTTTAGAAAGCGTGGGAAATTGAACCCGAGATACATTGGACCATTCAAGATTTTGAGCCGAGTTGGTCCGGTAGCTTATCGACTTGATCTTCCGTCGAACTCGGTCATGTGCACAACACGTTTCACGTTTCAAACTGAAGAAGTGTCTTTCGGATGAATCGCTCGTTATTCCATTGGACGAAGTTCGACAGCGACAAACTCAACTTTGTGGAAGAACACAGAAATTATGGACCGCGAGGTCAAGCGGTTGAAAGCAGTCGTATTCCTATCGTGAAAGTTCGTTGGAATTCTCGGCGAGGTCCCGAGTTTACTTGGGAGCGGGAGACCGGATCGACGCAAGTATCCTCATCTTTTCACCGACACGTTAGACCTAACAACGATTGAATTCGGGGACTGAATTCCTTTTTGATGGGCGAATGTGACAACCCGTACTTCGGGTCATTTCTACACAATTCATGTCTCACTATTTCAACATTTATAGTAAACTTGGTTTACTTGTTTCAAATCGCGTAACCTTAAAGGTTTAGCGGCGAATTCATGATCATATCATCACGTACATTTCATATGGACTAAGATTAGTCTACATTTCAAAACATCGTTTGGACTTGTAACATAATTGTATTTCCATAAACTTTGTAAACCTTTTGGGACCGATGTTGTACTACGAATGTTTTATGAAATATCCAACGATGTGTTTTTAAACGACACTTTAGGTCGTTCAATATAACTGATGTGGTGCTATGACAATCAATCCCGTGAATTCCATTCCATGCAAAGCAGTAAATTGGGGTGTGACATTAAGCGACCGAGTATAGGTGCTATGGTACACGTATCATGTTAAGCGACCGAGTATAGGTGCTATAGTAGGCGTATCATGTTAAGCGACCGAGTCGAGGTGCTATGGTATACGTAACATGTTAAGCGACCGAGTCGAGTGCTATGGTATCGTATCATGTTAAGCGACCGAGTATAGGTGCTATGGTATACGTATCATGTTAAACGATCGATTCGAGGTGTTATGGTATACGTAACTTGTTAAACGACCGAGTCGAGGTGCTATGGTATACGCAACATGTTAAACGACCAAGTATAGGTGCTATGGTATATGTATCATGTTAAACGACCGAGTATAGGTGCTATGGTATACGTATCATGTTAAACGACCGAGTATAAGTGCTATGGTATACGTATCATGTTAAACGACCGAGTATAAGTGCTATGGTATACGTATCATGTTAAACGACTGAATATAGGTGCTTTGGTATACGTATCATGTTAAACGACCGAGTCGAGGTGATATGGTATACGTATCATGTTAAACGACCGAGTCGAGGTGTTATGGTATACGTATCATGTTAAACGACCAAGTATAGGTGTTATGGTATACTGGTCTCAACTTCTCTCCAAAAATACTAGCGCCAAAACTTCCCACAAAAAAAGGTGCCAAAAATTCCCACAAAAAAATGGCGCCAAAAATTCACACCAAAAAAATGGCGCCAAAACTTCCCACCAACATGACAAACACATTATATTGTCCTTTTATCCTCACACGAATTTCACAAGCTCTTATCCTCAAAACCACTCAACCTCACAACCTCTTATCTTCACACAAATTTCAAAACCTGAGATGGAGCCATTTAATCCTTTTATGTGTTCTTGTGGTGCAGGAAATATAAGATTAAGAACTTCACATAGAGAAAATTCATCTGGATGGCAATATTATACATGTCCTATGTCGAAGGTGAAAAATCATACATTTTTTATTTATGTAAATATACAAATAATTGGGTTGTAATCTCTTATAATTTTCTTATTATGTAACAGCCCAGAAAAAAAGATAATGGGTGCGGATATTTTATGTGAAAGAGTGAATTTGACGAGTACTTAAGAATAATCTCTTCTGGTTCAACATTTCAAGGTTTTGGATCAGCACCAACATAGTGCTAGAGCTGCAATGCCAAAGATCTTAGGATAAACTTGTTGGAATCACAAAAACAGGTGCTAGAGACAAGAGTAAAGATGCTGGAGGCAAGACTTGAAATGACAAGGATTCCTGACGACCACGCATGTCAGTCGGATGCATTACTTCGTGAGCTGTTAGGTGACATGGAAAATCTTCGTATGTAATAGTAGTAGTTGTTGTTGTTCTTGTAGTTGTTGTTGTTGATGTTGTTCTTGTAGTTTTTATTGTTGTTGTTCTTGTAGTTGTTGTTCTTGTAGTTGTTGTTGTTGTTGATGTTGTTGTTGTTGGAATAAGATGTATGTTTAACTAATTTTTACGTATCTTTCAAGTATTTTTATAAATCAAAGCACATGCTGGATTTGTAAAGCTGACCATGTTCTTAGTTAACAAGATTATGGTGTCCAAATTACTCCCCTTTACCCCCCAGATTATGGTGTCCAAACACCCCTTCTCTCTCTAGAACAAGAACACTTACTAACAAAGCTCACAGAAAGAATCAGGGGCCAAGAACCTTTTAGTTAGAAATTTTTAGAAGAAAGAAAGCAACTTTAAAAATGACACTATATGGGGTGTGTGTAAATGCAAAGAAAGATGAGCACACACCTCAAACGCTTATCATGATTGTTCTCCTGAAAACTCAATAAAAACATGTGTATCTGTGTTTTGTGTTTGTATATGTGTATGTGTGAGAGTTAATGTAATTGTAATGGGGAGTAATTAAAACTCAACCTACCCACCATTAAAGTCGTATCATAGAACTATCAATTCCGACTATGCATGTTGCTAGTCATTACTTAATAAAATCTTATTCAATTAGTCATTAAAAAAAATAAAGTACGTTTATGATTATTTGATATATCTAATGTTGAATGAAGGTTAGTGTGATGTGTTGTTCTCATTATTTGAATGAAGGATATAACGTCTCTTAGAAGAAAAAGTTACACCCGAAACTGCTAAACTACCAAACTCCAACTATATGAGTATTAAACAAAAAGGTAAAACAGCCCTCTAATTAATTTACATGTTATTTTGTTTATTTCTCATAACCTTCATTAGCCTTTCATCACTACAGCAAATTCGTATGTGCACATCTTAATGAACCACAATATAATTAAGTTCATATTTTTAACATTTAATCGGGGTTTTAGTTGTGTATTAATAGTTGCAATAAAGTGTATTTTTGTAAATAGTACTTTTGCCGGGGACATGTCCCCGGGAAAAGTTTTGGCGGGAATAAAGGCGGGAACAATTAACATGCTATTGACTTTGGTCAAATTTTCGTAAAAGTAAATGACACTTTTGGCGGGGACTTGGTGTCGTTGAATTTTGACTAGGCAGTCAAATTATGCAAAAAAATAACAGGTTTTCGCCGGGGACATGTCTCCGCCGAAAGTATTAGTTGAATTTTCTGTAACTGGTCAGCGTATTAATATGCCACGTCAGCTTTGGTTTTGTCGTTTAGCGACTTTTGCCGGGGACACAGCGTCTCGGCGAAAGTCTCATCGCCCGTCCATCCGATTGTTGGAGTGCGGTTAGAAAAACAAAATTTTCTACATACAACTCTTTCAAATAATTCAAGAAATCAATAAGTGAGAAACGAGACCCTGAAAATTTACACTTTTGAAACTATCGAAAATATATGAAGAAACTAATATATATTTCTTCTATAGATGTTACGATTTTGCAGTTATGTAAATGGCCATCGATGAGCTGCAACGTGCATGCCAAGCCTTGGCATGCTTGATAGAGATGAGACCAAAACTTACTATACATAGAAAGTGAAGTTTTCAAACATTGCATACGACACTTTGAATTCGTTATGGAAATCCAACAACCCTTGCAACGACCAACCATACACTGGAGTAAATGCCCGATAGCCATTCAACTCCGATGTGTTTGTTATCCTATAAATAGTTGCACGTTGTAGTACCAGTTCGACAAAAACAGATAACATAATATTGTTTTCCTTCAAATATGAAGATCAAATCATTTATATTTCTATGTGTTCTGTGTGCGCTTGTTTTTGCTGTTTCATCGACTGAACAAGCTGAAAAACCAAAAACTGATGATCATGGTAATTTCTTCTTTACGAATTGAAATATTCGTTTCACTTTAAGTGGCCAATAACCTTAGAGTTAGTTTATGAATCCTAAGATTTTAACCTAGTGACGCCGTCGCATGTATATATTACTCGTATGTTAGTTTCCATGACGAGTCTAGATATACGTACGCTCTTTGTATATTATTTCAAATAGAGTCTGATCATATTATCAATAGACAAGTGGTCAGGTTTATTTAAGGTGTTCCTTAACCAATTACGTAGGTTGTATAAAAGTTTGTCGTATTGAACATACAGTCTAATACGGAGTATATACTAATCGTTTTTTCTTTTAATCGACAGATAACGCTCCAGATGAGTATCAAGTGAACCACCCCAACGGATATGGTGGTGGTGGTGGCGGTTGGGGTGGATACGGTGGTGGTGGATGGGGAGGACCAGGTGGAGGTGGTGGATATGGAGGATATGGTGGATACGGTGGAGGTGGATATGGCGGGGGTGGAGGAGGATATGGTGGTGGTGGTCGTGGTAGAGGTTGGGGACGTGGTCGTGGTTGTAGATTCGGGTGTTGTGGTGGATGGTACGGGTATCAAGGATGTAGTCGTTGTTGCAGGTCCCTCACTGAAGCGAACGCCTTTAACCAACAAGAAGCAACTCCATAAGATGGCGGAACTCCTAGCCTTAAATATATGTATATGTCTCATATATATGTAGTTGAACACATATTCATCCATGCATGATGTACTTATGTTTGCATGTATGTATATTGACTGTGTATCGGGGAGTATAATAATGTTTGTACGATGTGAAATAGGATAAGATATGAATAAAGACGTGGAGGCTCTGTTTCTGTTACTTACTCCGTCCCATAATAATTATCAATTTTTATTTTTTTTAATCTTTCTTGTTTAACTTTAACCAATAATATTTTTATTTATTTTATACTAAAATACACGGTTGGTCCTTAAATTTGATCGTATGTTTTGCGTTAGACAAAACGTTATCGTCGTGTGATCAAACCTTGGTGTTTAAATGCCAAATTAGTCGTTTAGACCAAGTCGACGTCGATTTTGTTTTGTAGTCGAGGGTATTTTAGTTCATACACATTTATACTTTTATAACACATTTATATTTTAACCCTTCATCTTTCATCATCGTCATCATCTCCCCAAATCATTCATCTCCTCAAATCATCATCTCTCAACATCATTCATCTCCCCAAATCATCATGATTATACCTCCTGTTTGGTTTGGTTTTGTTTTTGTTTTTGTACAGTATCAGTGATTATACCTCATCTTGGTTTGGTTTTTGTTTTTTTTACTAAAATATTCTTCATCCTTTTGTTTGATTGGAATCATCAGATGCCTCATTCTCTACTTGTATGTGTATCATCTTTTGATTGGTTCATAGGAGTTTGATGGTTTTGTGATCGAAATGAAATTTCATAAAGTGCTTGGTTAGCAAGATGACTCATTTCCTAAAACCTGGAAGATGTCCACAAAGTGATTTTGTTTCATTGTTCAGTCTCTTGTTTGTGAAAAATGACTCAGGTAAAATGTATCCCCTTTTTAGTATCGCTAGTAAGTGTCATGGTTATGATGAAAATAAATGCTTATGAGAAGTTGTCACTAACAGAGTGATATCATACTAGCGATTGTATCTCATCTTGGGTTGTATGCAAAACTATAATACAAAACCGTGAAAATGTAGAATACAAGTCGTGCGAGTTTGGGGTCTGTTCGGGTCAGGACATGGTGCAACTATTTTATCCATTTCTCGATTTTTTTACAAACCGGTGGCAATCTTTACTCATTCACTCATAATTGAGGCGATCTTGGTCTTGTATTGTCACAAACGGGTCAAAAACAAATTTGTGGCTAAAATGAGAACACGTAAAATGGGTCAAACGGGTATTATCTGATCTATAACATCCTAAATGGCTTCTCTGGTATCACCTTCTTGTTCCTTTTTTTTTCTTTCATTTTTTTGTTTTGTGTTGTTTAAGTTTTCAGCTTTATATATTTTGATTATGACCCAGGTGGAAAACTGGTGTTGTTCAAGTCACTAAAATCCGATATTTTCTTGAAGAAGACCATGAAGTTGACTAGCAAGGATATAATTGGATCTGGATGGTATGGCACGGTTTATAGATTGACAATAAACGAGTCAACGTCTTTTGTTGTCAAGAAGCTAAGCAAAGAGACCGCAGAACATGATCGAGGTTTTGAGAGAGAGTTGGAAGCAATGGGAGATATAAAACATAGAAACATAGTAACTCTCTATGGTTACTACACCGCGCCAAATTATAATCTTCTGATATATGAGTTAATGCCTAATGGAAGTTTGGACACACTACTTCATGGTATGGGCTTAGTGTTTGACTTTTTTTAAGGTCAAAACTTTGAGTTTTCAAATCCAGAATGTGAACTAGGTTATGAACTTAAAGACTAATAATTTTCAGTTTGCACTTTACATTATTAGTTTCCACTATCATTATCAGAACACATACTTTGACTTTTAGTCCCTTTGAGTTCAAAAGTCTAGCACGCAAACAATGACTTATACATTGATTATGAGTGATGCAGGAAAAACAATGGACATTATCCTAAGTTGGGATGCAAGATACAAAATAGCAGTAGGTGCTGCAAAGGAATATCATATCTTCATCATAATTGTATCCCTCATATCATACATAGAGATATTAAATGTAGCAACATTTTATTGGATGAGAACATGGATGATGTTGGGGAGATGATGATTTGGGGAGATGAATGATTTGGGGAGATGATGACCAGGATGATGTTGGGGAGATGATGATTTGAGGAGATGAATGATTTGGGGAGATGATGATGAAAGATGAAGGGTTAAAATATAAATGTGTTATAAAAGTATAAATGTGTATGGACTAAATACCCTCGACTACAAAACAAAAATCAGACGTTGACTTGGTCAAAGGACTAATTTAGCATTTAAAGGCCAGGTTTGAACTTGTGGCGATGATAATGCCCAGTTTTGTCCCAACGCGAAGAATATGACCAAGTTTAGGGACCAACCGTGTATTTTATATAGTACTTGATGAAAATTATACCAAATGAAAATATGTTTAAAATCCAATATATTCATATAATTTTCATCAAGTATAATATTACACAGTAAAAACATTTATGATCAAAGTTGAACAAAAAAAAGTTAAAAAAGTCAAAGTAGACAATTATTATGAGACGGAGGTAGTATTTCATCACCAATCACTTTGTTATATAGCTATACTAATAGTCATGTTACAGACTTACAACATGCATGAAAAAAAGTGTCATAATCGTAACTCTAAGAGCACTAGCAATCATAAATTAAGTTAAATTTTAATACAGTGACACGACAGCGCCACATCAGTTTTAACCTTTTCACCTTAACTAAAAAAACACCCGCAATTATAACTCAACTTTATCTCAACATTTTGGACCCCACTTTTTAAAAAATTACAATTTACAAATTAAATCCTTAACTATTTCATTCATTCAACAACCTAATATTTCATTAATAAACTTAAAACTAAATAAAAAAAAAAAAAAAAAAAAAGCCTTTACGAATTAAAAAAACTACTAAATAAAAATGTTAAAACACACAAGATATATATCATCTTATTCATCACACAAAAGCTATACACACACTAAACACACACATACACAGTTAAAACACACACAAGAACACACACACTGCAAAATTACACACTCAAGAACACACACTTCAATCATGGGGGGGGGGGCGAAATGATTTTTTTAATTTCCACCCTTAACGTGGTGTTAAGGAGCTAACGCATCGTGTTAACGCGAGTTTCACTTCAAGGCTCGGTGTGGTTAACTCGAGGTTAACGCACGTTAACCCCCCCTTAACGCATCTTTCACGTTACTATACCAACTGCTCTAAGAGCACAAGGTATGTTACCCTTAGGTTAAGGTTTTACATTTGTCAATTCAGCGCTACATCAGCTTTAACATTTCACTTTAACTTAACAAAAAAACACCTCTTATCATAACTTACCAAAGTTAAACCTTAACTCAAATATTTTCAAATTCAACCCCTAAACTAAAACAAATACTTCATTTATTAAAAAACATATCATTAATTCGTAAACATATTATAATACGAAATTTAAAAAAAAAAAGTTACAACGAAAAAAAAATACGAAATAAAAAAACACACCGCAAAGTAAACTAAAATATAAAGGAAATGACGAAAATACAATCTAGTGACGAGGTTGCAAGTTATATTTTTGACGATTCGGTCTTTTCTTCATTGATCCAATCCACGACGTTTGGATCTTTGCCTTGATGTCAATCATCAAAATTTCATCTCTTCCAACCTTGTTATCGTTTCATCTTTTACTTGGGCGCCCGATCGCGCTGCTTGGCGGTTTCCGTTGATACGATACTCGGTTGTCATAGTTCGGTGAATTGGCTTGACGAGCTCGTTCCTCGGTGCTCACTTCCCGATGCTTGTCGTGCTCTCGGATCCGGCTTTCTTGGAAGCACGTTTTTTCCCATGGGCGTGGTTGTTCATCATGACCAAACAAAGCCTCGTTTGTTTAACTTGGTACATCGCGGTTAAATCAACCGGATCCGGAAAGTCCCATTTCTTATGCTTACGCAAAACCTCCCAAGCCTCCTCGAGAGCAAACGGCGCGGATTTGTGCTCGTCACGATACATTTGTTTCGCCCTTTTGAGGACATCTATCTCACTTTCCCCACTTCTCTGTTCCAGTTGCGCACGTTTGTAATATGCGTTGAACTTTGAGCAATCACGGTTCAACGTTTTCCACTTGCTTGTTATCATATCCTTGTTGCGTCGTTGAAAATTGAGTCTATTGAACTCATTTTTGACCCGATGCCAAAACGTATCATATCCTTGTGCACGCCCGACAAGCGGATCCTCCGTAGCGGCTACATAACACTTGACAAATAATTCTTCCTCTTTTGGTTGCCAACGTCCAGGGGCGTAGTTGAGATTTTCTTCATCCTCATCGATTGGTTCGGGGTCTTTGAATTTTTTGGACTTTCGTTTACCACGACTTTTGGGCTTTGGAGGAGACGTGGGTGTTTCGGGAACCTCATGTGTTTCAGTTTCTGAATGTTTTGAATGTTGTGAGAATTGTAGATTTTGGAAATTGGTGTTTAGTGTGTTTTAATGACTTTGTTGCCAAAACATAAATTGTTGATGTTGTAGGTAAAGATCTTGGCTCGACAAGCCTAGTGGGTTAGGAAAAGAGATGTTGGGTGATGATGAACCCGCGTTCGGGTTTGAAGATGAACCTGGGTTTGAGGTATTCCACCCACCGAGAAGATTTATGAATGAATCATCGTTGTTGTTGCCTCCTGACATTTTTTTAGCAAATGGAAGTATAAATTGAGTAAATTGAGTAGTGGAAGTGTGAAAATAAATGGTGTGTTATTTGAGTATTTATAGTGGTAAAAAAATGGTTTTGGTTTTTTTTTTTAAGACACTAGCCTTTTGAAACCAGGGGGGGGGGGTAAAATGATTTTTTTTTTTTTTTTTTTTAACCCAACGGCTATATTAGCCGTTTGGGGGGTGTAAGTGATTTTTTTTTCAACACTGACTTAACGCACCGTTAAGCCAGTAACATGGCCTCGTTAATGTGGGTATAACGCGAATGACGGTGTGGATAACGTCGGTTAACGATGGGGCGTTAAGGGTTAACGTGGGTTTCATGGTTATTATACCGTATGCTCTAATAGTTCTTTTAACAGCCTTAACTTTTTACTCTAGCAAGTATAGCTAGAGGCAAAGCAACAAAGTTTCGTAGAATGATTACAGACACATACTGGATTAATTTGAAATACTATCAATTCAAACAGGTCTAAACGTTTTGGTCATATGAACTATCCAAAGAGTTTGAACATTTACCTAGAGTAATGTCCTTCCAAGGAGGCTTCATGCCAAACAAAATTAATTTAAATACATAATCCAGTATGTAGTTAATTAAGCACCACACCTAAACAGATCTTCAACGAGTTTGGGATGGAGCGCAACAAATCAGCCATGAAACCAAGTCATCCACTGTTTTGCGGTAGTCCAGCAATCCCCATCAATTCGCCACCATGGACCAAAGATTACATGCAATCGTAAATTAATTAAACGAACAAATGATCCAACATTTGAGCGTACATACTGTCATGTACAAATCGGCAGTGCTTTAAACTGAGATTGATTCCACTTTGATATAGATTCGAACAAGTACGCAGCCAATTTTGGTGAATCGCCATATGTGTGTTGATATAAATTGAACTCTAATATATAATTTGTCTTAATTAATGAAAACTTTAAACGATAAAGGACATTCACTAAGTTGACGTGTAACTTCCGAAAGTGGTGATTAACGGTGATTACGTACTTGTAGGTGATTTCCTCAACTTTTTACTATGGGATAATATCACAATCCATATATGATTTCTTTGAAATTAAGATGGATTTAAATATGATATCGTGATTCAGTTAACTTTATATTAGACCCCGTGGGTCTTACACACATACATGATAAATGTTAAAAGGCTAGGCAGCTGATCAAGGAACTCTTAATAAAACCCAATATCAGTGTTAGCAATTGGGCTAAGCCATTGTGTCTATTAGTGGTGTATTTGTATTGTAACAACCTTTTCATTGTTAATGAATCAAATCACAATACACTTTACATAATATTACAACCACGTTCTTTTTGCTAATACACTTTACATAATATAATATCACAACCACGTTCTTTTTGCTAAAACATCTTCAAAACCCTAATATCCAAATCTCAAGTCTCACGTCTTCATTATTTCATTTTATTTTTCTGCCGTAGCATTCATCCATGATATACCACGTACAAACATTCGCATTGTTTTTCTTCTCCATAATATCACACGTCCAAGTCTCCATTCACAATCCTCCTTTCATCTACATTCACCATGGTCAACACTAGGGGTGGCAATCGAGTCGTGTTCGTGTTAACTTATTCAGGTTCGCGTGTTGGCGGGTTAGTATAGCCTTTACCTAAACACGACCCATTTATTAATCGTGTCAAAAAACTCAACCCTAACCCATACCTTTATGACCCGTTTAACCCATTTAAGTAAATATGTCAAGCACTGAATAAAGTTGGTGGTTTGTCGATTTAACTAGTTTAAACGCAAAAAATAATATAAGGATCTAAATATGATAAGAATAACATACAAATAACTATGCGACAATTTTCTGAATTACAAACGTCAATTTTCATAATATCCAAGGTATAAAATTATAATTCACTCATACTAAATAAATAAAAAAAATACATTTAATCCACATCCAACATAAAAACAGGGTTATATATTTTATTTTAAGATCTTATATTCTTAAGCGGGTTCACGGGTTGACTGTTTAATACTTACTCAACCAAACACGGCTGTTTATTAAGCGGGTTATACGGGTTGACTCGTTTTGACCCAAACCTATTTATCCTCAACCCAAACCTGTTTAACTTCGTGTCGTTTATCGTATCGTGTCGAGAATTGCCACCCCTAGTCAACACTACATCTCCTCCGATTACCAACATATCTAAATAAGACAAGTTACAAAAGCTAACTACTCTTCTTGGTTGTTCTTTTTCAAAAATCAATGTGAAGGCTTGCAGGTTCTTGATCACACTCAACGTAAGGAAGCATCTACAAGTGTCGAGGTCGTTACTCCTCCAACTACAGAATGGTTAAAGGTAGATCACTCGTAAAAGCTTGGAATTTCTTAACTTGTAGTGAGGTTATTGCTGCTAGACTTGTTAAGGCTAATCCTACAACCACCTTATATGCTTGGACCTTCTTCGAAAACATCTTTCCTTACAATAAACGGACCAAAAAATTGCTCTTCGTGGTGAACTAGTTTTATACACATTCAAAACCCGCAATAAATGATGTTGCCAAAAATGTATAGAACGTGTTAAGAACAATACCAAACACATTTAAAAACTTGAAAATACAATACCAAACACACAATAAAATTACCAAACATACAATCTAATACCAAACACATACAAGAATACAAACAAGCAGAAATACAAGTTTCTAACTTCAAAACGACATTAAAACTATGTTATTTTCTATTTTCATCTTATACTACTATCATGATTGTGAAATATTATTCATTCATGGATCATTTGAACCTTTGCTTACTCATTTTTCCTAACAATTAAACATACAAATGTAATATATTGTTCAACGAGTAAAAACAGATATAATGTACAACACAACCTATTAGTAGTGGTAGCTAATCATGTAATTTTCATTTGTTTAGTAGCATTATGGTTTAATACCATATATTATTGACGAGTCATATTGGTTGCTTTTTAAAATAAAATTGTAATTGCTAAAATCGCCTGGTTTTGATGAATCGGTTCGACCTGGGTCGAGTGAAACTCGGTGACTCAATTTGGGGTTTAAGTTCCAAAACCATGTAGTAACGCCCTAGTAACATCACTGGTTCGTGGTTCAACGGATTGAACCATCCGAGTTGAACAGGGTTTTAAAACATTAATTATATACCTAAGTTGTGTACTGTATATATAAGTGCATTCATTTAAGCTTGTACTAAATACATATTATGTGTGACTTTTAACACGACATATATCATTTTGTTTACGTTTCTAGTAGTTTAAAACGAGGCCCGGGGGGAAGGGGGGGATGAAAATTTGAATTCAAGCATGGTACATTTAATCTATTCATATTGCATATATCAATTAAATATGCAGGAAAACACAAAGTGCAAAAAATATATTGTTACTTAAAGCGCAAAGAGAATAACAAATTGAGCAAAATCGTTAACAAAAACGTCTCTCGGTCTGTCGTGGATAATGATAAAGATGTGATTACTTTATAATAGTATATAAACCGATACTAATGTTGTTGGAGGTATATTTATTGTTGTCATATTTGTTTGTATCATTCTTGTCATATTGCATGTATCATTGTTATTATATTTGTGTGTATCTTATATTATATCTCATTTTGAAATGATGATATTTATATTTTAATATTTAATATATATTTATATATGTTTGTAAAATAATATTTGTGTTGATGTCGTAATTATTTATGTATAACATTTGATGGCAAATAAATTAAATTGTAAGGTATCCGCTATCGCAACGCGCGGTTTTTGCCTAGTCAATATAAACAACACATCTAACAACAATGCTCCTCATAAAAATTCAATTTTTATGTGTTTATATAACGGACATCGCTTGTTTCCAGAACCGGTTTCTTTTGATTCCATACCCTTACTTTTGAACTACATTTATTTAACGACTCTCTGTTTAGAGTTATTTATAGATTTTGTTTTAGTGGTGAAACAGAAGGAAGAAATAATGACCACCTGCAGGCTGGTACTACTTATTTGGATCATGCGGACTGTGGACTATTATAGTTCTCAATCCCCTTCTCATTGTTTTTCCTCTTTAACATTTACAAATACACATAAATAAATTGGCTATATAGTTTATATAAGAATAAGAATGCTTTAACCATTAGAGGTTGTTGGCTTATAACCATTATTAAACGAATTTCATTCTAAACTAGTTTTAAAACTTCGAAAATTCTTTATTAGATAGCTATTTTTAATACTAGCTGACATATCTTTCATCCATTCACACACCTAATTTGTATATATCAGCACGTAAACTTCACTAGATGTTTTACATTGGTTTCAGACACCAGATTTATGGATATCCAAATCCGTATATTTTTTTCTTGTTCATATTTTTTTTAACCATAACATAGACTACCGTAACAAAGTTTTCTCTAGATAATATACTGTGAAAATTCTTAGGTTCCGATAAACATTACAAGACATCATTTTAAGATATTCACATGAATATCACCATTCATTCAACATAGAATTGATGTGAATGAAAGAAAGCCAGTAATCTCGGACCCGAAAAACTAAATCTACGGGTTTTGTGTTGCAACAACAACTCCTCTATCTAGAATCCATCAAAATCCCGTTAATTCTTAAACCACAAATCCCTCTACTTCCGACAAAATTTTAATGTATTAGGTAAATTCAGTATGAGAAGCCAGGATTATTTTGTCTTTATGTTTTTCTATGACCGGCCCACATTGACCGGCCGAGCCCTTGATTCTTTGAGGTACCTTGTCACACCAAGAATCATGTCTGAATATGATCAATAAAACAAATCTTACGGCTCCATGTACCTTTTTAATGTATTAAATGTTTCTAATGGAGTAATATCTTGAAATAGCAAGTGCAGTATTTCGAGTAAAGAAAAATTGATTTTATCTTGTAATGGAGGATTAAAAACAAGCGTTTATGTATGTGGTGAAATGAATTGAAAAGAATGATTTCTTCTTTCAAAGTGTCGATTTTATAAACTCATTTAAAAATGTTTATTTTGTAATTGATTACATTTATTTATTGTGATAATTGATTTATAAATTGATGTCTAACTTTGTGTTTATTACAATCAATACATGACACTTAGGTTAAAGCACACGTTTAGATATGAGTTTAGGTCTTATCAACCATTTCTGTTTGAAGTAATATATAGAAATAATCTTTTGAAAATATACCTAACTTGTAACAAAATTTTGTAGTATGTATCAAATTTTTAATTTTCTTATTGTATGTAACTAACTTGTTTATCCTTCTATTATATGTAGCAAACTTGCTAATATATATGTTAGTGTTTAACTTGGAACTTTATTTTCCTAAAAATAAAAAACGTAGTTATGTTCAGCTTTTTTTTCTATACAATATAATGGAAAGATAGGTCTTTTGGAGTAGAAATCAATTCACATTTTTAGATACCATTTGATAGATTGTGTGTCGTTTACTATGTTGATATATATGTTGTTTACATAATTCTCATACATATGGTGTTAATCGTGTTGAATGGTTTTTTTACTTGCAAAATTTGAAAATAGACAGTATGTGAATATTGCTTGTCGAGAACGTTAAATACAATAACAATCATGTCACCTATCGTTTGAATGTTTTTTTTACTTGCAAAATTTTAAAATAGACGGTCTGTGAATATTGCTTGTCGGGAACGTTAAATACAATGACAATCATGTCGCCTATCGTTTGGACTCTAAAACGATGTTGCTAGTGACACAAACAGTATCATATTTGGCCTCAACTTTATTAGACCTCGTTACACCATTAGCTTTTTGGTTTGGCATAAAATGTCGCTTATAAATTAGACTTATTACAATAGAAAGATGCTAATTCTAAAATCAAGTTTTGAAAACCTTATTACAAATTTAAAGATATATTCTTGTTCCAGTGCCTCATCATTTTGCTTGTTGCTACTTGTTTAGAGCTATATTGATTGACTTTAATAACCAATCACTTTCGGGGATAAAAACAGTTGATAAAACGAAAAAGAAGTAAGAATAGGTTGGTCAAATAAATAACCCCACGCTTGTTTATTATCAAATGTGTTTAACAAGATTTATGAGTGGCCGCACAATGCTGATAAAATTCTATTAAAAAATGGTCTTTGTTTTGTTATATTATTTTAGAGAAATTCATCTATATCATTAGAAAACTTTGTAATTACGTCAATATTTGTATAAAAACACAAGCTACATATATATTTTTGGAAACTTTGAAATAATCATGTATATTCAAAATAATAATCTATTTTGGTATATTTTACAGTTACTTAAAGATAAAGAAAATAGTCAATTACCTTTTTACCCTTGTACCTAATCAAAAGGAAAAGTTATATCTTAGTTAAGACATTTTCTTCCTCGTCTAGTCTTTTTTCTTCCCTGAATCTATCATTGGTTTTTCTTAAACATGCCAAGGAAATATATAAATTAAAAGAGTGCCATTATTGGTTTGTAGAAAGGGCCAAGATAATTGAAACTTCCTGAAACTAGACCCTTCCAGAAAAGTCATCGGATTGTAACAAAATTTTATAGTATGTATCAAACTTTTAATTTTCTTATTGTATACACCTAACTTGTTAATATTTCAATTATATGTAACAAACTTGCTAATATATATGTTAGTGTTTAACTTGGAACTTTAATTTCCTAGAAATAAAAACGCAATTCTGTTCGGGTTTTTTCCTTTACAAATGAATGGAAGGTAGGTATTTTTTAGTAGAAATCGCTTCACATTTTTAGACACCATATGATAAACAGTGTGTCGTTTACTATGTTGATATATATGTTGTTTACGTAATTCTCATACATATGGTGTTAATCGTGTTGGATGGTTCTTTTACTTGCAAAATTTGAAAATTAGACGGTATGTGAATATTGCTTGTCGATAACGTTAAATACAATGGCAATCATGTCGCCTATCGTTTGGAACTCTAAAACGATGTTGCTAGTGACACGTACAAAATCATATCCGGCTTCAACTTTATTAGACCTCGTTACACCAGTAGCTTTTTGGTTTGGCATAAAATGTCGCTTATATATTAGACTTATTACAATAGAAAGATGCTAATTCTAAAATCAAGTTTGAAAACCTTATTACAAATTTATAGATATATTCTTGTTCCAATGCATCATCATTTTGCTTGTTCTACTTGTTTAGAGCTATATTGATTGACTTTAATAACCAATCACTTTCTGGGTATAAAACAGTTGATAAAACAAAAAAGAAGTAAGAACAAGTTGGTCAATAAATAACGACCCCACGCTTGGTTATTATCAAATGATAATTAGAGAGGATTGCTTGTGTTCACGATCATTTAAAGCCATTAATATTGTTTATATATACGCATAGAATAATATTATACGAATACATTCACATAGCGATTGTGTACAGCGAAAAGAAAAATAGTTATACTTGTGAATTTGCCATTTGTAGTTTGGGTGCAACCTTTAACTCAACATTTAATGGTTCATTTTGTAGTCATTGTGAAAAAAAATCTGCAAGTTAAAAAGGAAAATAATATGTATAAAAAATGCTTAAACTATTAATTCGATGTTAGATGTTTTTATCATTTTTAATCAATCATATATTAGTAATTGAATTTTACTCATTTTTTAAGTTTTTTTAGAAAAATAGTTTTCGCTATATATAGTACAGCTTGGTGGGATCCAAGTGAGTTAGTACATCCTACAACTATTACGAGTAGAGATGAGCATTGATCTGGAAAAAGCATGCAGACGGAATCTGTCTGCATGGTTTTAATATCCGGTACGGTACCGGGACCATAAAATTAGCCCAAAAAAATTCGATACCACCAAAATGGGTACGGTACCAAAACGGGAAATCCGGATTTTAGTACCGGAAAAAGAGAGTCTTTTTTTTCTCTTTTTTTCTTTTTTTTAAACTAAACTCATGATCTAAGCCGGATAGAGTTGACCTCCTGTAAGTCTGTAACATAATTTATACTGTATGGCGGTGTATATAGAGAAAGCCAGATGGGCAGTATCTCCTTTCAGATTATTGTAATTTCTTTCTCCTTAAATAAATCCATTAACTTGTTTGGTCACTCATATCATTTCTAAGTAAAACCAAAATTACATACTCCTTCCATTCACGATTATATAAAGTAGAAAATATATTGATTTTGTCTGATTCATGCAATTTAATACGGTAGATAATTATGTTTCAGTGTTTGGATGGAGGCAAACTGATAATGATTATCTAATTATTTAAGATGCGTTAATTACTTTTATAGTTGCTTATTCAAACACTTGTACACTGCTTATCTCATTCTTTACATTAACAGGCTTAGCAAAAGATTATGCATTAAGTCGACCCACATGAACTTGATCTTTGTGTCTATCATGGTGACTTTGAACAATGTTACCTATACCATTCGGGTTAGGGAACTTTGTAGCTGGACACTTACTTTTGTTACTCTTGATAATGAAAAGGATGATAATTCTGTTGGTGATTATGAAATAACGGTGAAGAATTTAATGAGGAAAAAGATATTGAATCGGTCATGGGTATTAATGCTGATGATGAGGTTGAAGATTTCGTGAATAACCACGAGACGGGGGACAAAGACCAGGATACTTTACATACTTCTCCTAAGCTTGATGGGCTGAATGAGAATATCTCTAATAGTGATCCTTTCGAACTCGATGAACTGATTAAAAAGAGTGGCAAGCCTCATATGCCATGTCATTCTGAGACACCAGAATTTCCTCCAGGATTTTCATCTATCCTTAAAGCCGAACAAGTTTTTCCGATTCATTCATAATATCTACGAGGAGGCATCTTAAACCACCGGTTTTCTATCTTTGGAACGTTTGGGGGAAACTATTAAGGTCGGTTTGGCTTTAGGTTTGAATATGGAAGGGTGTGAAACAACTCTTGCTTCTCTTATCAATGAGTTTGGAGATAATGGTGTGAAAAAATGAATTGCATTTCTATAAATTCTCAAGGTCTTGGTGACCTTAATAAACGGAGGTGGCTTCGTGATTTATGTCATGCTAATAATGTTAACTTCTTAGCTATCCAAGAGACCAAGATGACTCATGTTGATCTTTGGATGCTCAGGAAAATTTGGGGTAATGTTCATTTCGATTTTGCTACTACTTCAGCTCGTGGGTTGTCAGGATGTATCATTTGTTTATGGAATTCTTTGGTTTTTCGCAAATCTCATATTGTTTGTAATGACAACTATGTGGCCATTGATGGCTTGTGGATTCCTAATAATGTTCAAGTTAGGTGGATCGTTTTGTATGCGCCTCAGAGTTTATCCGATAAAATTACTATTTGGTCTAATTTGTCAAATTTGCTTAGTAACTGGGATGGTATCTCGGTTATTATGGGAGACTTTAATGAGGTTAGAGATGAGAGTGAAAGATTTGGTTCGGTTTTTTGTGATAGGCAAGCGAGATTTTTTAACGAGTTTATTGCTAATAATTCTCTTATTGATATGCCTTTGGGAGGTTATTCCTTTACTTGGATGAATAAATGGGGATCTAAAATGAGTAAACTTGATCGTTTTTTGGTCTCCGAGAGCTTTTATGAGGCATTCCCCCATGCTATTGGCCTTGTCTTGGAGAAGGGTATTCCGGATCATCGTCCCATTCTTATTAAAGAATCTATTGTGGACTATGGCCCTACTCCTTTCTGGTTCTTTCACTCTTGGTTGGATTTCATGATTTGGTTGTTCAGACATGGAAAAACAATGGTATAGTCGATGGGAATGGGTTCGTTATGTTTAAAAAGAAGCTTCAAAATCTCAAAAAAGTCATTCGGGTGTGGATAGCCTCTTGGAAGGCTGATGCCCATGCATCAAGGAAAGATTATCTCCAAAAGCTTGTTGCCATAGATTTAAAAATCGATCAAGGTTGTGCTAGTGAGGAGGATTTCAAGATTCGGTGTGATTCTCTCTCTATGCTAGGCGATATGGAACGTATCGAGGCCAAAGATTATGCTCAAAAAGCTAAAATCAAATGGGCTCTAGATGGAGACGAGAATACAAGCTTTTTTCATGGCACGCTCAAGAAAAAAAGAAGGCAACTTGCAATTAGAGGTATATTGAAGGATGGTGATTGGTTTGACGCTCCTGATACTGTTAAAAATGAGTTCTTGACTCATTTTCGTGATCGATTCAAGAAATTTAATGAGCCTACAACTGGTATTGACTCACTTTCCTTCAATACACTTTCTCAAACCCATCCTCATTACTTGGAGCTTCCATTCTCGCGTGATGAAATTAAAAGGCCTGTTTGGGACTGTGGTAGTGACCGTGCTCCAGGACCTGATGGCTTCTCTTTTTGTTTTTTTACTGCTTTTTGGGATATTATTAAGGAAGATGTGGTTCGTTTTGTTCAAGAGTTTTATTTCTCTCATGATATTCCTAAGGGATGCAACTCGTCTTTCATTGCATTAATTCTGAAGATTCCAAACGCCAATTTTGTCTCTGATTTTCATCCTATTAGTCTAATAGGGTGTAAATACAAGATCATTGGTAAACTCTTATCCAATCGGCTTAGTAAAGTTATTGGAGATTGTGTTAGCCCCGCTCAATCTGCTTTCATCAAAGGAGGTATATTTTGATGGGCCTCTTATTTTGAGCAGATTTTGGCTATGTATCGACATCATAATAAAGAGCTTCTTCTTTTCAAAGTTGATTTTGAAAAAGCTTTCGACTCTGTGCGTTGGGATTTCTTAGATTCGGTTATGGAAAAGATGGGTTTTGGTAGTAAATGGCGCTCTTGGATTTCAGGTTGTCTTCACAAGGATCGATCCTCTATTCTTGTTAATGGCTCTCCGACAGTAGAATTTGAGCTTTTTAAAGGTCTCCGTCAAGGAGATCCGTTGTCTCCTTTTCTTTTCATTTTGGCGATGGAAGGTTTACATTCTCTCACTTGTAAGGCTGAAGATTTGGGTCTCTTTAAAGGGGCTTCTATTGGGTGTGATAACTTGAATATTTCTCACCTTATGTACGCTGACGATGTGATCTTCTTCGGAGAATGGTCTTGGGTTAACGCTCAAAATCTTATTAGCATGCATAGATGTTGGAATCACTCCTAAACAGTATTTCAAGTATTTATATTTCATATGTAATAGGTAGCTTTATTATGGCCTTTATGTTTGTTTAAGGTCAAGCTTATGTAGAAGGCCCGTAAGCTTGGGCCCAAGCCCACATAAGAAAGGATGGGAACTAGGGTGTTGCCACAGCTTCCTCCTATAAATCTCTTGTAAACCCTCATTTGAGGTTGGTTGTTCAAGTTTTTCTTTCACATATGCCTCACGCCTAAACCGTCTTTAGTATATCGTGTGTGTGTGCTTGTTTACTTGTTCAATCGCCTTATCTCTTCTCTTATAACTTGTGTTTGTAAAACTTGTGACCTAACGATGGTATCAATCGCCAAATAGTTGGGTGCACTTTTGTTTTTGAAGTTTTGGTTTTGACTCTTCGGCGTAAAGATAACACTATCTTTGATTCTCTTAAAAACTCGTTTTTACACTTTTTAATCCAAGATTCTTGTACTTTCAATGTTTTGAGGTGTTAAAATACTTGTTTTGGCAAAAGTTTCAAACTTCTGCGTGGATCGTTTTAAGCTTGTTTTGTTCGTGGGTGCCGTTCTACGCATAACCCGTTTAGCGATTTTGGTACATCAAGTTTCACATTTTGTGTTCTTTTCGTACTATTGAAGCTATTCCATAACAAAATGCGGTTTAGAAACACGTTTGGGCAAAATCAAAGTTACGAGTAATTCTCTGCGTATCAAAACCCTAAAATTACAGCGTAAAATTTTCCTTGGTTTGATCTTCATTTTTCTGTTTTATTCCGTGTTTTCTTACTTGGATAAGTGCGAAAATCGTCGACATTGGATATCTTTTGCCTTTGTGAAGTGTAAAAGATCATTTGAGCAAAAACCTAAAATTACGCATAAGCATAAGCTTACGGCGTGAAATTCTATAAGATTCACTTTACGCGTAAACTTAGGTCTCGCATAAGGTAGTCCTCGCCTAACTTTCTACGCTAACTTTTGTCTCGCTAACTTTGGTGCTTTTATCCTACTTACGCGTAGCTAAAACCTCGTGTAACTCCTCATTATTCTGCGTAACTTTTGGTGTTTTTACGCATAAGTGCTACTTGGTTCTTGTCTTTTCTACGCCTAAGGACACTTCATCAACAAAGGTTCATTCGACTACAAAGATCCATTTTACCACACAAGATCTTCACCATGTCTCAACCACCATACTCTAACTATTTCCTCACACTTATAATCATCAACAACAACAACAATTAACTCCACAACATCAACAATGGAATGAACAACAAGCTATTTATCAACAACAATTTAATCGACAACATACTCCGCAACTTGGTGCAATTCCACAACCAAAAATGGTACAACCACCACCAAGCCTTCAAGTTCAACCCTACACAACCGATTTCAATCAACATCCATCACGGACACTATGAAGGAACCCACTTGGTTTGCAAAGATGTGTGAAGCTTTAAGCGACCAACAATCAATTCATGAAATGGATCACTTGATAGACCTCCATTGCTCACTCCGAAACTACGATCAATGGGTGATAAGGTTCTTTAGGTTTTGTGATCTAAAGAAGCCACATGGAAAGTTCTTAAAGAAGGTTATCTTGGAAGGTCCATTTGAGATGCCTCTTTGTCATTGTGCCGGAGATCCAGCTGCTTTGTTCCACGAGATGAACAAACCAACATTGCTCTTTTGCGATTTAAATCCTCTGAACTTCTACACTATGAAGTGATGAACTTGCAATGGAATACATCCTCTTAGGATTACCAAACCCAATTCTTCGTAGTGTTGATGCTCAAAAAGATGCACAAAAATGTGGGATCATATTCGTCTTCTTATGGAAGGATCATACTCAATCGGGAGGATTTGGAATCCAAAATTTACTTGGCTTATGAACACTTCATGATTGAACACGGAGAGACACTAGAGTCCTATCATCATCGATTTGAGACATCATCAATGATTTGGATAAACACAACATCATCATGCCAAGAATTGCGGTGAATACTAAGATCTGAGTAGTCTTGGTCTGAATGGAGAAGTATGTCATCTTTCTCCGTCAACGAAGAATATGCATCATTCTACTTATGTATTGTTGTACGATTACTTGAAACCTCATGAAAAGGAAGTTGATCGGGAAAGGATTCTCCGTGCTCAAATTGCTAAGCAGTCACATCCGGACAATCAACAACTTGCCTTGTATGCTCAGCGAATTATCCTCTCGACCAACAACTCAACCAAGCGCTTCAAACACACCTTCACGCAACAACCTCAACAAAATCAATTGGTTCCATACAACAACAATGCTCGAAGCATATGTCGATTGAAGCGGCGAGAAATCGATCCGTTCGAGCATTGCAACAAGGATTTGTGATGATTGCTAATGCTTTTGGCGTTACACCAACAAATCCAACAATCGTATTCGTTCCTCATCTAACACACGGACTCAAGTTGTTGTGAACAATGGGCGTGTTGAAGTTCAAAATCGTGATTATGGTCGTCGGATGGGCGGTGGTCAAGGGTTTAATCTTTGTGGGTAGGAATAACAATGAGCTCAGTGGTGGAGCAGAAATGCTCGAATCGGTTAAATGGTCTTAGATGCTACAAGCGCAATGAGAAGGACACACAGCTAATGCATGCCCAAAGCCAAGGACTAGGGGCAGGCTTATTTCAAAGAGGCTTTACTTTTGGCTCTTAAGGATGAAGGCGGTGGATCTCTCACGGACAAAACGAGCTTTATGGAAGATGCGAGACTCGGATGATGATATGGAGGACTTGCGGGCCAATCACGTTATTATGTTGATGGCTAATATGCAAGAGTTACACATGAGTAAAACAGGCCCGGTGTATGACATTGATGGCTTGTCTCGGTACCGAACAAACCATAATCATATCGAACTAATATCTCCATCAATATCTGAATCAAGCGCGGCTCAAAATGTTCAAAATGAGTCATCTACATCTCATTCTACGATTTTCAAATAAACCCGTAGTTACATTTGACGATCCGGATGACCTTATGGTTTCTATTGATAATCAAATTGACTCAGTGGTTATACTTGATGATCTACATAATGATCATGTTGTGACTCGCATTGAACAAGATGAACCTTTGCCCCAACCGGATCTTGTTACATTGCCAAGACCAACAATCCAAAATTCTTGAATGTGTTGCATTAAATCAAACCTTAAAAGTAAAAATGCTGCTGTTAACCAAGGATTTTGAATGCTTACAAATGCAACTCAACTTTTTCAAAACTCGAAAAACCGTGAAAAAGGTTTTGAAGCGCTTTGCAAAATCTCATCAAAGCGAAAAATATTTAGAGACGGATCGTGATCTAGCCGCCTCAAAGAATGATTTGTTGTCTAAATTAGAACAAGCTGAAACACGAACATAAAAAGCAAATTAACGCTCTCACCTTGGAAAATCAAAAGCTAAGGTGAGTTGTTAAATTGTCAAAAGATTCTCCGCATACAAAAGCATTCAACGAATCGGGTAGATGACCTTCTTGAAGAAATTATCGACTTGCAAACAAACTTAAAGAGTTTAAAGCTGTTGTTTACAAACATGGTGAATCGATGTGACTATTGAAAAGTTTACCTTAAAACCCAATCAAAAGGATATGGAAAAAATCTAGTGACTACAAACCTAAGCTTTCACTAAAACATTCAAACCAACTCTGAAGTTTCCGGTCACGAGAATACAAAATTGATAATCTTGTCATGAGTGTTGTTGAATATCATCGTCAAGAGGAATTAGATGCGAAAGGCGAGTCGATCAAAATTAAAAATGTTGTTTACAACAAACCTTTTAATTATAAAAGCGTTGTCACTTCGTCACACCAGCAGTTCTTCTAACACACCAAGGGTTATCATCAAAACACACGAGTCTTCTAATGTTAATCCCAAAGCGAATTTGCACAAACTTATGGTCCTTTACCTTCCATTAGTGAAGTAAACTCAAAACACGAAAATCGAAAAATCGCCGATATTTTGACATTTTCATGGTGACCTCAAATTTTACAACATGAGATAGAATATCGATCACGAAATCAAAGTTGAACATTTTCAATCGCCTCTGGCGAGAACAAAGACATTTTCGGAAAAATCTTTTACCTAATGTTAAAAACTTGAAAAGTTGTGCAATTGCACAGGAAAAGGATTTTCATAAGGAACTTGGGGTAATGAAAACGTTTTGAAAGCGAAACATCTATTTCTAACACAAAGCATAAAAGAAAATGTTGAGAAAGATGTTGATCGACTCTTGGAAGATGTTATCTGTCTTGATATCCATAATGTTGTGTTACTTCATGCCTTGCCATTTGCATCGATTACATCTCTGCTGATATTGTTGAAAATGTTATGTTGTTGAAAACACCGATAATGTGCTTGGATCGAGTCTTTAAAAGCGAAAACAAGCGATTACTCCATGAAATTTACAATGCAAAGCGTCGTCTTCATTGGTGTGAAAAGATATTCACAACCATCAACTTAGTTTTCAAAGAAAATCGCTCGGTTGAGTGCAAAATCTTCGATCCTAAAATTGAGCAATGGATGATCAAAGCGTGTCTTTGAAAAGTCAAATCTCAAAATATGAACAAGAACTTTTAAAGTTAAGCAGAATATGGTGTCATATTTGATTTACTCAAAAGACGGGTCTTGAAGCATCAAACGAACTTGATCACTATCTTGCTCACACTAGAAGTCATGAATTTTCTTTGGTAACATTAGATTCGGAAAATCAAGATCGATTCACACCATCTCTAAGTTACGGAAATGTTAGGAAAGAGTGAACAACTTCCGCCTCTTGTGATCGAGATTAGCACCGATCACACTTAGTAATCATGAACCTAGAATTCCTACGCCAAATCACAAGTTGCTAATGTGTTTCCCTCTTTGAAGCAGAATAGTTGCATCTTTTCAAGCGTCCGCACTTCACGACCTAGAAGCACTCAATCGAAGAATAGGAAGTTACGACCTAAGAAAAGATCAATAAGGAATGCTAAAGTAGAAGAACACCCTAGGACTCGAATAAAACTCATGTTGCTTCCACTATAGATGTTGCGTCAGCAAATGTAATACAAATAGTGATGTAACGAATGCTAAACCGTTAAGTACTTTTGATACTCAATCGATGCACCTTGTGTTATTTGTCGGAAGAGTATGAATTCGATTGTCATGACAAATGTGTTGCTAAAGCTATAATCTCTCGATTCGAAATCCTAAGAATCGAATACCTCTAGGCCCACTAATCATTCTAAGTACGTGCTTGGTAGACCACCTTCTTTAGATTCTAAGGCAACCATTGCTATCACGATAGTTCAGTTTCACCTCCTAAGAATGTAGTACCACCTAGTGCTTTCACTAAGACTAAAGCAAAGAGTAGTTATAGATGGCGAAATGGATATATAACACACTAGGATTTAAATGGATTCCTAAAATTATCAATGTGTGTATGTCTAACATACCTTGAACCCTCTAACATTTGGGTTCCACATCTACTCTATTCCATCATGTGTTGTACATGTGTAATGCGGTGATACGAGATCATTCTGGATTGTTGATAGCGGATGTTCCCGACACATGACGAGAAACCTTAAGCATTATCAAACTTTATTGCAAAGTTCATTGCTTTGTCGAGTTCGGGAGCGATCACTTGCGACTATCATGGGCTCTGGAGATTATGTCAATGGGAACATCGAAATCGGCGAGGGTTTACTATGTGGAAGGCCTCGGTCACAATCTGTTTTCGATGGGTCAATTTTGTGATGGAGATTTGGAGGTTGCTTTCGGGGAGAAAACTTGTTTCATTCGTGATCTACAAGGAAATGACCTTATGTCCAGCTCGCGTAATTCTAGTCTCTACACTATCTCTATGCAAGACATGGTTGCTTCCTCTCCCGTTTGCTTACTTTCAAAGGCAACATCTACAAAATCACGGTTATGGCACCGTCGTCTCTCACATCTAAACTTTCAAACCATCACCAACCTTGCTCGACACAAACTAGTTGAAGGACTCCCGATTCCGGTATTCAAAAGATCACCTTTGCTCGACTGTGAACAAGGGAAAAGCACTCGTGCTCATTTTCCTTCAAAGGTGGAACACTGACTCTCGACATGTGCTACATCTTCTTCACATGGATTTGTGTGGCCCGATCGCGTGCAAGCGATCAATGGCAAGCGCTACATCTTAGTAATTGTTGATGACTACTCACGATGGACTTGGGTCTACTTTCTTCGTAGCAAAGACCAAGCTCCACAAATGATCATCACCTTTCTCACAAAAATCTGAGTTCGACTCCATAACACCGTCGGGATAATTCGGACAGACAAAGGAACTAAATTTGTTAACCAAACCCTTCGTGAATTTTATGAGAAAGTGAATTCAGCATCAAACATCTATTGCACGTACACACGAACAAAATGGAGTTGTTGAAAAGCGAAACCGAGCGTTAGTGGGCTGCAAGAACAATGTTAATCAATGTTAAACTTCGGATTACTTATGGGCGAAGTCGTATCTCGCATGCTATACTCAAAACGTTCTATGATCACAAAATGCCACAACAAAACACCTTTCGAGCTTGTCCACAACTATAAACCGAACCTCAAACACTTTCATGTATTTGGATCCCTTTGCTACCGAATAATGATCGTGATGATTTTGGAAAGCTCAAAGCCAAAGCGATATTGGGTCTTTATTGGATCTTGTGACAATTCTAAAGGTTTCGAATGCGGAATCGTCGAACTAAGGAGGTAATGGAAACGATTCATGCTCATTTCGATGAACTCACGGAAATGGCTTACGAGTATAACTGACTTAGAACCGGACACAACCGTTTAAACTTCCCCAAACCTCATCATCGGTGAACAAAGCCCCACTAACTCGTCAACAAATGGAAGGTTATTTGCTCCTACGTTGCGTGGCGATATTGATGAGCGTGCTCGGTGTATCCATTGTTTCATTGCACAACGATCATATTCCTATACGATACACCTACAACAACTCTTGTTGAAGATGCACCTACACGATTGACTCCAACACAGCATTGAACACACCACTTCCAACAATGATGAACGGTGATGATATTACGAATGAAGTACCCCACTGCAGATTTTGATCCAAATCGTTCTTGACCCGTTTGCTAATGAGTCTGCTGCACGGATGTAGCGGAATCTTCAACAAACCATTTGAATCCTCATAATCGCACAATGTATACCAACATCAACCCTCTACACATAGATGGACAAAGACCATCCTCGGCTAACATTATTGGCAACCCGAATCAACCCGATCGTTCACGAGACAACGTCTTCACTCGAGACGGTGAACATTGCATTTATGCACTCGGCTGTCTGCCAATCTGAACCTAAAAACATTAAAGGCGCAATGACAAAAGACAAGCTGGATTGAATCCATGCAAGAAGAACTCAACCAATTCAAGCGTCTTGAAGTATGGGAGCGGTTGAAAGACCAACGAGGGTCGTCATTGGTCTAAAATGGATTTGGAAAAACAAATTGGATCTTTGAAGGGCGTCATCCGAAACAAGTCACGTCTAGTTGCTAAGGGTTATCGTCGGGAAGAGGAATAGACTTTGAAGAATCTTTTGCTCGGTTGCTCGTCTTGAGGTGTTCGGATATTTCTCGCGTTCGCGCTCATATGAATATGACGGTCTATCAAATGGATGTCAAGCGGCATTTCTCAATGGACAACTTAAAAGCGGTCTATGTCGGTAACGGATGGATTCGTTGATCCACAGTTCCCGAACCACGTCTACAAGCGAACAAAGCTCTTTATGGTCTCAAACAAGCCCCTCGGGCATGAGTGCGATAAGCTATCATCTTTCCTCATTGCCAATAATTTCACCAAAGGCTCGGTTGACCCAACTCTTTTATACAATATCATGGGGCACATATCTTAATTGTTCAAATTCGTGGATGACATCATTTTGGGTCTACACATAAAAGTTTTCAATCGCTTTTGCAAAACTAATGAAGAAAAATTTTGAAATGTCCATGATGGGTGAACTTCGTTCTTTCTAGGACTGCAAGTTCATCAATCACCCGTGGTATTTTCTTGAGTCGATCAAATATGCCCTTGAATTGTTAAACAAATTTGGAATGACAACTGTGACACTTATGCCACACAATGGCTCATACCAAGAAATTAGATCTTTGATTTACATGGGAAAATGGTTGACCCTACCAAATACCGAAGTATAATTGGGTCTCTCATGTATCTAACGACTAGCGAGACTGATATTGTCTTTGGTTTATCTATGCTCCCGTTATCGATCGCGACCAATGAAACCCACCTCTCGAGGCTAAAAGAATCCTCCGATACATCAAGGGAACCATTAACTTGGGGATCACGGTATCCGAAGGATTATGGTTTTGAACTAATCGCTTTTGAGGCGATCACGCGGGATGCTTAGACTCAAGAAAAGCACTTGGGAGCTCTACAATTTCTCGGTGATAAGCGGTGTCTTGGCAATCAAAAGCGGGGCGTACATGTTGTCTTCAGCGAGCGAATATGTAGCCATGTCGCATGTTGTGCTCAAGTCATCTGGATGAGAACACAACTCAAAGACTATGGCTCGTGTTTGAAATCCGATGTCTTTGCGACAATCAGTGCCATTGCGATCTCGTGCAACTCGATTCGACTTTTCGAAATCAAAGCACATCGATCTTAGCTATCATTTCATCAAGGACCACGTGGAGCAGTGCCCTTGAATTATACTTTGTGGGTCTTGAATACCAATTGGCGGATCTTCTCACCAAAGCCTTACCTCCGCTAGGTTTAAGGAGTTGGTCCACGGTTGGTATGAGGTGTTTGACTCGAGAGGTTGGATGACCTCTTAAAGCAGTCTTAAAACACATCAAACACCAAAACATCTTACGTAAATATCTTTTCAAAACAAAATACAAAAATATAAAATCCGATAAAACAACAAAAATATTCTCTAATCTATATTTCTTTCAACATGGCAAGTACATTTCTTCCTTCAACACTTTATTCTTTCAAAATTGATATTTTTTCGATCAAGTGTTGAGGGGAGAATAAACTCTTAACTTGTTTCAAAACATCTGTGTACTTGCATGTTATCATATCTAGGTTGATTCTCTTACAAATGGTGGTACATTTTCTGGTTCAAAGACACTCCTCGGACTTTAATTAACAACCTTTCATTATTTTCTCAAGTCGAGGGGGAGTGTTGTCATGTTTCTTTACTAAAAACTTTGTTTGGTAACCAAAATGGAAGTTAAAAGGCTTTGTTTGAAAAAGGAAAAGGTGGAGGGACCAAAACTGTCAAAATGCTAAAGTTATTTTAATAAAACACCTCCCCACCTAACTTTCTCTTCACATTTAATTCTAAACCTATACACATCCTACGCCTAAGATTCATTCAAGAATTGTGTGTTTTGGATCATCAATTTGTAAGTGGTTTTATGATCTTAACGTGTTTACAAACATAGGTTTCGATTCCTATACAAAACCAACGGTCAAATTTTGATTTATGCTTGATTTAGTGTTCTACGCATAAGCGTATGAACACTCGATCAAGAATGGGTGTTTGTGGTTAAATGGATTATGTCAAAATGTTTCAAATACATCAATGATATCAGTTTATCCATCAAAATCCACCCAGAAACATGTATCAATGATTTTTGAAAATTAGGGTTCTTGTGACGAATTGGGTGTTTTCGAATGTGAAGTGTTTTGGTCAAAAAGATTGTTGGGATATGTTCTTATGATGATGAATTGATGATTTCCTTGCTTAATAACCACCCAGAAACTCTAAATCATCAACAATTTGGAATTAGGGTTTAATGTTCTTAAGTTTGGGTATTTTTGATTCACCGTGAATTAGGTGTTATAACTTGGTATATAGACTTCCTCAACACTCTTATACTACCAGAAAAAGTTTGGTGCATATTCCATGGCTAGATCTCATACGCGTAAATTTAGGGTTTAGACTACGCGTATGTAGTTCTCTGACAAGCTTGTGTAACATGTGTTCTTGCCATGATCATTGTTAAAATGAATCTATGTGTTAATATTGATGATATGATGGTTCTATTTCGAGCTTGTTACTCGTGAAAATCAGAATCAAGGTCATTTGCAACTCTACGCATAAGGATTACCCTCACGCGTAGTCATGTTATCGCGTAAGAATAATCCTCGCGTAGCTTCTGGCGTAAGGTTCTACAATGGACTACGGCGTATCTGTGAAGGATATCGTAAGCGATGACCTCTCGCATAAGGTCAACTCTTACGAGTAGCCTTACGCGTGGGTTAATATGCCTCGGCGTAAGCTCTCGCGTAAGGTCTCCCTTTTCTCGCGTAACACTTCTTACAGCGTAAGTTAGGATCTACAGCGTAAGTTTACGCCTAAGCATATATCATTCACGTCTCACATAACTTTGCCAAACTACACTTAACCTGGATTGACCTTCATGATGAATTGTTACTTGTACAAACTTGTAAATAAACTAATCATATCATCACGAATCCAAAAATGTCACTAATAAACTTAAATCGTTTGATATGTTGTGAACAATAAGTGATAAAATAAACTTTAAAACTTAAAGTTAACTAACTCACGAAACATTTCACGACATCATTGAACTATTGAACATACAAGTGACTTAGGACTCGTAACAATCATTATCACTTTGTACATTCAATAACTAGACAATAAGACCTTACATTGACTAACATTATGTCTTCGATATGTTGGTTCTTTTGGCTAATGTTATTTGAGATCACGACATGGTGAACAAATGAATGTGGATGCATGAAGCTCTCTCCATTCTTGATATCTATCCTCATGGCTATCCAATGAAGATAGGAAAGAATAATCTCCGTGTTGACTTTGACACCCTCACTTGCTCGGAATCTTGATGTTTAATTGCTATTGACATTACGAGGACTCATCCGTATCGAAACATGCTTACTCGCTCTGCAAGCATGTTCACGAGATCTACATCCAGCAGTTCGGAACACTATGGAAAGGGTCAAAGACAAGCTAACGTATGGTGACTACGAATCACAAACAAGTCACCATTACACTGCGAGACTTAAGAATTTGTTCTCGTAATTCACGATGTCGATCCAACCAAACTATATGCCACTTTGTTGAAGAGCTCACTCTCCAATTCTTAATCGATATTGGTTATGGCGAGGCTACGGGAGTAATCACCAAGCATTCTCACGTAGAGCTTAAGAGTATTCCTCAACCATGGAGAACTCTCTACATGATCATCACCAAGTCTGTTTACGGTCGTGGCGGTGGCTATGAGCACCCTAAGCTCATGGAGCGCAAATATTACGGGCATTGGTCAACATGAAACACATCGCTATCGAAGCTCGATTTGGGATGACATGATGTCATTTCTCAACAAGCTTGGCTCAAAGATTCCCTACATCGGATATACTAAATTGTTGATCCGAGAGCACTTGGACTTCATCACGATATTCCCAAGAGGCTCAATGACCCCGACAATCATGATATGTTGGCGGAACCTATTCTATCTGTCGGAATCAAAATGTCTACAAAGAAACAAGGTCTTTGTGTTGCGATTTCCTTCTAGCGAAGATGTCGAAAGCTTGAAGCGTACAAAAGGTATCTGGGCGGTTAGACAAGGCAAAGTTGGTCATCTCGACGAAAAATCTTGGAACACCTGTAAGGAGAACCGAGAAAAGGAAGTCTTGGAAGTGTCACAAGTTCGAGATAGTCGGAGGAATGTTCAAAGAAGAAACTTATTCCAAGGAAACCTCCCCTAAGAAAAGTTCCTTCTCGTAAAGGAAGCTCGATCCTTTCACTGAACCACAAAGAAAGCTCGTGGACGAGGAGCTCGATACTCTGCGACACGATGAAGAGATCGCATACTCACGAAGCGCAAGGATGAAAATCCCTCGGTAGCAAAACCTCCAAGTCCTCCATTGTCTAAGAAAAGGAAGACTCCGACAATTGTACCCTATGATGAGAGCTCGATGAAGAAAAAGAAAGAGCAACCGACAAATCATACGGAAGAAGTTCAAAATCATCCGACATCGTCAAAAGGTGAGGAATTTGCTAAAGATCAAATGGGTGGCCCCGGAGGATCAAGTGGTCGCCACCTCTCCGGATCTGATGCGGTTAATCATAAGGGATGCAGGTGCCACCACTCGCAACAACAAAAGCTGCAGAGGATACTATTGTATATGTGTTGGAATCACTCCTAGCAGTATTTCAAGTATTTATATTTCATATGTAATAGGTAGCTTTATTATGGCCTTTAAGTTTGTTTAAGGTCAAGCTTATGTAGAAGGCCCATAAGCTTGATCCAAGCCCAATAAGGAATAGGGAAGGAGAGGAGTGTTGCCCTAGCTCCTTGCCTATATAAACTCTTGTAAACCCTCACTTGAGGTTGGTTGTTCAAGTTCTTCTCTTTCACATACATTTCGCCTAACCGTTTAGTTTATTATGTGTGTGTGTTTGATACTTGTTCATCCGCCTTATCTCTTTCTCTATAACTTGTGTTTGTAAAACTAGTGACCTAACGGTGGTATCGAGACAAATAGTTGGGTGTATCGTTTTGCTTTTGAAGTTTTTAGTTTTGGTCCTTCGGCGTAAAGATAACAGTGATACTTTGGTTATCTTAAAAACTCATTTTTACACTTTTTAATCCAAGATTCTTGTACTTTCAATGTTTTGAGGTGTTAAAATACTTGTTTTGGCAAAAGTTTCAAACTTCTGGCGTGGATCTCGTTTTTAAGCTTGTTTTTGTTAGTGGGTGTCGTTCTCGCGTAACCCGTTTAGCGATTTGGTACATCAAAATTCACATTTTGTGTTCTTTTGGTACTATTGAAGCTATTCCATAACAAAAACGGTTTAGAAACACATTTGGGCATAATCAAAGTTACGAGTAATCCTCGCGTATCAAAACCCTAAAATTACGCGTAAGATTTTCCTTGGTTTGATCTTCATTTTCTGGTTTATTCCGTGTTTCTTACTTGGATAAGTGCGAAAATACGTCGACTTTGGATATCTTTTGCCTTTGTGAAGTGTAAAAGATCATTTGAGCAAAACCCTAAAATTACGCATAAGCATAAGCTACGGCGTAGAATTCCTCGCATAAGATTCACTTTACGCGTAAACTACGGTCTCACGCATAAGGTAATCCTCGCCTCGTTTCTCGCTAACTTTTGTCTACGCATAACTTTAGTGGTTTTATCCTACTTACAGCGTAAGCTAAAACCTACAGCGTAACTCCTCATTATTCGCGTAACTTTTGGTGTTTTACGCATAAGTGCTACTTGGTTCTTGTCTTTTCTCGCCTAAGGACACTTCATCAACAAAGGTTCATTCGACTACAAAGATCCATCTTTACCACACAAGTTTATCATCATGTCTCAACCACCATACTCTAACTATTTCCCTCACACTTATAATCATCAACAACAACAACAATTAACTCCACAACATCAACAATGGAATCAACAACAAGCTATTTATCAACAACAATTTAATCGACAACATACTCCACAACTTGGTGCAATTCCACAACCACAAATGGTTCAACCACAACCAAGCCTTCAAGTTCAACCTACACAAATGATTTCAATCAACATCCATCACGGACCACTATGAAGGAACCTACTTGGTTTGCAAAGATGTGTGAAGCTTTAAGCGACCAACAATCAATTCATGAAGCGGGATCACTTGATAGACCTCCAATGCTCACTCCGAAACTACGATCAATGGGTGATAAGGTTCTTTAGGTTTTGTGATCTAAAGAAGCCACATGGAAAGTTCTTAAAGAAGGTTATCTTGGAAGGTCCATTTGAGATGCCTCTTGTCATTGTGCAGGAGATCCAGCTTCTTTGTTCCACCAAGAGATGAACAAACCAACATTGCTCTTGTTGCGGACCTAAATCCTCTGAACTTTTACACTATGAAGGCGATGAACTTGCAATGGAATACATCCTCTTAGGATTACCAAACCCAATTCTTCGTAGTGTTGATGCTCAAAACGCACAAAAATGTGGGATCATATTCGTCTTTTAATGGAAGGATCATACTCAATCGGGAGGATTTGAAATCCAAAATTTACTTGGCTTATGAACACTTCATGATTGAACACGGAGAGACACTAGAGTCCTATCATCATCGATTCTCGGATATCATCAATGATTTGGATAAACACAACATCATCATGCCAAGAATTGCGTGAATACTAAGTTCTGAGTAGTCTTGGTCACGAATGGGAGAAGTATGTCATCTTTCTCCGTCAAGCGAAGAATATGCATCATTCTACTTATGGATTGTTGTACGATTACTTGAAGCCTCATGAAAAGGAAGTTGATCGGAAAGGATTCTCCGTGCTCAAATTGCTAAGCAGTCTGGCCGGACAATCAACAACTTGCCTTGTATGCTCAGCGAATTATCCTCTCGACGGCAAACTCAACCAAGCGCTTCAAACACACCTTCACGTCACAACCTCAACAAAATCAATTGGTTCCATCGGCAACAATGCTCAAGCATATGTCGATTGAAGCTCTTGAGGAAATCGATCCGTTGAAGCATTGCTACAAGGATTTGTGATGATTGCTAATGCTTTTGGCGTTACACCAACAAATCCAACAATCGTATTCGCTCCTCATCTAACACACGGACTCAAGTTGTTGTGAACAATGGGCGTGTTGAAGTTCAAAATCGTGATTATGGTCGTCGGATGGGCGGTGGTCAAGGGTTTAATCTTGTGGGTAGGAATAACAATGAGCTCAAGTGGTGGAGCAGAAATGCTCGAGAATCGGTTAAATGGTCTTAGATGCTACAAGCGCAATGAGAAGGGACACACAGCTAATGCATGCCTAAGCCAGGGAATAGGCGGTGCTTATTTCAAAGAGGCTTTACTTTTGGCTCTTAAGGATGAAGTGGTGGATCTCTCACGGACAAAAACGAGCTTTATGGCGGATCACGAGACTCGGATGATGATATGGAGGACTTGCGAGGCTAATCATTTATTATGTTGATGGCTAATATGCATGAGTTACACATGAGTGGCCTGAGCCAGGTGTATGAAGCGATTGCTTGTCTCGGTACCGAACAAACCATCATCATATCGAACTAATATCTCCATCAATATCTAAATCAAGCGCGGATCGGAATATTCAAAATGAGTCATCACATCTTTTTCGATGATTTTCAAATTAACCCGTAGTTACATTTGGCGATCAAGATGACCTTATGGTTTCCTTTGATAATCAAATTGACTCGTGGTTGTACTTGAGGATCTACAGAATGATCATGTTGAGACTCGCGTTGAACAAGATGATCCTTGCCTCATCCGATCTTGTTCGGTTAATTCAAGACCATAAAATCAAAATGGAGGAATGTGTTGCATTAAATCAAACCTTAAAAAGTAAAAATGCCTTTGTAACCAAGGATTTTGAATGTTTACAAATGCAACTCAACTTTTTCAAAACTCAAAAAACGTGAAAAAGGTTTTGAAGCCGCTTTTGCAAAATCTCATCAAAATGAAAATATTTAGAGACGGATGCGTGATCTAGCCGCCTCGAAGAATGCTTTGTTGTCCGAATTAGAACAATGAAACATGAACATAAAAAGCAAATTAACGCTCTCACCTTGAAAATCAAAAGCTAAAATTTGAGTTGTTAAATTGTCAAAAGCAGTTCTCCGCATACAAAAAGCATTCAACGAATCGGGTAGATGACCTTCTTGAAGAAATTCTCGGTTTGCAAAACAAACTTAAAGAGTTTAAAGCATTGTTTACAAACATGGTGAATCGATGTGACTATTGAAAAGTTTACCTTAAAACCCAATCAAATGGATATGGAAAAAATCTGGCGATTACAAACCTAAGCTTTCACTAAAACATTCAAACCAACTCACGAAGTTTCGGTCACGAGAATACAAAATTGATAATCTTGTCATGAGTGTTGTTGAATATCATCGTCAAGAGGAATTAGATCGAGAAGGCGAGTCGATCAAAATTAAAAATGTTGTTTACAACAAACCTTTTAATTATAAAAGCAGCGGTCACTTCGTCACTGTGATTCTTCAAACACACCAGGGTTGTCATCAAAACACTTGAGTCTTCTAATGTTAATCCCAAAGCAGTTTTGCACAAACTTATGGTCCTTTACCTTCCATTAGTTAAGTAAACTCACAACTTTGAAAATCGAAAAATTCTTGATATTTTGACATTTTCATGGTGACCTCAAAATTTTACAACATGAGATAGAATATCGATCACGAAATCAAAGTTGAACATTTTCAATCGCCTCAAGCGAGAACAAAGAGACATTTTTGGAAAAATCTTTTACCTAATGTTAAAAACTTGAAAAGTTGTGCAATTGCACAGGAAAAGGATTTTCATAAGGAACTTGGGGTAATGAAAAGCGTTTTCGAGAAAGCGAAACATCTATTTCTAACACTAAGCATAAAAAAGCTGTTGAGAAAAGATGTTGATCGACTCTTGGAAGATGTTATATGTCTTGATATCCATAATGTTGTGTTACTTCATGCCTTGCCATTTGCATCGATTACATCTCTGCGATATTGTTGACAGCTGTTATTCTTGTTGAGAACACCGATAATGTGCTTGGATCGAGTCTTTAAAAGGCGAAAATAAGCGATTACACGGAAATTTACAATGCAAAGCGTCGTCTTCATTGGTGTGAAAAGATATTCACAACCATCAACTCGGTTTTCAAAAGAAAATCGCTCGAATTGAGTGCAAAATCTTCTTATCCTAAAATTGAGCAATGGATGATCAAAGCGTGTCTTTGAAAAGTCAAATCTCAAAATATGAACAAGAACTTTTAAAAGTTAAGCAGGAATATGGTGTCATATTTGATTTACTCAAAAGACTCGACTTGAAGCATCAAACGAACTTGATCACTATCTTGCTCACACTAGAGATGTCATGAATTTTCTTTGGAAATATTCATTACGAAAATCAAGATCGATTCACACCATATCTAAGTTCACGAAATGTTTGGAAAGTATGAACAACTTCCGCTCTCTGTGATTAAGATATTAGCACCGTCACACTTAGTAATCGTGAACCAAGAATTCCCACTGCCAAATCACAAGTTGCTAATGTGTTTCCTCTCTTGAAGCAGGGAATAGTTGCATCTTTTCAAGCGTCCGCACTTCACGACCTAGGAGCACTCAATCGAAGAATAGGAAGTTGCGACCTAAGAAAAGATCAATAAGGAATGCTAAAGTAGAAGAACACCCTAGGACTCGAATAAAACTCATGTTACTTCCACTATAGATGTTGCGTCGGCAAATGTAATAGAAATAGTGATGTAACGAATGCTAAACCGTTAAGTACTTTTGATATTCGATCGATGCACCTTGTGATATTTGTTGAAAGAGTATGAATTCGATTGTCATGACAAATGTGTTGCTAAAGCTATAATCTCTAGATTACGGAATCTAAGAATCGGAATACCTCTAGGTCCACTAATCATTCTAAGTGCGTGCTTGGTAAACCACCTGCTTTAGATTCTAAGGCAACCATTGCTATCACGGTAGCTCCTTCACCTCCTAAGAATGTAGTACCACCTAGTGCTTTCACTAAGACTAAAGCAAAGAGTAATTATGAGATGGCGAAATGGATATATAACACACTAGGATTTAAAGGGATGCCTAAAATTCTCAATGTGTGTATGTCTAACATACACTTGGAACCCTCTAACATTTGGGTTCCACATCTACTTCTATTCCATCATGTAAATGCATGTGTGTCATGGTGATCGAGATCATTCTCTGTTGTTGATAGCGGATGTTCCCGACACATGACATGCAACCTTAAATTGTTATCAAACTTTATTGCAAAGTTCATTGCTTTGTCGATTCGGGGCGATCACTTCGACCATCATGGGCTCGGAGATTATGTTAATGGAACATCGAAATCGGTGAGGGTTTACTATGTGGAAGGCCTCGGTCACAATCTGTTTCGATGGGTCAATTTTGTGATGGAGATTTGGAGGTTGCTTTCGGGAGAAAACTTGTTTCATTAAGTGATCTACAAGGAAATGACCTTATGTCGGCTCGCGTAATTCTAGTCTCTACACTATCTCTATGCAGACATGGTTGCTTCCTCTCCCATTTGCTTACTTTCTAAGGCAACATCAACAAAATCACAGGCTATGGCACCGTCGTCTCTCACATCTAAACTTTCAAACCATCACCAACCTTGCTCGACACAAACTAGTTGAAGGACTCCCACGATTCCGGTATTCAAAAGATCACCTTTGCTCGACTGTGAACAAGGGAAAAGCACTCGTGCTCATTTTCCTACAAAGGTGGAACACGACTCTCGACATGTGCTTCATCTTCTTCACATGGTTGTGTGGCCGATGCGTGTGCAAGCGATCAATGGCAAAGCGCTACATCTTAGTAATTGTTGATGACTACTCACGATGGACTTGGGTCTACTTCCTTGTAGCAAAGACCAAGCTCACAAATGATCATCACCTTTCTCAAAAATACGAGTTCGACTCCATACCGTCGGAATAATCGAGCAGACAAAGGCTGAATTTGTTAACAAAACCCTTCGTGACTTTATGAGAAAGTGGAATTCAACATCAAACATCTATTGCGTACACACGAACAAAGCGGAGTTGTTGAAAGGCGAAACCGAGCGTTAGTGGGCTGCAGAACAATGTTAATCAATGCTAAACTTCGGATTACTTATGGGCGGTGTATCTCTGCATGCTATACTCAAAACCGTTCTATGATCACAAAGCATACAACAAAACACCTTTGAGCTTGTCCACAACTATAAACCGAACCTCAAACACTTTCATGTATTTGGATCCTTTGCTATCGAATAATGATCGTGATGATTTTGAAAGCTCAAAGCCAAAGCGATATTGGGTCTTTATTGGATCTTGTGACAATTCTAAAGGTTTCCGAATCTGGAATCGTCGAACTAAGGAGGTAATGGAAGCGATTCATGCTCATTTCGATGAACTCACGGATATGGCTTACGAGTATAACGACTTAGAACCGGTCACAACCGTTTAAACTTCCCTCAACCACCATCATCAATTGAAGAAAGCCCTCATTAACTCGTCAACAAATGGAAAGTTATTTGCTCCTCGTTACGTGATGATATTGATGAGCGTGCTCTAGTGTATCCATTGTTTCCATTGCTGGCGATAATATTCCTATACGATACACTGCTACAACAACTCTTTGTTGAAGATGCACCTACACGATTGACTCAACACAGGAGTTGAACACACCGCTTCCAACAATGATGAACCGGTGATGATATTACGAATGAAGTACCACCACTGCGATTTTGATCCAAATGCGTTCTTGACCCGTTTGCTAATGAGGCTGCTGCACGGATGTGGCGGAATCTTCAACAAACCATTTGAATCCTCGGAATCGCACAATGTATACCAACATCAACCCTCTACACATAGATGGACAAAGACCATCCTCGGCTAACATTATTGGCAACCGAATCAACCCGGTCGTTCGAGACAGCGTCTTCGCTCGACGGTGAACATTGCATTTATGCACTCACTTGTCACATCTGTCGATCCCGAACCTAAAAACATTAAGGATGCAATGACAAAGACAAGCTGGATTGAATCCATGCGGGAAGAACTCAACCAATTCAAGCGTCTTGAAGTATGGGAGCGGTTGAAAGACCAGCGGGGTCTCGTCATTGGTTTAAAATGGATTTGGAAAAACAAATTGGATCTTTGAAGGAATGTTATCGAAACAAGTCACGTCTAGTTGCTAAGGGTTATCGTCGGGAAGAGGAATAGACTTTGAAGAATCTTTTGCTCAGGTTGCTCGTCTTGAGGTTTGTTCGGATATTTCTCGCGTTCATGCTCATATGAACATGACGGTCTATCGGATGGATGTCAAAGCGGCGTTCCTCGATGGAAACTTAAAAGCGGTCTATGTCGACCAACCGGATGGATTCGTTGATCTGAGTTCCCGAACCATGTCTACAAACTGAACAAAGCTCTTTATGGTCTCAAACAAGCCCCTCGGGCATGATACGATAAGCTATCATCTTTCCTCATTGCCAATAATTTCACCAAAGGCTCGGTTGACCCAACTCTTTTTATACAATATCACGGGGCACACATCTTAATTGTTCAAATTCGTGGATGACATCATTTTGGGTCTACACATAAAAGTTTTCAATCGCTTTTGCAAAACTAATGAAGAAAAATTTTGAAATGTCCATGATGGGTGAACTTCGTTCTTTCTAGGACTACAAGTTCATCAATCACCCGTGGTATTTTCTTGAGTCGATCCAAATATGCCTTGAATTGTTAAACAAATTTGGAATGAAAACACCTGATACTTATGCCACACCAATGACTCATACCAAGAAGTTAGATCGATGATTTACATGGGAAATTAGTGGACCCTACAAAATACAAGTATTATTAGGTCCTCATGTATCTAACGACTAGCATGAGACGATATTGTCTTTGCCATTTATCTATGCTCCCGTTATCGATCGCGACCAATGAAACCCACTCTACGAGGCTAAAGAATCCTCAGATACATCAAGGGAACCATTAACTTGGGATCGGTATCGGAAGGATTACGGTTTTGAACTAATCGCTTTTTGAGGCCGACCACGCGGGATGCTTAGACTAAAGGAAAAGTACTTGAGAGCTACAATTTCGGTGATAAGCGGTGTCTTGGCAATCAAAGAAGCGGGGATTGTACATCGCTATCATCAAGCTGAAGCATAATATGTAGCCATGTCGTCTTTGTGCTCAAGTCATTTGGATGAGAACCTGACTCGAAGACTATGGTTACGTGTTGTGAGAATCCGATGTCTTTGCGACAATCGGTGCCATTGCAATCTCGTGCAACTCGATTCGACACTCGAAATCAAAACATCGATCTACGCTATCATTTCATCAAGGACCGCGTGGAGCAGTGCAGATTGAATTATACTTTGTGGTCTTGAATACCAATTGGCGGATCTTCTCACCAAAGCCTTGCCTCCCGCTAGGTTTAATGAGTTGGTCCACTGGTGGTATGAGGTGTTGACTCAAGAGGAATTGGATGACCTTTTAAAGCAGTCTTAAAACACATCCAAACACCAAAACATCTTTTGTAAATAAATTTTCAAAAACAAAATACAAAATATAAAATCCGATAAAACATCAAAAATATTCTCTAATCTATATTTCTTTCAACATGGCAAGTACATTTCTTCCGTCAACACTTTTATCTTTCAAAATTCAATATTTTCCGATCAAGTGTTGAGGGAAAAATAATTTCTTGTTTCAAAACATCGTGTACTTGCATGTTATCACATCTCGGTTGATTCTTTTACAAATGGTGGTGCATTTCTGGTTCAAAGACACTCCTCGGACTTTAATTAACAACCTTTCATTATTTTCTCAAGTCGATGGGTGTCGTCATGTTCTTTTCTAAAATCTTCATTTGGTAACAAAAATGGAAGTTAAAAAGCTTTGGATGAAAATGGAAAAGGTGGAGGGACCAAAGCTGTCAAAATGGTAAAGTCTATTTTAATAAAAATCCTCCCACTAACTCTTTCACTTCTCATTTGTATTCTAAACCTTAAACCATCCTCGCCTAATAATCACTCAAAATTACGTGCTTTTGATCATCACTTTGTAAGTTGTTTCTTGAGTAAAACATGTTTCTAAGCAAGGTTTTTAATTTCATTCAAATCCTACGGCTAGAAGCGTTTTTTTCTGCGTGATTATGTGTTCTCGCATAAGCGTATGAACACACAATCATTATGTGTATGTTTGGGGTAAAATGGATTGTCTCAAAACGTTTCTTACACATCAAGGATAACATTTTACCATCAAAATCCACCGAAACTAAAATTGATGAATTTTGAAAACTAGGGTTTATGAGTCGATTTGGGTTTTCGAATGTGAAGTGTTTTGGTCTAAAAGATTGATTGGGTTATGTTTATATGATGTTGAATTGATTATATCCTTGCTCTATAACTACCGAAACAACGATTTATTCACAAATTTGAAATTAGGGTTTAAGGTTCATAAGTTTGGGTATTTTTGATTCACCACAGTTAGATGTTATAACTTGGTCTATAAGCTCATACAACATCTTAGAACTACGAATCTGTTTGATGCAAATCCTATGGTTAGAAAACTTACGCGTAAGTCATAACCCTAGGGTTTTGACTACTGCGTATGACTTCTACGTGGCTGGTTTATGAATGATTCATGCCATTTTTTGTTGATAAAATGAAGGTTTGTGTTAATGTTGATGATTTGATGGATTTATTTAGGGCTTTTACTCAACACTCATAATCAAGGTCATTAGACTCTTCACGCATAAGGATTACCCTACGGCGTGGTCAGTTATCGTAAAATAAATCCTCGCATAACTATTACACGTGGGTTCTCTGATGGACTACGGCGTATCCATGAAGGATATGCGTGTGATGACCTCTGCGCATAAGGTCAACTCTTACGAGTAGCCTTGGGCGTAAGGTTAATATATGCTCTGCGTAAGCTCTCGCATAAGGTCTCCTTTTCCTCTGCGTAACATTCCTTACAGCGTAAGTTAGGATTCTCTGGCGTAAGTTTCGCGCTAAGCATATATCATTCTTGTCTCGCATAACTTTGCCAAAACTACGCAACCTGGATTGACCTTCATGATGATTTGTTACGTGTACAAACATGTAAATAATCTAATCATATAAATCACGAATCCAATAATGTCACTAATAAACTTAATCGTCTAATATCTTGTGAACAATAAGTGATAACATAAACTTTAAAACTTAAAGTTAACTAACTTCATGAAACATTTCACGGCGTCATTGGACTATTGAACATACAAGTGACTTAGGACTCGTAACAATCATTGACACTTGTACATTCAATAACTAGACAATAAGACCTTACATTGACTAACATTATGTCTTTCGATATGTTGGTTCTTTTGGCTAATGTTATTTGAGATCACAACATGGTGAACAAATAAATGTGGATGCACAAAGTTCTCTCCATTCTTGATATCTATCCTCATGGCTATCCAATGAAGATAGGAAAGAACAATCTCCGTGTTGACTTTGACACCTCACTTGCTCAGAATCTTCGTGTTTAATTGCTATTGACATTACGAGGACTCATCCTTATCGAGAACATGCTTACTCTGCTCTGCTGTTCACGAGATCTACATCCAGCAGTTACGGAACACTATGGAAAGGGTCAAAGGACAAATTCTTTGTGGTAACTCTGAATAACAAACAAGTCACCATTACACTGCGGACTTAAGGGCTGCTCTCCTAATTCTGATGTCGATCCAACCAAACTATATGCCTCACTTTCTTTGAAGAGCTCACTCTCGATTCTTAATCAATATCGGTTATGGCGAGGCTACGGGGTAATCAACAAGCACTCTTACGTTGAGCTTAAGTATTCCTCAACCATGGAGAACTCTCTACATGATCATCACCAAGTCTGTTTACAGTCGTGGCGGTGACTATGAGCATCCTAAGCTCATAGAGCGCAAATATTACGGGCATTGGTCAATATGAAACACATCGCTATCGAAGCTCGATTTGGGATGACATGATGTCATTTCTCAACAAACTTGGCTCAAAGATTCCTACATCGGATATACTAAATTGTTGATCCGAGAGCACTTGGACTTCATCGACATTCCCAAGGGCTCGATGACCCGACAATCACGACATGTTGGCGGAACCTATTCTATCGGTCAGAATCAAGGAAGCGTCTACGAAGAAACAAGGTCTTTGTGTTGCCGATTTCATTCTAGCGAAGATGTCGAAGCTCGAATCGTACAAAAGGTATCAGGAGGCGGTCGGACAAGGCAAAGTTGGTCATCTCGACGAAAAATCTTCGGAACACTGTAAGGAGAACCCGAGAAAAGGAAGTCTTGGAAGTGTCACAAGTTCGGATAGTCGGAGGAATGTTCCAAGAAGAAACCTATTCCAAGAGGAAACCTACCACTAAGAAGAAAGTTCCTTCTAAAGGAAGCCGCTCCGATCCATTCACGAACCACAAAGGCATTGAGGGCGAAGACTCTGATCTCTCTGACGAGATGAAGAGATCATTACTCTAAAGCGCAAGGATGATAATCCCTCGATAGCAAAACCTCCAAGTCCTCCATTTGTCCAAGGAAAGGGAAAACTCCGGCAATTGTACCCTATGATGAGAGCTCGATAAAGAAGAAGAAGAGCAAGCTGGATAAATCATACGGGAAGAAGTTCAAAATCGTCGAACATCGTCAAAGGTGAAGCATTTGCTAAAGATCAAATGGGTGACCGGGAGGATCAAGTGGTCTTCTTGACTCCTCTCCGAGATCGATGCGGTTAATCAACCCGATAAGGGATCGGTGCCACCACTCTTCTCGCAACAACAAAAGCTGCGGAGGACACTGTTGTGTATGATTTTGAGAAGCAGAGGCGAGAAAGAAAAGTCTAGAGATGGCGAGGATGATTATACAAGTTTCTTCAGGCGGTCCAACACACTCAAAGGAGAAACCTCGAAACTCCTAAGGACATGAAGTCTCCTCATGTCTCCTCATCATCAGACTCTTCATCTCACTCATCACCACCACCATCAAAGAAGTCAACGGATCATCATCGAATCGGTGAAGAAACCACCTAAATCTTGGATTTCTCGGACTCGTCAAAAGATTGTGAAAACATCCAACAAGCAAGAAGAAGGACATGCTACGGAAAAATGAATTGGTTTCTTGATCAAATTCATTACTTAAATGATGAGAAAGACAAGATGGAGAAAGAAAGGAAAGTTATTCGGAAGTTCATGAAGAGTCATAGAAAAGAGGCTGAGCGAAATGATCGAAGGTTACACTAACAAGCACCTTCAGGATATCGTTCCTAAAGTCCAAAAGGAGCTGGAGAAGGCGACAAGAGATCGGACTCACAAGTTTCTTCTCGACCTTTGTCCCGGTGTGACTAGAGAAATATTTTCAGAACAACTCACTCCTAACATTGTCGCATTGGTTAAACATACAATGGCCAAAGAAGGCGATCTCTACGAATCAGGTTAATCGCTAAACTAGTGATGCAAATGTCAAAGCGATGCGGGCGTTTACTTGATGAAGCTAAATTTTGAAAATCTACTTGATTTTCAACTCGGATCTTCATGCAAGGTCGATGATCAACCCACGACCAAGAGATGGCGATGATAAGGATAAGGACTACTTGCACCTAAGCGTCGAGCGATCGGTAAATCTACTTGATGCCACCTCCTCCACCACGGACTTCTTCTCAACAAAAGTCTCCTCCACCTCGGTCTTCAATGATAAACCTCGGGGCGATTCCGAGTTACCACCATGACTCGAAAACCGGTGATCACTTTGAGTATACGGGTGGTGACGATGAAGAGGTCCTTGAGCCCCTACAACAACCCACCTCTCCCAAACAAGGACAAAAACCGAATCATCATCTAAGCCTTGAAAAGAAGAAGAAGGCGCTTCATCTTGGCGTCGTATCATGGCTAGATGACGATAAAGCGAAGAATTTGAATGGTTTGCTACACTTGTTAACAACACTCCTACCCTGAAGAAGGTCAAGAATTGGTGAGCGGTAGCACCTTGGATCATGCAAAGATTACGCAAGAAAGATTCCGTGTGAAGAAGATGGCGAAATCCGAGTTGAAGCGCATCAAGAATGAAGCATTCCTTCTTTTGAAAAACAACTCGGAAAGCGCCCTCGAGGTCGAATATCATCTTGAGAACATCGCTCGAGCTATGTCTAACAACATGGATTGGCTCAATCCGAAGCAAACATTGACTTCACACAAGGGGACAACCCTCCATACTACACCGATGGACCAAACCCCTACCAGCCATTGGCGAAGCAAGCGAACCAAGGATTCCTTTGGATACTTTTTAATAGAGACTGGATTTTCTTTTACACGGTAGCGATGGTTCATGAAAATCGCTACATCATTGACTCTTCCATTCCGGTGACTATTTACTCAATGCGATAGCTATCGAGGAGCGTGCAAATCACTTGTTTTCGACAGCGTGGTAGCATATGACCAAGATGCATTGTATGGGATTCATCATTGTCTGACGCAGAAGAATCTATTCTGGTTGCTTGGTTGAAGTCTCAACATCGATGTATAGTTCCAAGGACATCGTGGCCATCAAACATATTGATCTCAAGTCTAAGTGGGACTACACATTCTTGAAGAATATCATAGTCAAACGACAAGATGAGCAGGACTATGGATTCTCAGAGGTGACTTTGAGAATTTGTCCTCAGCGACATCGAAGACATGTACCTTGCCAAAGTACGGTGGTCGTATGAGACAATTCTCGATGAAGTTCAGCGTGAATTTATCAAGTCGGTTCTCATCTTCATTAGGCGCATCGTGATCAAAGAGCGTGTCGAAGATATCCGGATGGTCATTGAATCATATCGAAGCGTGTAAACTTACTCCACCACAGCTTGATCTTCCCGACATCAACCATTTTACACAACTCACGCTCATCTCGCAAACCTTTTGGCGTTGTTTACCGCGGTGAACTTCAAAGCTGCTTAATGGCGTGTAGTGAACTCCACAAATTTGGGATCATACCTTGAAATTGGTTAGGGATGGGTTAGCGATGAAGGATATCGCGAAAGTTGGGAATCTAAGCTGGAATTCTCGGGAAAGGAGGATGTGAGACGCATCATCACCATGATTGATGAGCGGTTGTTCGAAGGGATCGATTCATTTATTGGAAAGCTATGTTGGTGGTGGACTCAGGAGAAACATCATCGGCTTTCAGCATACATGCTTGCACTCCAGGAACATCATTGCACTTCACGGTACCCGTGAATTGTTTCCTTCATATAATTTTGGATGTATGATTATATATGTGAATGACTTACGCACACATGTGATTGTACAACCCGTAATTGTCAAGAAAGGACCTTGTAGTGCGCCTTGGTGCCACAATCCTTATAAAAGGAGCGAAAGCTTCTTATTTTGAGTAAAACCTATCAAACCTTTCATTATTCAGGTTTTGCTCAAAAGACAAGTACTTCCGTAAGATTTTCAAAACCTCAACCGTTTATATCACTAGTTGAGGGGAGTATTTGCATTAAAACTTTGTTCAAAAATTGTTCATAGTGGTCACTCTTCCCTGCAACACTCAAAATGGTCATATTTATTCTCAAGCGTTCAAAATAACATTTTATATGCCATTTTTAGGGGAGAAAATTTGTGTGATAAGAAATATGTTGTACAAAATGCAAATGAATCTGTACCTCGGACTTAACCAACGAATTGACGGTACTAAAACTGCTTTGTAACTCGAAAAGACTTGTCGGGACGGTAATAATTTCAAGCTAGTTCGCTAGTAATATAGCGTGTCTATGAAGGACTTGTGCAGTAGAAAGTACCATTCGAGAAACTCTTGATAGACATGAACTCGAAGGGTATGACAACCTTCGAGGTTTGTCTACACCTTCAGGTAGTTATTAGAGCTAGTTGTCACCTAAAAGGCGACAATGTAACTCTTTAACTATGCAGCGTACCGTGTCTCGCGGGTTGTCTATCTTGATGGATCAATTCAAAAGTCGCTTCTTTCCTCACCTGCATTTAAACCATTAATACTCTTAAGCACATGTGGAGGGGTATTTATGCAAAAACTTATCTCTCACGATGGGTCAAACATGTTTTCATCTACAAACCCTTTGAGAGATATTTTCACATACTGATGGTTTTAATGGCAAACATAGGTTAGTCATGGAGATATAAGGTGACTAAGGTTAGGAATAACAGTCTATGATCCTTGAGCCGGAGGATCTACCCAAGGACACTACCATTAGTTAGTGTTAGAAGTCCTTAGGAATGATTGTAAAAGGAGAAAATGAGAATCGAGAAATAACGAGTTGAAGAATAAAAAGAAATGTAAAGTAAAGGGTGAAAAGAAATAGCCCTCAGTTATTCAACTTAGAAGGCGTACAGGTTCAATTCATATACTCTTGGTTGTCAACTAGTGACACCATATTGAAGATTAAAGTCGTCATGGACCCGATGGCGCATGCACTAAACCTTCTTAGCCACTCAAGTTTCTCTCAGCGAAGCTTGTTTCATTCTCATGAGGAACCCTACGTAAACTATTGGCTTTCTCTTAGAGATCGGCTGGTATTGAAAAGGAGACCCTCTCACTAGTCTCCGCTCGGGAAAACCAAAGCAGCTATTGAGTCTAGAGCCACGAGATTCATCAAAAGATCTCTTAGGAACACTTGACATTTAATCACTTGACGATCAACAAATAAGATCATCGGTGGTTCATATCGAGTCCTTCACGATCTTAGCAATGCATCGAGAACATTTATGAGAGGTTCACATCATGATCCTCGGTGATTGAATGGAAACTCGCCGAGTCAACATCAAACGACCACGGCGGTCGCCGGTAACTCCCGTGGATTACGCGGAGTGTGTCTCAAGCAGTCTGATCGTGAGTGATGCTTGGTGTACCTCGTGACTCATCGAACTATAGATGTACTGGTACATCGCGTTATCTCACTTGTTAGACTCCAGTTCGAGAACGGCCTTTGTAAGAATTAGAGTTGTGTTTTCACACTATCTCATAACACTCGAAGTTCAAACTTGTAAGTCTGGAAAGCAAGCTTATTACTAACCGTTTGCAATGTTTTCTTCTTATGGAAGCTCCGGGCGGGATGATCGTCTTGATTCTTCTCATGTTCACGCCAACATCATCACTAATGGAGTTCTATTCAAAAGCAACACAACATCGAATGATTCTTCATCAAATCAAAGAATCTACAAAGTCAAAGACTTAGAGAACTTCATCGGTATTGATTTCCAACGTCAAAGGCGTGTGAGCATGTTGAAGAATGACGTGGAACCTTTGAGGCGGCAAAGCGGACTGAGCGGGGCCCGATGCGAACAACAACATACTATCACTTTCACCACAAAGAACAATGATCAAAGAACAAAGTTAAAGATGACGTCAAAGCATAACCGTTTAAAGATAACTATCTCTCTACTTTGGGAGATTGTTCGAATCAAGGCAATTCCTCTCACAAGAAAGAAGAATGTCGGAAGGCGTCACGGCTACTATTACATCAACACCTTCACGTTTACATTCATATATACTTGAGGGAGATTGTTGGAATCACTCTAATATTTCAAGTATTTATATTTCATATGTAATAGGTAGCTTTATTATGGCCTTTATGTTTGTTTAAGGTCAAGCTTATGTAGAAGACCCATAAGCAGTCCAAGCCCAATAAGGAATAGGGAAGGAGAGGAGTGTTGCCCTAGCTCCTTTTATATAAACTCTTGTAAACCCTCATTTGAGGGTTGGTTGTTCAAGTTTTCTCTTCATTCACATACATTCGCCTAACCGTCCTTAGTTTATATGTGTGTGTGCTTGATACCTGTTCATCCGCCTTTATCTCTTCTCTTATAACTTGTGTTTGTAAAACTAGTGACCTAACAATATGATTTTGAAAACCGAGGGCGAGAAGGCGGAGAAAGATAAAGATGATGATTATGACAAGTTGCTTCGGATAGTCCTACACGCCACGAAGGAAACTTCGAACCACCAAAGGACCGGAATCTCCTCACATCTCATCATCATCGGTTCTTCGTCTTATTCATCACAACCACCATCAACGAAGTCAACGGATCATCATCCAATCCGTCAGAAACCACCTAAATCTTGGATTTCTCGGTCTCATAAGCAATTGTGAAAGTCAGTCCAACAAGTCGAAAAGAAGGACATACTTTACGGAAAAATGAATTGGTTTCTTGACCAAATTCAAGTGCTTAAATGATGAGAAAGACAAGATGGAGAAAGAAAGGAATTTGTTCAAGTTCATGAAGAGTCATCGAAAAGAGGCGAGCAAATGATCGAAGGTTACACTAACAAGTACCTTGAGGATATCGTTCCTAAAGTCCAAAAGGCTGGAGAAGACGACAAGAGATCATACCACAAGTTTCTTCTCGACCTTTGTCCCCGGTGTGACTAGAGAAATATTTTCCGAACAACTCACTCTAACATCGTCGCATTGGTTAAACATACAATGGCCAAAGAAGGCGATCTCTCGAATCGAGTTAATCGCTAAACTAGTGATGCAAATGTCAAAGCGATCCGGAGCGTTTACGCCGGATGAAGCTAAATTTTTCAAAATCTACTTGATTTTCAACTCGAGATCTTCATGCGAGGTCACCGATCGACCCAAACGATCGAGATGGCGATGATAAGGACAAGGACTCGCACCTAAGCGTCGAAGCGATGCGGTGAATCTACTTGATGCCACCTCCTCCACCACGGACTTCTTCTCAACAAAGTCTCCTCCACCTCGGTCTTCTCTTCGATAAACCTCGGGACGATTCCGAGTTACCACCCCGACTCATAAAACAAGTGATTACTTTGAGTATACGGGTGGTGAAGATGAAGAGGTCCTTGAGCCCGACAACAACCCACCTCACCTAAACAAGTGCGAAACCAAAATCATCATCAAGGCCTTGAAGCAGGAAGAAGAAGCGACTACGGTGACGCCGTATCATGGCTTGATGACGATAAAACCTATGGAATTGATTGGTTTGCTACTCTTGTTAACGACACTCCCTACCACAAGAAGGTCAAGAATTGGTAGGCGGTAGTACCTTGGAGCATGCAAAGATTTTGCAAGAAAGATTCCGTGTGAAGAAGATGGCGAAATCGAGGTTGAAGCGCATCAAGAATGAAGCATTCCTTCTTTGAAAAAGCAAATCGGAGAGTGCAATCGAGGTTGAATATCACCTTGACAACATTGCTTGAGCCATGTCTAACAACATGGATTGGCTCAACCGAAGCAAACATCGACTTCACTAAGCGGGACAACCTCCATATTACATCGATGGACCAAACCTCTACCAACAATCGGCCAACCAGATGAACCAAGGATTCCTTCCGATATTTCTTCAACAAAGACACGATTTCTTCTCCATGGTGGCGATGGTTCAAGGAAATACGCTACATCATTGACTCTTCCATTCCCAGTGAATATTTACTCAAACTGCATAGCTATCGAGCGATGCAAATCACTTGTTTTCGACAGCGTGCTGACATACGACCAAGATGCATTGTATGGGATTCATCATTGGCACGAGCGAAGAATCTACTACGTGTCGCTGGTTCGAAGTCTCAACACGCAGCAGTATAGTTCTAAGGACATCGTGGCCATCGAACACATTGATCTCAAGTCTAAGTGGGACTACACATTCTTGAAGAATATCATAGTCAATAGACAAGATGAGCAGGACTATGGATTCTCCGAGGTCGACTTTGAGAACTTGTCCTCAGCGACATCGAAGACATGTACCTTGCCAAAGTACGAGTCGTATGAGACAATTCTCGACCAAGTTCAACGCGAATTTATCAAGTCACTTCTCATCTTCATTAGGCGCGTCGTGATCAAAGAGCGTGTTGAAGATATCCGGATGGGCGTTGAATCTTATCGACGCGTGTCAACCTCACTCCTCCAATGCTTGATCTTCCCGACATCAATTAGCTAACTCAATATCGCTCATCGACCAAACCATTCGGAGTTGTTTACGCGATAAACTTCAACGAACTGCTTAATGGCGTGTAGTGAACTCCACAAATTCGGGATCATACCTTGAAGGCTGGTTAGGGATGGATTGGCGTGCGGTTGAAAGATATACGCAAAGTTAGGTCTCTAAGCGGAATTCTCATGACAGGGAGGGATGTGAGACGAATCATCACCATGATTGATGAGCGGTTGTTCGAAGGATCGATTCGAGGCGATTGGAGAGCTATGTTGGTGGTCGACCGGGAGAAACATCACAAGCTTTCAGCATACTGTCGCACTCACAGGAACATCAACGCACTTCTGGTACCCCTTGAATTGCTTCCTTCATATAATTTTGGATGTATGATTATATATGTTTATGGCTTGTGCACACAACGATGTACAACCCGTAATTGTCAAGAAAGGACCACGTAGTGCGCCTCGATGCCACAATCCTTATAAAAGGAGCGAAGCTTCTTATTTTTGAGTAAAACCTATCAAACCTTTCTCTTTTCAAGGTTTTGCTCAAAAGACAAGTACTTCCCATATGATTTTCAAAACCTCAACCGTTTATATCACTAGTTGAGGGGAGTATTTAATTCAAACTTTGTTCAAAAATTGTTCACGAGTGGTCACTCTTCCCATGACACTCAAAATGGTCATATTTATTCTCAACCGTTCAAAAATAACATTTTGATATGCCATTTTGAGGGAGAAAATTGTGTGATAAAAATATGTTGTGCAAAAATGCAAATGAATCATGCACCTCGAGACTTAACCAGAATTAGCGGTACTAAAGCGTTAGTAACTCGAAAAGACTTGTCACGATGAGTAATAATTTCAAGCTAGTTCGCTAGTAATGTAAACGTGTCTCGCAAAGGACTTGTCCGTAGAAAGTACCATTTGAGAAACTCTTGATAGACATGAACTCGACGGGTATGACAACCTTTGAGGTTTGTCTACACCTTCAAGGTAGTTATTAGAGCTAGTTGTCACCTAAAAGCGACAATGTAACTCTTTAACTATGCAGCGTAATCGTGTCTCGCGAGGGATTGTCTATCTTGGTGGATCAATTCAAAAGTGCGCTCTTTCCTCATTGTGCATTTAACCATTAAAACTATTAAGCACATGTGGAGGAGTATTTATGAAAACTTCATCTTTCACGATGGTTCAAACATGTTTTCATTAACAAACCCTTTGAGAGATATTTTCACATACGGTGGTTTTAATGGCAAGCGTGGGTTAGTCATGGAGTTATAAGGTGACTAAGGTTAGGAATAACCGTCTATGATCCGCCAGAGCGGAGGATCTACCCAAGGACACTACCATTAGTTAGTGTTAGAGTCCCCGAGAATGAGTATAAAAGGAGAAAATGAGAATCGGAGAAAGAAGGAGTTGAAGAATCAAAAGAAATGTAAAGTAAAGGGTGAAAAGAAATAGCCTCAGTTATTCAACTTAGAGGCGGACAAGGGTTCAATTCATATACTCTTGGTTGTCACTTAGTGACACCGGTATTGAAGATTAAAAGTCGTCATGGACCCAATGGCGCATGCACTAAACCTTCTTAGCCACTCAAGTTTCTCTCAGCGAGCTTGTTTCATTCTCACAGGAACCCTACATAAACTATTGGCTTTCTATTAGAGATCATTGTATTGAAGAGGAGACCTCTCCACAGTCTCCACTCGGAAAACCAAAACACACTATTGAATCTAGAGCCACGAGATTCATCAAAAGATCTCTTAGGAACACTTGACATTTAATCACTTGATGATCAATAAATAAGATTATCGATGGTTCATATCGAGTCCTTCGCGATCTTAGTAACTGTCGAGAACATTTATGAGAGGTTCACATCATGATCCTCGGTGATTGAATGGAAACTCCTGCCGGTCAACATCAAGCGACCACGGCGGTGCAGTCACTTGTAACTCCCGTGGATTACGCGGAGTGTGTCTCAAGCAGTCTGATCGTGAGTGATGCTTGGTGTACCTCGGTGACTCATCGGCTATAGATGTACTTGATTACATCGCGTTATCTCACTTGTGGGACTCCGGTTCGAGGAGCGACCTTTGTAAAATTAGAGTTGTGTTTCACACTATCTTGTTAACACTCTCGAAGTTGAACTTGTAAGTGCTGGAAACAGCTTATTACTAACCGTTTGAAATGTTTTCTTCTTATGGAAGCTCGAGAACAAGATGATCGTCTTGATTCTTCTCATGCTCACGCCAACATCATCACTAATGGAGTTCTATTCGAATGCAACACAGCGATCAGAATGATTCTTCGTCAAACCAAAGAATCTACAATGTTAAAGACTTAAAGAACTTCATTGACATTGAATTCCAACGTCAAAAGGCGTGTGAGCATGTTGAAGAATGGCGTGGAACCTTTGGAGCAAAAGCGAGACACTGAGGCGGTCGATGCGAGACAACAACATACTATCACTTTCACCACAAAGAACAATGATCAAAGAACAAAGTTTAAGATGACGTCGAGCATAGCCGTTCAAAGATAACTATCTCTACCTGCTGGGAGATTGTTCGAATCAAGACAATTCTCTCACAAGAAAGAAGAATGTCGAAGGCGTCACACACTACTATTACATCAGCGCCTTCACTGTTTACATTCATATATACTTGAGGGGAGATTGTTGGAATCACTCTAAACAATATTTCAAGTATTTATATTTCATATGTAATAGGTAGCTTTATTATGGCCTTTATGTTTGTTTAAGGTCAAGCTTATGTAGAAGGCCCATAAGCTTAGGCCCAAGCCCATAAGAAAGGATGGGAACTAGGAGTGTTGCCTCCAGCTTCCCTCACTATAAATACTCTTGTAAACCCTCATTTGAGGGTTGGTTGTTCAAGTTTTTCTTTCACATATGCCTCACGCCTAAACCGTCTTTAGTATATCGTGTGTGTGTGCTTGTTTACTTGTTCAATCACCTTATCTCTTCTCTTATAACTTGTGTTTGTAAAACTTGTGACCTAACAATAGATGTTTCTATCCTATTTCAGGGCTTAAGATTAATATTGACAAAAGCAAAGTTCTTGGTGTGGGTGTTACTGACGAGGAGATTCCTCAAATGGCGCATATTCTTGGTTGTGGAATTTCGAAGTGTCCTTTTAAATATTTGGGTGTGCCAGTGGGATGTAACATGAATCGATGTACCAACTGGAATGCGGTTATTAATATCTTATCTTCCAAACTTTCTTCTTGGAAAGCTAGGATCCTCTCCATCAGAGGTCGTTTGTCGCTCATCAAGGCGGTGCTGGGTAACCTTCTACTTATTTCATGTCTATTTACTTGATTCCCGTCTCTATTCGTTTCCAAACTTGAGTCGATCGTAGCAAGTTTTTAGAGGAGCGGATCAAAGTGATTCTAAGATGTCTTGGGTCAAGTGGGATAAATGCTTGTTGAGTAAAAAGAAGGGTGGGCTTGGTATTGGTAGTATTTATGCTCTTAATATTGGCCTTTTGTTTAAATGGATATGGCGCTTTCTCACCCGTCCTTCGGAATTATGGGCTCGTGTCATCAGGAGTATTTATGGTTATAATGGAGGCATCTTTAATGTTACGTACCGTCGGTCTAAACGTTCTACATGGGGCTCAATTATGTCTTCAATTAAACATCTTAAGGAAAAAGGTATTGATCTCCTATCTCTATGTATTCGGAAGCTAGGGAATGGTGATTATACTCGGTTTGGGAAGACACGTGGTGCGGTAATACCCTCTTGGTATGCAATTCCCTCGAATCTATAATCACGGATAACGAAAGGACTTGTCTTATTTCTAATAGAGTTCCTTTGTCTAACTGGGTTCGATGCTTAGAGCGTCTTCCCCTAGGGAGGTCTTGAATTGATTCAATTCGAGGCCCTTAAAAAAGCTATTGGGAATGTCTCCTTACGGATCAAAGTGATTCTTGGGCTTGGTCTATCGATCTTCTGCTTTGGGTATTGGTTGCTTCGCCTGTGCTTTAGTGGATGATAAGATGCTTGATTCTAGTCTTGAGGCCACTAGATGGATTCGCCATATCCTATCAAAGTCAATGTGTTTCTTTGGAGAGTAAAGCTTAATAAACTCCGTATAGAGTGAACTTAGATCGGAAAGGAATTGTGGTCAACTCTTTATCATGTCCTCGTGCCAAATTGATGTCGAAGCGATCAATCACATTTTCTTCAATTCTGTAGATGGCAAGAGATCTTTGGTCTCTTTTGGCTAAGTGATGGGAGTTGGATTTTCCTCTTTGCTCTAACATTTCGGAATGGTATGATTGGCTTGACGACGCTCATCTTGCTTTTAAAATTCGGTCGATTCTTGAAGGCGGGGGACTCTTATGTGGGCTATTTGGTGTTTTCGGAATAAGCTAATCTTCTCTAATTCCCCCCCTAAGAAGGCTACTCTTTGGGATTTCATTGTTTCTCAATCTTTTTTGTGGTTTTCTTCTAGAAATCCTAATTGTAAAGTTTGTTGGATAGGTTGGTTACAAAACCCTATAGCTAGTATAATAACTATGTAATCTTCCTTCTAGCTTTTGCTAGTTTTATGCTATCCGCCGTTCAAAAAAAAAAAGGACTCATGGGTTGAATTGAGATCAATGCACTTGTACGTATAACAAAAAACATCATATAGAGATCAAGGTATATGGTAGATTCATATAGATAAGCGGTATTTTCGTTTGGTATAGTACCGGTTTCTCGAACCGATCTGGGAACCGTTTTCGAACCCGATGCGGGCAGTATACCCTCGGTTCCGGATCGATTACATATTTTGGTGGGAAAATACCGTACCTCGAAAGCGGTGTCGATGCGATACCAAATGGTACCGATGCTCATCCCAATTCTGAATAACATATTATGGATTATTATTATTATTATTATTATTATTATTATTATTATTATTATTTAAATAAGTAACATATTCGGATATATGTTAAAAACCCACAAATTGTGTTTGAAAAACACATGTTCACTTTTGTGTTTTCTTTTTTCCTATCTTGATCACAAAACCTATGTTTTGCTAAATTTGTCAAAGTCTAAAACTCATTATGTTTTGAGTGTGAATTTTACATTTCTAACACTCTTCTAACATATGGACGGGTTTGGTTTCTTTCTTGTTTAACTACTAAAAATGACCGTAAAAAGCTTGTGATTATCACACTAAAATATGTGATGTCTCAAATTTAATTCCTACTAGATAAAATACCCTGAAGTGACCACGTTAACATTTTGAAAAAGAAGACCACTGTCGGGTTTGAGTCTATGTGATAATAAGTTCAAACCCCGAAGATAAATCGACCAAAAAATCAAATACCATAGTCACCTAAAAAAATACAATATGATCAGATGACCGATAATTTGGCTATATATTTTCAAAAAAGTGGACCTTAATATCTTGTTGTTTAATTTATTATTTGTCAAAATGACTTAGCGAACTAAGAGCATTCGCAATACAAGGTTTACAAAAGACTTTTACTATTTGAAAAGTCATTTGAATGATTGACCTATTGTGACAAAACTTTCTTAATGACTTTTGGTTGAATAGCTTGGTGAAGGACTCAAGGTCAGCGTTTGACAACAAATTCACCAAGTCATTTCATTAAATGAAGACTAGTTGAGAATGTTTGTAAAGCTTTTAGAAAGCTTTTTTTGCATCGGAGAAAGTTTTAAGAAATTACTTGTTGAAACATAGAATTTATTAGAAAATTGATTGCATTAAATGCATTAAGTCTTTAAAGACTTGATTCATTGTAGATGCTCTAACTTCGACCTAGAAAGATTATAATCGGATCAACCATTAAAACCATATAGGTTCTGAGTTATAGAAGATTAGTGTTGATAAGTAGGGCCGAGTATTATACATCGTGGACCGAACCGATCAAAAAACCGGGCCGAGTTGGTGCAAACATATTTCAGTTTAGTTCTCGGTCTACCGTACCATTTTCCTTAATTTCGGTCTTCGATTCAGTCCAATCTGGTTCGGTCTTATGCTAAATCGACTATTATACTTTGTTGGACCGGACCGATTAATGAACCGAACCTGAGGCCGACTGGACATGAAGCAACATTTCATCCGGGTCTTGGTCCAGACTTCTAGACCAAATCGGTTTCGATCCGATATGATTTTCGAGACCGTGATCAACCCTCTTGATTTTCGGACCGTGATCAGCCCTCTGATAAGTACGAGCACTTTTAGCTATATATATTGCTCTTAATAGTCCCATATTCCATATTCCATGAAATACTCACCATCTTTCTTGGGAACCCTCTCTCACAAAACACACATAGTGCGTGTATATGAACAGACGCATCCATTTTCATTTGTAATTTTGTCACAAACCCATGAAGAAAAAGAAGAAACTTCATCATCACAAGAACATGGAATGCATTATTTACCAAGTTAACATCATCACTCCGGCCAACAAGAGTTCGCTGGGGTCATAAGTTTTTATCTTCACCGGCGTACATGGGAAAGCCAGGCATTGCTTCATATTCCATTTTTTTTTCATAACTCTTATTGTATCTTTATTTATTTGCATTTAACTGGAACTTTAATATTGTGAAATATAAATATTTTGGCTGGTTTTCCAGGTTATTAATTGATTATTTTTCTTATGTTCTTAGTCCTTTTTTCTTATGCCTAATGGGTATCATTTATATGTTAGACATGGTTTTATTTATGTTTTATGTACTTGGTAAGTGTAGTTGATCAGTATATTAATTCAAATCAATAAGCATCAAGCAACAAATAATATGCCAAACATACCACATGTATACCAACAATACTTCAACGAAAAAACAACATAAATGGTTGGTAGCTACCATGTATGTGCTTTAGTTTATAAGTATTTTTTGTGTCTAAATCATTCTTATGATTATTCTTTTCGGTGTAATAATAAGTTATCTGTACGTGTTTCTGTTTGTCTTCATATTATTCTCAAGTTATTATTTTTTATTTTTTTATCTTGCTCTATAAAGTAGTAAAGTAAAGTAACTCTCAATATCGTTTTCGACGGGTTATAGGAGTGTGAAGAATTGTCCCATTTGTTTGTAAACGTTATACATAATTGTCGATTTGATCAATGTATTACGGCATATGATTTGTATACGTTCAAGTATTCCAATGTTGAAAAATAACACATAGCATACATAAAGTTAGTAATGAAGCATAAAAGATTAAGAGTGTCAACTGCTAAAAACTGTCTCAACTTTGCAACTATATACGACTTACTATAATTATAATGTGAAGAATAACACTATACTAAATGTAATAATGGTGAGTTTGACGGAATTCGTTGTCAACTGCCCACGGCCTACAAGATGTCGACTCGCTGAAAATTGCTTCTTTGTTTTCTATCCGAAGTTCCATAAAAGCACATGGTCGTATAAGAGCCCAAAATTTAAGTGCCTCCCAATTGCAACATTCATATATATCAGTCTCGAATAGATTGGTCCAAGGAGTATAGAATTGATAACCAATGTACAATCAATCAACAAACGGTCGATTATATTGTTTCTTGATGAATGGACCACCAAGCACATGGAATGTTCATGTCTTTGGGAATTATGTTCATGTTTTTTTGGTGATTTAGTTTCCTCTTCAAGACAAGACACAAAATGCATGACATTTATTTTATCCTAGTAATCATCTCTTTCAAGTTTCTTAAAACTTTCCAAACCATATTATGCTATTTCACTCAAAATAGGTGTAGAATGTTACACATCAATGTATTAAAAATTGATTTTGTTGATATTTTATGTATGTTTTTGGAACTAGTATTTGAAAAATGAGTGGTAACGTAAGATAGAGGCGAAGTATAGTTTGACTTTTGGTGTGGCCAGGTGGACTGACCAGCAGAGAGGACGGCTGGGGCCATGGGTTTCGTACGAGCGCGTGGGGTTGATTATTTTATGTTTCGTTTTCATCCAACACTTTTCAAAATTACACGCCTCACATTTCGCCCGAGGTTTTCACTTCTACCATCTTTGACTACTTGAAGTTACAAACTTTCATTAGTAGGCAAATTAATTTTGGAATAAAATCTAAATTAAAATGATAGAATGTTTGACGTACGAGATTGTTTGATTGTAAATAAATATGCTTATTTTTTCGAAAATAAACTACTTAGAATATAATTTTTGTTTGGAATACATAACTTATAAGAGATATCATAAAAAAGAATAAGTTTTCATAATCTCAAAAAATCAAATACTATTTCATGTAAAAATGTTTGCATTTTAAATTTAAATAAAATAAAAACTAAAGTTAAAACTAAAATTAAAATTATATTATCATTATGTGACCTTGTACAATATAATTGTACTATTAAATGAATAGCATTTGTATTTTAAATTTAAATAAAATAAAACTTAAGTTAAAACTAATGTAGGAACTCAAAAGTATCAAGATCATGCACATATAAAGCTAGAGAGAAGGTGAAACAAAAAGTGTGATATATTAGCTTATGATAGTGTTTCACACCCTCTCTATACTTGGAGAGAGTTTATATAGTACTTCTTTACGCGATTGGGCAACCATGGGCCAAATATGTTGGGCTTATGCTAGTTACTAACTAATATACATATTACAAGTCTATAACAAAAGTAAGCACCTTTAGTGGACGATCTCTGAAGTAAGCACCTCTCGGCATGTCTCTGTCGTCAACAAACCCTTTGATTCTCTTCATCTGCTTGTGAAATTTGATTTGCTTATACACAACATCCTTTATCTTTCCAAGTTGAACAATGATTCATGATAATATAGGTGGTTCACTTGTTAGTATCTGTTCTCTCTCAGCATACTATTAATCTTGTAATATATACACTTCAAAGTGCTTGTGCAGAATTTGTGAATCTCATCAACTGCCATAAAAGGTTGTTGTTGTTGAGGTAAACAACTCATTCCTTCGGTTTAGTGATCAGCATGTATGTAACTTTGTCTTCAATGTTTGGGACTGTTATCAACGGTTTTTAATAAGGGTGTTCAAAAAACCTGAGAAACCGAAAAACCAGCCGAACTGCTTAATCCGAAACCAAAAAATCCAGAAACCGAAGAAACCAAAACCGGAAAAAACCAAAACCGAAATAACCCGCTTATCACCCCGGTTAACCGAACTGAACCGTGTATAATATACATGGAAATTTTAACTAAATATATAAAGTAAACATTTTTTGTGTAAAAGGCTTATACTCAATGAATATTAAAGAAAATATTTTATAAACATATGTTTGTGAAAATTGATTAATGTGATGCTAACCTATAAATGTCGAATAAATATTTTTCCTTAATCTTACGTATTATTTTAATGCAATCATTATGACGGAATAACTTTAATATGACTTTAATCTATGAAATATTTTTTAATTTTGCTAAAAGAAACGTTTTACGTTCTAAATCATGTAACTGTTCATAAGGTTAAAATCGATTATACGTCTAAAATGGTTAACCGTGATCTGAACCGCGAGTAACCGCTCATTGCGGGTACCCGCATGTCCGGTTACCTGCGTAGTACGGTTTAGCTTCGGGTAGTAAAATGAAATACTCGCCCGACGATGGATAGTTAAAATTAGAACCAAACCGCCTCGTGAACACACCTAAGGTTTAGTTTGTACTGATAGCTTCCGATGCTAAGCTGGAAGTCATAGACACTTTTTTCTATGACTCGACTTAGGAAGTTCATTCGGAGCTTGTGGGAATGAAACTACTTTCTCCTGACGTACAAGTATTCACGATCATTCATGTTCATCTTCACGAAGTCAACTTCTGAATACGTGTATGGATTATCGTCTTCTCTTAGCATAGTGATCTTTTCCACATACTTGTACCCATACTTCTATTTAAGCTCAATATCGAAGATTTCTTTAATTCTGAGCTCTGACTAGACTTCTTTCTTTGTACTCCCAGTGAGGTGACATAACAAATAGTAACCTTTCCTCTGCTCCGGCCAGTTCTCCAAATTATAATAAGCCTTGTAGAAAAACTTTCTTACTTCTTTTGCCTTGTACTTCCCTATAAATGTTGGATGTTCTTCAAGATCATATTCGTCAAAATCAATAGCTTTCAGCTTTCGATCAAGGGAGAGCTTCAGATCAGGTTGGGCATTTCTACCTTTTCTGAGGTAAAACAAATCAAAGTTGTTGTAGGAGATAGCTTGTGCATGAGGATGGTTTGATGGACCGTGTACATGAAGTTGTTCTTGTTCAGTGTAAGGAAATAGGTTGTTAAGGCAGATTTCAAAGTCGATGTCAGCTGGTGCTTGGTTTTCCTAGAAGTCATCTTTAGCATTCACATATTGTATAAGCTCTTCATCATGAACTCTCTTTCTGCTCCAGTTCTGGATGACTTGAAGTAATCACTAAGAAATTCTAGCCTCGCCTTCTCTATTCTTTCTAACCCCATTAATGATGTATCATGCTTTCCAAAAGCACTCATGTATTCCCTCATGAATGATTCCGAAGCCCCAGGAAAATCTATTTCCCCAAAAATTGCCCTTTTTTCCTGTTCTGGCTCTTTGTTGTAATCCACATCTAAATCTCAATCATCATCATCAGGCAGAACGAAATTTTTTGCATTCACCACTTTACCATTTGCCTCTACAGGCTCTTCAACCATGATCTCTTTACCATTTGAATCACTAGTTAACCACTTCACCTTCATCAACAACTGTATCCCCTGATGCATCAAATTCTTTAGTTGGAGCATTAAATAATACTTCATCTTCTTCAAAAAACCCCAGTATTGCCACTACTCTGTTGTCACTGTCGATGACTTGTGTGCTGTGTATGAGGTGCAAATGATTCACTAACTTGTTGCCTCTTCGCATGCTCCCCCTTATGATGATCGCTTGGATGATCATCATGGGGTCTCTTGCAAAGTGCATCTCCCCTACACGTTTCCTTTATGTGTTGATCTCGTTCGATGCTCCTGTTGAGTGTTTCAAAGAATTCAGTGTCATCCTTAATAAGATCTGAATCAACAAGCGTTTCATCAAATAATATCTGCTTCTTTTCAGCGAAAGGGATTTGTTGATATGATTATGTTGGTTGGATAGTGAGAGTGTTTTTCTACGTGTATCAGTGAATATGAGCATTTAATCTGCTGCCAAGGGTTTCATCTAACCGCTCATCCACATTTTGATCAATCAATCTTGGAACTTCATCATCCAGTGCCGAACCTAACTCATAGACTATCCCTTTCATTTCCTTGTGTGTCATATAAAGTGGTTTGGGTGCTTTGTAGATAGCTCTTATTATCTTATATTGAGCAATAAGTTGACGTAGATGACGAATGTCATTTTGTTGGGTTCGGGTATGTTTATTTGGTGGTGAGTGTGCTTCTTCTTCTGTAGCTTGTTGTTATGGAGACTGGGGTTTTACCAAACTAACCATAATTGTGGTTGTGTCCGTCAAATGTTGCGGTTGAGATTTGGATGGTTGATCTTGAGCAGCAACGTCTGAACCTGGTACAAAGAGCCTCGAGTCAATCGAACTCGTCGCCACCCTTGGGTAGGATTGACTTAGTGCTACTTCTTTAAGCAATAGATCAAGGTTTTAAGTAGTGAATAGGTTCGGGTAGAACTCATACACAGGAAACAACCTAGAGGGAGGCTCGGTAGGTTGACGTGAAGATTTGGCAACTTCTATGTCAGGATTCCTTTCGGAAGTTCTGGTCATCTTGGGAGGTTGCTCTACAGAGAGATGGCCTGATGAGACGCCTTGAGCTGCCACATCTTGTAAGGTCGTTGTGACGGTGAACACCAAGGTAAGTCTGGGATGCATTTCGGTTCAAGAACTGGTCCACGTCAAAGGATCCACCGGAGCAGGTTTCTTCAGCAGAGCTTCCGGCTCGAAGGGCCAACACATTCCTAGGAATATGTCCCCCTGCCGTTTCTGTTGGGAGCAGGTCTCTCTTCACATAGATGTTGAACATCTATAGAAGATAAAGTCCTAGAGGGGCTAGGTGGTGTGGTGATGGGTGGCTTCTTCGATATCCTAAGCTCTAGACTATACTGCGAACCATCGTCATTTTCATCCTCATCATCATCGTCATCAAAGTTTCTAGGAGATAATGCCATCTATGAGTTTTAGGTCAAAGATACTTAAATATTTTGTTAAGAAACTTAAAAAGTTCTCGATGATTTTAAAATTACTTTGAGTTGACCGTTGGTTTGACCTAAAAAGTTTTTGATTCCCTTAGTTTCAAATTGTAAGATATAACTTTTCACATACACATCAAACCATAACACAAAGTAGCATATAGATGGAATTCTAGAGAGAGAAAGTTAGAGGTTTAGGGAACTTAGTGAGAGAAAGTGAAAGATATTATTATTAGCTCCAACTCTCTACCTTGGGAGGTAGAGTATTTATAGTCTTACATAAATCGCCACACATCGGGTGTGGATCGGGCATACAGCTGGTAAAGACCGTCCGTCCTCCACGGTGTTACTTGACTAAATACTACCTAAAATAAGAATTACTACGACTACGAGCTTAACGATTACATATACTGAGGTGACCGACTTTAATATCGGAATTTCTAATTCTAACAATCTCCATGGAGGTCACCTCAATCATGTACCAAAATTACATTGAATACAACTAGATATTACATTAAAAATTGTTCTTGCATTCTTGATGTAGACCTTGCTTCTAAGCTCGTAGTCATTGATTCTTCACATTGCATGTTTGGATACTCAAGTGGAGGTCTTTACCCATCCACGTGATAATAAATTTGAGCCATCATTTGAGATCATCACTATCAAAAATCTTTGAGACATCCATTGTGGTGTTGTGACTTTGGGACCGACATGCTCACATTCGGATCATGATATCTTCTCATCGAGTAGCGGAAGCATTTGTTGAATCATGATATTGGCAAAGCACAGAAAGCATACATGGAGTGAAAATATCGAGTCATTGATGCACTTATCATGATTTCTTTTGAGATGAATGTGTAGTGTGAGCATGCGGCTATGGATTGACCGCTTCATTCGATCACCAAACGTCGGGTGTACCGCATACAACAGCTAGCAATAAATCGCGAAAGTGTCTTTGATCACTTTCGTTGAATTAGGTACACGCCCACGGTTCCCGCTGATCAAGACAAGTCTTGCTGTGATCGTAGGATTCCTAAGAATCTCCTTGACGGGGTTTCGCGGTGTTCTAGCTGTTCTCAAACCGAACATCTCAAAGAAGACAACACGGAGTGAGTGAACCAAATAATTTTAAGTCCACCGATTGATGAAGAGAGATTTGAAAACAATCGTGTCTCGCTCAATAGAAATTGTTTTGCAATACAACGAAGGTTTTGTTGAAAATCAATTATCAATCATAAAAACACCTTTGTTTTGAAAATGAGTACACGGTCGATGTGCTAAAGAAAAGAGTTGTTAAGCACAAAGACCGGTTTTTCAAAGGTATCCGCTAATCCATAACCTTGAACCATGATTGATTCAAAAGATTGAATCGCCCCATTGTTACTGTTAGGTTGTCACATGGTTGATCTATAAAATAGATCTCACATGCCACCTACCAGAGCTTGTTTGATGTTGGCTCCGAAGGCTTTCCATCTTCATTGTGAATATGTAAACACATCACTCGGATGTTACGCAATACCACAAGGATAATGCGGGACTCAAGATATAATCTCTCTTCCACATCGTGTGAAGCAGAGTCTTCATTGAAAGTGTCCTAATGAGATTTATTGATGATCTCGTGGCTCTAGACTCAATTTGTGCATATTTGGATCCCGTGTTGGAGACTAGGGAGAGGTCTCCTTCTTCAATATCAACAATCTCTAAGAGAAAGTCGATAGATAATGTTGGTTCCCGTGAGAATGAAACAAGTCCTTTTAAGAGGAACTTGAGTGGTTTGGAAAGTTGAAGTGCAAGGCGTCCACGGGTCCATGACGCCCTGTTTCAATACCGATGTTACCATCGATGGCGTATGAATTGAACCCGTTTCGCCTAAGGTTGAATAAATGGAGGCTATTTGTTTTCACCCTTTCTCATTCAATTCTTTTTAATTCTTCAACCCCTTCGGCTTACCGTGACTTCATAGCTAGAACCTTGTTGGGTTTATTCCAAGACTAGCTCGGTCTTAGTCCGCACTCTTCCCATATCTCATTTTTCTCCTTTATCATCATACCTAAGGACTTCTACACTAACTAGTGGATTGTCCTCGGTAGATCCCTCCTTCTCAGCGGATCATGGAACACATACCTAACCTTATCATCCTTATATCACCGCACATAAAGTAAAGTTGGTCGGTCTATTTGGTATTGTTCATCCGCCATTGGATCCAATTGAAAACCATTTGAAAATCAATTCGGATACTTGTGATATATTATCAAAGCTTTTAGTACCGAATTGTTTTGATAATTTTAGAACGAGAACTCCCCTCAACATGTGCATCAAGTATTTGAAAATGTTTTGCACACGGAGGCAAGAGAAAGAATTAACTTCTTTGACTACCATTTTCTAAAGATATCAACATCACTTCCCACATCAAATCAAGTAGATATAGTATTTCCTGAAGGATGAGGTTTCCATAAATTCGCTCCCTTCAATATGTGCCTCGAGGTTTGAAAAGAGTTTTGCACATACTAGAAGGAACCTGCACATTGAGATAAGTTGATCACATTTCATATCATAGGTTTAAGATAGATGCTCCCCTCAACATGTGCATGGAAAATTTGAAATCGTTTGTCACATGTGGGCGGGATAGCATGTACATCCTTATAAAACCATTTACCTAATTATCGCTTTAAATCCAGCTTTAAATCACACATTCTCCCGATCACAATTATCAAATCATTTGAGAATTGTGATCTTTATTGATTTAAATTGATTTTGAAAGCTTTAAGGGAATTGTGACTTGATTATGAAAGCGTTTTAATCGATAAGGATCGGATTTTAAGACTTTAAACTCCATTGATAAAACATGCATGTAAATCTTTTGAAAACAATTTAATGCCAAATAACTTTTGAATTTAATTGAAATCATTCTCCCCTCAATCAATGACATAGGTTGTTGATTGAGAGATAAATATTTTGACATATAAGTCCCGATGATTATCAAAAATAGAGATCGAGTTATTTTTCAAAGCATTTAGTTTTCGTGAGATAAATGTTTATAGAATCGGGCGTGGAATTTTGAAAACATGGTGAAACATGGCTCGTTCTTTCTTTTAAAACCGGTTATTGCCTGAAAAATGACAATAAACCATTTCTCTTTCTCCAAAATATATATATATATATATATATATATATATATATATATATATATATATATATATATATATATTTTTTTTTAAGAATTGAACAACATCTAAAGTCCCGTGTCATTCTTTGAATGACAAAGACAAAGACCGAGATATTATCGAACCGTGAAAAAAACATGACAAATTGACAATAATTTTTTTTTTTTTTTTTTTTTTTTTTTTTTTTAAAGTTTTTGAATTTTTCAAATTTTTATGGATTTTGAAGGTTTTATATTTTTCTATTTTGTTTTTCAAATAAGTATTTACAATAGATAGATGAAGAAAGACCTTTACTCCTCGCCTTCCTCTCGAAGACGTTTGAGAGTTTCGTTGAAGGCTTTTCAAACCAAGTCGTGGAAGAATAAACTCAAAACGTTCTCTTGGAAGAGCTTTGGTGAAGATGTCTGCTAACCGGTATTCGCACCTCACAAAATAGAGTTCCACCACACCTTTTTCCACTTGTTCCCGATGAAATGATGTCGAATGTCGATATGCTTTGCTCTTGAGTGTTGAACGTTATTGCATGAGAGAGCAATAACACTTTTATTATCACAAGATGTAGGAGATTTTGTTGAATTCAAAGCCATAGTCGATAATTGAGATCTCATCCATAAGATTTGAGCACAACAAGATGACATGGCTATGTATTCGACCTCTAGAGGAAATATAAGTACTCATTTGCTTCTTTGAAGACCACCACAAGCTTATCACCCAAAAATCGAAAGCACCTCCGCACGTATTTGACGTGTATCTTGACAACCCGCATGATCGATCTCGATAGGCCGTTAGTGACATACCGTGTCCTTCGGTACCATAGTCCCATATTGATGGTTCCTTGGAGATACCGAAAGACCCGCTTAACTACTTCAAGGTGCTTTTAGTAGGCTTAGCTCGGTATCTAGCACACATGCAAACAAATGAACAAGATGTCTGGTCACTAGCGTGAGATACATCGTGGATCCAATCATACTCCGATATTTTGTTTGATCAATCATGATCCTCGAGAGGTCCTCATCTAGTTTGGTTCGTCAATCATGGGGTGTCAACAGGTCACATGAATCAAATCCAAATTTCTTTAAAATCTCTGTTGCATATTTAGATTGATTTATGAAAATGCCTCCGGACTTTGTGAAATTTGTAATCCCAAGAAAATGACATTTGTCCCATCATTGACATTTGAAACTTTGAACTCATTTCATTTGAAAACGATCACATTCCATTGGGTCCATCGAGGCAAAAATAATATCATCAACATAAATTTGAACATGAATTAAATGTTTGCTTCGACTTCGGTGAACAATGTAGGATCAATCGCTCCTTTGATGAATCCGTTGATAGAAGAAACTTTGACGATGTATCATACCATGCCCTCGAGCTTGCTTTAAACCGTAAAGAGCCTTCTTCAAACGATAAACGTGAGTAGGATGCTCTTGATTCACAAATCCTTCAGTTGGTGGCGTGACAACTTCTTTAAGATCTCCGTTCGTAAATGCCGTCTTTACATCCATCCGATATACTATCATGTTCTTACTAGCAAAGATTAGCCGAAAGATTTTGATTGCCTCGATTCGAGCAACCGGAGCAAAAGATTCTTCAAAGTATATACCCTCCTCTTGACGATATCCTTTAGCAACTAATCGAGCCTTGTTTTTCAACACATCACCATGCTCATCAAGTTTTACTTTGAAGATCCATTTGAGAGCTATAATCATAGCAGATCGGAGCAGTACTAACTCCCATACATCAAGACGATCAAACTCATGAATTTCATCTTGCATGGCATTGAACCAACCTATCTTCATTCATGGCATTTTAACATCTTTGGTTCGATCTTAGATAGTACGGAGTTGAAGAAGCACCATAAGGCATCGGTTGCGAGTTGTTTTCGGGTTGATACAGACGAGAGGATTTCCAATGATGTTGTCTAATGGATGATCGCGAGTCCATTTTCTCTCGAGGTGTTCATGTGGCGCTTGTTGAGGAACCGAGGTAGCCGAGTCGATGTCTCCTCAAGAAGATGGTTCGATGATGATTCAGAGTAGCAAATATGTTTTCAAATGGAGCATCTTCGAGAGTAGCAAAGGATTAACTTCATCATTGATGCCGAAACATTTCCATGATGTACATTTGAAGAATGATGATTTGTTGATGAGATCAAGGATCGCCAGCAGTGCTTCTGACTTAAAGATATTGAGACCGAAGGATTGACTTCATTCACTGGAATATGAGCATCCTCTCACAGTGTGGATCAAGACCTCATTAGTAATTGAATCATACACCATCAAACATAGGATCAAACAATTTCTTTACATCATCTTCGGATGGAGGTACATATGGAGTTTCTTGAGAGGAGTTTGGAACAAGAGATGATCCAATGGGACTGCTTTTGAAGTGCGGGTCCCGAGCTGGAGTGTCCAGGAGCCATTTGACCGGTCACCATCAAACGAACGCGAATTGTTTCCATGATATTTCGGGTTCTTTTGTTGTAGATTCGGTATCCCTTTTGTTTGATGCATATCCTACAAATACTCCAATGTCGCCTTTGCCCTAAGTTTGCCTAAGTCTTGACCCTCATTAGTTAGATAGCACAATGCACCAAACACACGAAGGAAAGATAGATTAGGTTTTCACTGTTATGGACAAGTTCATATGGAGTTTTTCCATTAATAGTGTGAATCGTGGAACGATTTTGTGTGTAGCATGCGGTGGCAATTGCTTGACCCGAGAAACATTGGAACCTTTGAGTAGATCAAGATTGTTCTAGCAATTTTCAACAAGAGTACGATTTCGCCTTTCAACTACACCGCTCGTTGAGGGGTTCGTGGAACACTTCTTTGATGGTCGATTCCAACGCTTTCATAGAATTCACTAAGTTGTTTGTTGACAAACTCGGTTCCATTGTCTGCTCGATAATTACGACGCTTTTGTTTAGTCGAACTGCAATTGTTTGATGAGTTTGATGATGATATCGGAGTTTCATCCTTTGTCCTTAAGAACTTGACCCTGTGAATCTAGAGTAATCATCAACCACAACTAACACATATTTCTTCCCAAAGATATTCTCGCACCCTCATTGGTCCACATAAATCCATATGAATCATATGAAGAACTTCGTGATGAGTTAGTAGGTTTGGGTTTATGGGCATACTTCTTGCTTTTTCCCAATTGACATGTTGAACAAAGATGATCCTTTTCATACTTTAGTCTAGGTAAACCTACAACTAAGTCCTTTCTCGAAAGATCGTTGATGGTGCCAAGTTCAAGTGATTGAGACGACGATGCCATAACCATGACTTTGTTTTGAAGCCTTAGATAACAAGCGATTGAGAGGCCCTCATCATGTCATCGATAGAGATGGTGTAAAGGTTTGAGCCACGAGTTCCTTTCAACAGCCTCTTACCATTAAGATCTCTAACAAAGCGGTATGTTTTCAAGGCTACTTAGATCGTAATCACGAATCACCAACAGAGAACAGATTATGACCTAAACCTTCCACATAATATACTCTAGAGATGACACTATCACCAACAACATAATCTCCATAACCCATAATAGCACCGAAATGATCATTACCAAATCTAATAGCCCCGATGAATTTGCTCACGGTTCATGAGTCGTGACCGGTCTCCAAATATATGCTTGGAACAATTGAGTCCAGTACCACGTAATCGATTTGAACGATCCGCAGTTGAACACGCATAAGAATGGATAATCGGATAATTGGGATCCCCATGCAAGAATGGGTTCCATTTGGTTAGTTACAATGGTTGGACCACCCACATCGTAAATAGAAGCATTCATATCGCATGGTGAGGCAATGGAATCGTTGTGAATAGATGCAAGATTAGTGTCGTGATAGCCTGCTCGAGTGTGATCACTTCTGGGAATAGTTCTACCGGTAGGCATCCATTTTCTAGTGGGCATTATCTCGATTAGTCTTAAGGCCAACAGTGTCCAATAAAAGCCTATTTTACTTGAATGTTCTTCCTGTGGGTTTCCACTGCTTTCTAACTTTCTTTCGTTTTTGCCTTTTAGCCTTCTTAGCATGAATTTTAGCATTAATAATATTAATCGGACAATTAACATCATTAGCGTAACATTAACACCACATTCATGATTAGAGGCAATTCAAGCACATCGGTACATGGTTTGCAAATAGTATCGAATTGAATTAATTACAATGCGCTTATGGCTAATACTAGAATCAACACGATTCGCTTTATTCAATTCAAGCTTAAAGTTCCTAGATTGTTCTTCTACTCTCTCCAAAGGCACATTCTTAGCTTGAGAGGTCCTATCATTCCTTGTATTGTCTTGAGACTTTGACCGCTCCCTTTAATGTCACCGATTACTCTGTAGAGGAATGGGAACATTAGTTTGTTTTACTACTCTTTGCACCACCTGCTTAGATGTGGGATCGAACTACATGCAGTGCACTACGGTTCACATTCTTAAAACTAGAGGTACTGAGATTTGTACTCCTAGAAGGCACACTTGAGTTCTCTTTCTTAGCATTGATAGATCTAGGATCTGAACTACTCAAGGGTACACTACGGCTCACATTCAAAACATTGGGAATCGAGTGTATATCATATTTGGCCTTAGGCATTGAGCATGGAATCAAAGGGTTAACTCTCTCACCTAATGTCTTTGGGCATATTGTGATCAAGCATTCTAAGATTTCTTGAGATCGTTTGGCATATAAGCATGCATGTCCAATTGCATTATCATGAGGTTTCTAGCTTATCCTCTTCAACAATCTCACGCAGCATTCTAAGCAATCCTTAAGGATGAGAAATATGTTTGAATGGCAAGTTTGTTGTTCCTTAGATGAGGGGACATATGTCACGATAAAGCATATTTATTACAAGAGGAACCTTTGATACAACATTCTCCCATTGGTCATTGGCATTTTCCTTTTACACGACCCTTCGATTCTCAATTTCCTTTTGCAATGAAGCTATTTGTTCGTTGTTTTTGTTACTGAGTGACTTTAATTGATTCAAATAACTCATTGAAATGACGTTTAACCTTTTCATTTTCTTCTAGAAAACTTTCGCTTTCCTTTTGTAAAGCATTTACTAGGTTTTGAAGATGAAACGTTTGAGAATTCGAGAATCTAAAGGAGGAGGCATTTGGGAGCTGTCATATTGTTCATTTGACCCTTTAATTGAGAGATTTGGGCTTTCAACTTTACGATCGTGTTACCGAGCTTGAATCTGCTCATCTCGTTTGTTAATTTGAAAATCGCATCAAACTCGAGCATCTCAAGATGTCTTGATATTTGAAGTTTTGACATTTTCTTTGAGATGTTGATATTTTAGTTGTAGATTAAAATACTCAACTTCTAGTTTAGAAAATGTTTAACCAAATTGTCGTGATCATCCAGCTCAATTTTCTCATTTAGTATAGAATTAGTTTTTCAAGCTCAATGACACGATCATGGGAGACTTTCGGGCCACAGATAGTTCATGAAATTTGGAAGCATTAATAGAGCAATTTGAAGCGATGAAAAGACATCTTGAGCAAAACATTCAAGAATAAGATTCTCATTTAATGTATGCGTTTCTTTCTCTCAATCTCATTATATTTCAATTCACGCTCATAGTCACTAACTTCAACAACCATTGCATCAAATTCCTTTTCCATTCCTTAATATCGCTTTCTATCCCCTTTTAAGACTCTCAAAGTGATCTTTTAGAATTTTAAAGAAGGGCATGACCTCGCTTAAATAACATTCTTTCATTTGTTCAAAACCCTTTCTCCTTGGCTATACCCGGGGTGTGATCCTTTTCTTGCAAGTTTTCTCAAAATCAACAAATAGTTGAAATATAACGTGTTGGCTAATTAATGTCTTGCTTTTAGTGGCAATTGTTCTAGGTACAAGATGCATTGGTGTATTAGGAGGATACACAGTCGCTCTTGGCATTTTCCTGGGGAGGGTTTGTTTCAACAATATTTTCCGCTTCGCTTATCTAAATCCTTTTTCGGATGACTTGTTCGGGAGTCAACAAAGTCTCGAGGCTTAAACTTGTTCATGGAAATCCAGTTTTCCTTCTTGTAATCATGAGGAGTGATAATTATGTTTTTCTCTTTGCATTTGGGATCATTTTGTTTCTTATTCATCTTTTCCTAGTGATTTCATTTGATTTCTTATCTTCCTCGGTGCACTCAACGCAACTAGGTTTACGCCTAGGCTTAAGGATTTCATTACCATCATAAAGCACCTTATGAGCATTTCTAGCATTTTTAATTACCTGGATTTGGTTCCTCAACAAGGGAATGCTATGCTTATCGCTTAAGACTCGATGTTTAGTGACCATGTAAGCGGTCGAATGGTGTTTCCTTGTATGTACAACTTGTTTTCAAGTTTGTTTTTCAAAGTTTTGATTAGAAAATCTCTCAAGAGTTTTGATTCCTTTGCATTAAAATCTTGCTTAAGCATTTTCACATTTTCTTGAAGTTCTTGTTTTTGTTTAGTTTGTTTTAGAAAGTTTTTCTTGCAAGGAATTTAATTCTTGTTTCAATACTTCTCTAAACTTACTTTTCTAATTCTCGCACTTACTTGGTCATCCATTTCCCGCTTCATGAGTGGTCAACTCAAACTTAGCACGTTGTTCATAAATAGCAACACGTTCTTTATAGGCATTTAGTTCGAAATTACGGAATCATCGAGGAGCATGCGGTGTATTCATCAAAGACATAGTCATTGTTGATCGCAGAAGATGCATCACTTGGTACAACTTCACTTTCACTTTGTTTCACGTATTGATCGTATGGGACAATATTGTTATTACCCATATTTTCAACATTTGATTCAATAGTTTCGAGTTGGTTGTACTTTGTCATGCATCCGTTGCACATCGACATCATCGTATAGTTTTAATACCTCACGAGATGAGTTTGTCCTTGGATGGGCCAGCTAGTGGTGAAGAAGAGACCTTGGGAGAAACCATTGGAGAAATGCTAGCCATGAAAATTGTGTGCAGAGGGTCCATCATCTACATCGTAGTCGTATGCATCACGGTCCACGACTTGAAAGGCATTCTCGATGATTGTGACCTATCTCCTAATAGGTCGCTCATCCACATCCGCATCATAGGTCTTGGCATTGCCCTCAAGAAGAAAGCAAGAATTCCTCTTCGTCCAAAGCAAAGACCATTGTCCCGAGCTTGTGCAAGCAGATCTTATCTCTGAAGTAATCGGCATTCAGTGGACGCTTTGGAGATGTGCGTTCCTTGCAATGTGTCCTTCACCACCACAGCTATAACATTTGATTGGCTTAGCTTGACCTTTGTTACCATTTCTTCCTCGATTCGTTGCCAACATAACCTCTCCACCTCCACCTCTTCCCCGATCATACTGCCTTTCCCGAATCGGTTGCACCACGATCCTTCCATCTTTAACAATGGCTTGATTGTGTGGGTTAGATGCGCTCGAGGTTGTTGTTGGTTTGTGGGAGAATTCATGTTTTGATCGATGAGAAGAGCTAGTTGATTGATGAAGTTACCCACGAGCATCAAGATCAACTTGTTTGAACATAGGATCGAGAATGAGTTTGTGATTACCATTACCCAAGGGTATGACTTGTGATGCTTGGTTGTGATTCGATGTTAGAGTAGAAAGGTTGAGTCATTAGCCGAGCTTGTCTCTCCCTCGTTGGTTTTGAACCGATTGAGAATCAATTTTTCAAACATAGCATGTCTCTCATTCTCGAAGGAGGAAGGCATAGAGTTGCTCATAATTTGTATTCTTCAATCCTTTAGTGAGCTTCACAATGGTGACAAACTTATGCCATTCGGGATTCATGTTGTTCACAAATTTTGAGTTCAAATTAATGTTAGGCATAGTCATTCGATGTTCCTCATGTCATTCACTAACTTATGAAATCTCACATAGTACTATAGACATTCTCATCTCGGTTTCATCTTGAAGTGCTCAAATTAGTCATGAGTTAGATTCTCTGCCTTCCATGGTTAATTTCGAACTCGAGAGAAGCATCTTAACATTATCCCAAACCGCTTTTGCATCGTGTTATGATTGATCGACTTGTAGATGTCTTTAGGAAGACCTTGAAGAACAATGTTCAAGCCCGATATCTCGCATCGAATCTCTTTTCTCCTTATCATCAAGCTCATCATACATCTTAGGTCTCATCCATTCCGTAAACAGAGTACCATCTTCATTAGTATCTAGTATGTCTCTAGTCGCCTCAACTCGATATGGTCCTTCATCAATGGATTTGAGAATGTTGACACCATTTTCCTTTCCAAGGCAATACAACTGATTCGTTGAGCCCAAGAATCGTAGTCGGCCTGGCAAGCATGGGTGGACAGTATCGAGCCACCGCTTGAACATCCTCGGCGACAATGGAGATGACAAGAGGGAACGTTGGTAGACATGTTAATGATTATACGGATTTTATAACTCTATGATTAAACCGGAAATAGATTCTTTCACGGGATTTTACTAAATCAAGAGAAAACCGTAAACAATCACTCAAGTCGCTAGAAGATAATGCACTAAGTCGCTAGAAGATAATGCTCTAAGTCGCTAGAAGATAAAGCACTAAGTCGCTAACACTTAATTCGCCAGACAGCTAAGTCGCTAGAGTCCCAAGTCGCTAGACAAAAAGCAAGTCGCTAAGTAGTAACTCGCTAACCCTCAAGTCGCTAGCAAAATTTTGGCGAAGAATTAGCTACACAAGTCGCTAGAGATACAAGTCGCTAAAGAGCAACTCGCTCATGCACCAAGTCGCTACCACTGTCGCTACTCAGAGGGAGAGTCCACTACTTGTACTTTAACTCGCTAGATCTAACTCGCTAGGTTTAACATCGTAACTCGCCACAATTTTGTAAAGCAAGTCGCTACGAAGAAAATTATCCGTGAACTAAGTCGCTAGCATGAAAACCATATAAACATCACTTTTCAATCCAAAACAACCCAACCAAGATGATTCAAGCTACCAAATGAAAACCTAAACACTTGTGATGATTCTAAACATAAAAGTACTAACAAAATTCAAACTTTAACACAAGAAATCAACCAAATGATGCAAAACCACTAAACTTTTCAAACTCAAAACCACCTAAAACCACTAGAAATCCAAAGATGTGCAAGATATGATCCAACCATGGCTCTTGATACCAATTGTAAGATATAACTTTTCACATACACATCAAACCATAACACAAAGTAGCATATAGATGGAATTCTAGAGAGAAAGTTAGAGGTTTAGGGAACTTAGTGAGAGAAAGTGAAAGATATTATTATTAGCTCCAACTCTACCTTGGGAGGTAGAGTATTTATAGTCTTACATAAATCGCCACACATCGGGTCATGGATCGCATACAATGGTAAAGACCCGTCTGTCCTCCACGGTGTTACTTGACTAAATACTACCTAAAATAAGAATTACTACGACTACGAGCTTTCTAACGATTACATATACTTGAGGTGACCGACTCTTTAATATCGGGAATTTCTAATTCCTAACACAAATTACTTGAAAAGTTCTCGGCGAATTCCTTTGTGAATTTGAAAATACCCTTTTTTCTATTTTTGTCAAAAATTTCTTGATGAAGTCCAAATTACTCGATTGTGACCGTTTTGACCTAAAGAGTTTTCGATGAACACTGTGTCAAAGATTACTCGTAGATTGACAAAATTTCTCGTAGGTTTGACTAGTTGATCAAAATACTCGTAGATCACTATGTATCAAAAGTACTCGTAGGTTGACACAATTTGACTTATCTAAAGTTTCACGTAGTTGAGTATGTTTGACTTGTCAAAAATTACTCGTAAGTCACTATTGAGCACAAATTACTCATAACTGACTATTTTGACTTGTCAAAAAATTACTCGAAAGTCACTATTGACTAAATTACTTGTATGTCACAAATTTCTCGTAGTTGACTTTAAGTTTGACTAACAAGAAATTTCTACTAGGCTACGGAAACTTTGCAAAAATCAACTTTCAATACAACAAGTCTTTACACTATCTCAAAAACGCAATATCCTAATTTTCCCCTAAATTAATTTAACCAACAAACCTCTAAAACGCAATATCCTAATTTTTAAACCCTAAAACCTTAGAAATCCTAATTAAATGCATGCCGTAAGTGTTATTAGCAATGTAAATTGTGCAAAACATTCTAAGAAGCTAAATACCAATAAACCTATGCAAATTTCACCTACCAAATATATAAACGCAATACCCATATTTCTTGTAGAACACTAACCCTAATTTAACAAATTCTTTCAACTAGTTAAGAATTAGGTGTGAGGATCTCCACACTTGAGACTTGTGTTATAGATACTTTGAGGGTATACAAAGTAGTATGCGAAATCTACTACTTAGTACTTTAGAAGATTAATGTGTTTGATGTATATGAATGAATGGAACAGTGAACAATGAATTAACAAAATGCTTCAATATTATTATTGATAATAATACGAGTGATCTCAACTTATCACTAGGGTTTACAACCTCAAGCTTAACAAAAGATGCATATGTAACTGCTAACCTAGGATCTCCTTTTATAATGCAAGGAGTCCTTTACAAGATAACTATCACTATATATCGTATACGATATACAATATATATTCTATAAATACAAAATGTGTACATATCACTTAAGCAGTACAAACTCTATGTACTAGCAGTACTAAGTCAGTTAGTACTGCTAGTGTTATCTTCAGCAGTCCCGTCTGTATGTTTGGCAGTACTAAGTCCATTAGTACTGCTGCGTTTAATTCCCAACAATCCTCCCCTAAACTTATGATTTCTCTGCAAATCGCTAAGTTTCTTCAATTAAACTTTAACTCTGATGATGGGGGGATTCTTCCAAACATACTACTTCTTCTAAGCTATCTCCTCAATCTTTTGCAGTAGCTTGTAGGCCATAGGAGTTCCTTTCATTGTATAAGTAGTTATTTTAGAATCAAGCATCTGAATGGCCACTAGTTGAAAGTAGATAATCTCTGTCAACAAGCATATATAACCAACTTTCACTTAGTTCTACTACATGTACTCAACAATACTCAAATAGTCTCCAACTTTTCACCATATAGTCATCCCACCAGTGATCACTTGCATCTGGCTCAAACATACATCTTAGAGCATGCCAGATAGCAAAGTTTAGAGTTCATGTGGGTCTTGTAGAGCCATATATAAACTTGACAATCTTCCATAGGGCTCCCAGATCTCCTCTATCAACAAAATGCAACAAGTAACCAAAGGATGGATATTTTCCTTTGAAGCCATTAGATCTTTTAGGTCTATGAAGTTCTTAAATCCATCAGATACTATCTGCCAGTCAATTATGGGAAACTTGGCATTTAGGGGAGCTGCATCAATTGCATCTTCTTGAATGACCAGCTGATCAAGTCTCTTTTCATCATCACTAAGATTCTGTTTCTTTGCTTCAGATTCAATAGTTAAGGTAGATCTTTTTGTTCCTGAAAACCTTTCTTCTTCAGTCATTGGAACAAAACTCTGAATCTTTCTGTAAGCATTGAAATACAGCCTCTCAATCTAAGTATTGGACTTTCCCTTCAACTGATTTGCTTTCCAGTTGTCCTGATGCTTGAGATATTCCTTCATCTGATGTATGATTTAAGCTTTTGTTGGTGGCTTTGGTCTTCTCTTTTCTTTCTGACCTTTCCAGATGATGTCAATTAGTTCATTCAAAGCAACTTATCTTTCTTCTGCAAAAATTTCTTCCCTCTGTAGGTTATATAACTGCTTTGCTGCAAGCTCATCAGTATCCTCCCTTTCTTTGATGATCTTTTTCTCTTCCATGAATCTGGAAACTTCTGCTTCATGAACTTTCTTAGCAATCTCAACATCATAATCTACCTGTGTAAGAACCTTCTTCTTCACTTTCTCTCGGTTCGCCGACTCTTCCACTATACCTTTTCCTTTATCCAATGCAAAGAAGACCTTCAAGAATACCAAGAATACCTTCTTCATAGGTAGCAAGTACCTCCTGTAGTATCGCAGCATTAACGGTTTTTGACCACCGTAGCGTATCACCAACATCTTCATCCAAATCAACTAAGCTTTGTTGGTACATCTTGATCAACTGGTTCATCTAAAATTTGTTGATCATTACCACCACCCAAACCCTGATCACTACCACCCAGATATTCTTCCAAATCTAGCTTCCTCCCCTAAGTGTGAGCATCTTTTTTCCTCCCTGTTTGGAAGAATCACCTAAATCATCATCTTCATCATCAGAACTTGGGAGTCTGCTGCTGAATCCTTCCTCTTTGCCTTTAGAGCCTTGACCTGTGCCTACAACTTCTTCACCTTTAGAACCAATTTCTTGTAGACTGTTGCATATAATTGCTTTGTGTCCTGGAGGTCTTTAGTACAATCAATTCCTTTAGTTTAGCACTGCCTTCAACACTTCTAGATGTGCTACCTTCGGGAGAGGTGCATCATGAGGCATAGACCCCGTCTCAGCCCTAGGTGGACTATCAACTGAGCCACCGATATGTTCCATGTATCTTGGGATTTCATCACCTGTGTCAAGTCTAGAAGGACTTGGCACATTAGATGTTGCCATGGTTGAGGTCTTAGCAATGTTTGCACTGTCCTGCCCATCTACTTAGCTTGAGATAGTAGTTCCAGCCTCTTACATTCTTCCAATGGCAGTCTCATCTGCTAAAGGGGTCTGAGTAGGACCACTGGGCTGAGATACCTCAGTGACTTGTTTGGATTTCCTCCTATAGGTGTGGATAACTGGAGATGTATGAGAGACATATGGAATCACAATGGGTGTATGTTGGGGTTCAGTTGGGTTTACTGACCCTTCACCCTGTACCTGTTCAATTTGAGCCAACATCTCTAGAAAAAGTGGTATGATTACCCCATTAAATTGCCTATTAGCCATAGCCATATTAGTGAAAACTTTTTGTTGCAGCCTTGCAGGCAAGGGGTTGGAAAAATGGTCTTATGAGATGATAGTTGACTCTTTTTGTCTTTCGAAATGGTTTGGATGAACTTTGGGTACATCAAAAACTTAGTTGGAGATCCACATTCTTCACCATATGATCAAAAATAAATTTTAAAAGTTAAAAACTTTGTTTGTTGCTAAACACACAAGAGCAACAACAATGTTACTACTAAATTGCTCCCATGAGGTTCTTTTTGGACTAAGACAATGAAGAAGAGTGTGGATTAAAAACCTCCATTGAGGAGAGAAACATCCCTTTTGAAAAGTTAAAAGTTGTTTGGATGTGTCATACCCCATTCGTGAAATAGTTTGGAATATTTCTGGGGTTGGCAAATCTATGATACTATCTGAATCATCTAAACGGAGATGTCTCCTTAAGGATTTTTCAGTAACATAGATAGTCTGGCCATCCACAGTTGCACTTGCACTAAGTGCAGGAATAGGTGTTTCCTCCTCATCATCATCAAGTGTTGTGACAGTAGCAGTCTGCCAAAACTGTTTGATTTGTGAGGTATAGATAGTGGGATTAACAGTCAAGGCATACCTGATGTAGGAATTGTTGAGAAAATCCACTATCTCATAGAAAATAGGTCCATCCTCTTGCTCTATTTTTGTCAGAAAGGCGAATTTGTTGTGATTCTTTACAAACTGAAGATTAGCCATTATGGGTGAGATATAAAGATAGCAGTATGATCGGTTTAGGTTGAATTAAGGATTTTGTAAGCCAATTGAGTTTTTATCACCAATTATTAGGGTTTGAGAATTATGCGTGAAGATAAAATCTTTGAAAGTTGGAAAGAAGATAAGTATAAAAAATATTAACCCTATAAGTATGGTAAACGAGCGAAACTTACTCGATGACTATTTTTGTAAAACGGTTAAAACTCAGCAGTACCAACGGCTATATAGTAGTACAAAGTTTTATACTAGCAGTATAAACTTGGCCTGGCAGTACTAACTTTTTAAACAAATTTTGACTGAGCAGTATAAACATAAGTAAGGTTTAAAATAATATTGCCTACACTCTTTTAAAATAGTACTGCCCACACTTGACAAAATTTGTTGTTTTGAGCAAACTACCAGCTATCAACGGATTTGATGTGTCTTTACCAAGAGTCGTTTGCTCTGGACTAGCCAAATTTTTACTGTGAAGCATGGTGTGTTGATAATCATATAGTTTTTGGCAAACTATCAACCATAAATGGGGTTGATTAGTCTTTAACAGTAGTACAAATTATACCTAGCAGTAGTAAAGAATACAACTAGCAGTACAAATCCTTTTCAGTTAAAAACACTAAGAAATCAAAATATTTTAAGGGTTAAGCATCCCAATACCTATTACCAAGTACTGAAATCTCCCCACATCAAAAGCTTTAGTTAATAAATCAGCAAAGTTGTATTAAATATCAACCTTAACAACCTGTATTAACTTTTTCTCATTACAATCTCTTATAAAATGATGTCTGATTTCTATGTGTTTTGTTTTAGAATGATGAACTGGATTTTTAATAATACAAATGGTACTGCTATTGTCAATATAAATAATAGTACCCATAAAGTTATACCAATAGTCAATCAGTTGGTTTCGAGTCTAAAGTACTTGACTGCAACAGCTAGCAACTACCACATATTCATCTCCAGTTGTAGAAGTGACCACTATGATCTGTTTCTTACACTGCCAAAAAATCAACCTTCTTCCTAGGAACTGACAACCTCCTGTTGTTGATTTCCTATCCAAACTGGCACCAGCATAATCACTGTCTAAATATGCTACTAGATCAAAAGGGGACTCTCTAGGATACCATAGCCCTAGCTTAGAATGGCCTTTAAGGTACCTAACGATCCTCTTCACAGCTGTAAGGTGAGAGACCTTGGGAGTAACCTGAAACCTTGCACAGACACATACTGAAAGCATTATGTCTAATCTTGAGGATGTAAGGTACATCAGTGACCCAATCATGGATATGTAGGTGTCAACATCAACATCTTCTCCAGACTCATCTTTCATCAAAGGTTTCTCAGTGTCAAAACGTGTGCTGGCTACTCTGGCATCTGTAAATTGAAACTTCCTCAGAATGTCAGCCATTTATCTTGACTGATAAATATACCATCTGGTCTCTGCTTTACTTGTAGCCCTAAAAAGAAAGTGAGTTCTCCTATGGAACTCATCTGGAATTTGTCATGCATCAGTTTTTCAAATTCAGTAACATCTCCTTCTTTGTAGCACCAAATATAATATCATCTACATACACCTGTACAAGCAAGATATCTCCTTTGTGCTTCTTGATGAACAAAGCCGGATCAATATTACCCCTTTGAAATCCATTCTGCAACAAGTATGTAGCTAAAGTCTCATACCATGCCCTTGGCGCCTGATGCAAAACATAAAGATCTTTCACCACCTTATACACCTTGTTTGGATAATCGGATCAATAAAACCTAGAGGTGTGAGACATAAACCTCTTCTTCAATTGTGCCATATTAGAAAGCACTCTTGACATCCATCCAATATACCATGAATCCCATGAATGAAGCATAGGCTAAGAACATCCTGATTGCTTCAATCCTAGCCACAGGTTCAAAAACCTCTTTATAGTCAATTCCTTCTTCTTGTGTATAACCCTGAGCCACAAGCTTTGCTTTATTTATGATAACAGTCCCTCTTTCATCTTTCTTCACCCTGAAAACCTACTTAGTACTAATCACCCTCACATCCTTAGGTAAGTCAACAAGAATCCAAACCTTCTGAATTTTGAAATGCAAGAGCTCTTATTGCATTGCTTCCACCCACCTTTCTTCCTCCAATGCTTTGAGAACATTTTTGGGTTCAATCTGGGAGAGGAAACATCTAAACAAACAGATGTTTGCTTTCTTTCTTCATAAATAGCCATAATAAATCCTCGTGATTTCTTTCTTCATAAATAGCCATAAGAAATCCTTGTTGATCTTCAGTCTGTGTTTGTCTCCTAGTTTTAACACCAGACTGCACATCTCCAATTACATTACTCATGAGGATGATTCTTGTGAATGTTTGTCAGAGGAGTTGATAGAACATCATATGTGAGAGGAATGTTGTTGAAATCAGCTCCAAAATCATCAAAAAGATCAGTAGGTGGAGCAGTACTAACTAGTGGTTCATCAGTGTTAGCACTTTGTCTAGCAATACTATCATCATTTGTACTGCTTTCAGTAATTTCTTTGTTCTGAGCATCTACTTCATCTGTATTGATCTCACCAGCAGCATTTTCCTTTGGAACATCATCGCAGTAGGGGCTCTCGATTTAGGGATGGTGGATCATCACTCTTTGAAAAAGAAGCAATCTCAGAACTGTCTTTCAAAGCATGCACCAAAATGTGATTTGATTCTTCCTCCATGCTTGGTTCATCTGTATCAACATATTCTTATGAACCTGCAAAATCATTAGTATTTGTACATGCATTCACTGGTACATAGTTCATAGATTGGGTTAGAGAATCAAGATCGAACAACCACTTTGGTCCTTCTCCTATAACAGTATCCTTATTTTCCAAAAATTCTACATGTACGGTTTCTTCTACCTTCCTGGTTCTAAGATTATAAACTCTAAAGGCTTTACTAACAGTAGAATACCCAAAAAAGAAACCCTCATCATATTTTCCACCAAACTTACCCAAATAATCCAAGGTATTGAGAATAGTTACATGACAGCCAAATGGTCTCATGAACTCTAAGGTAGGTGCTCTACCTCTAAACAACTAATAAGGTGTCTTATTTTGAGAATGAACCACTAAAATCCTGTTCTGCACATAGCAAGCAATATTAACTGCTATCGCCCAAAAAGTCATGGGTAGCTTGGAATAAGCCAACATGGTCCTAGCAGCCTCTATCAAAGTCTTATTTCTCCTTTCAACAACCCTATTTTGCTGAGGAATCCTATCAACACTAAATTCTATTTAAATACCTTTTTCCCTGCAAAAGTCGTCCATCATTTTATTCTTGAATTCTGTCCCATTATCACACCTGATGATCTTCACCTTCTTATCAAATACGCGCTCTACTTCTGTAATGAAAGTCTTAAGAACGTTGGCAGTCTCATCCTTAGCTCCTAGGAAGAAAACCCGTGTAAACCTGCTAAAATCATCAGTGATAACCAGAAAGTATCTCTTATGCTGTATACTACTCAAAGATGTAGGACCAAATAAGTCTATATGAATCATATATAAGGTTTGAGTAATAGAGTTTTGGGTCTTGGGTTTACAAGAAGCTTTGTGTTTCTTACCTTTGAGGCAAGCTACACAAGTTTGGTCATTTAGAAAACGTTTTTTAGGCAGTCCTCTTACAAACCATCTTTTACAATCTTATTAATGGTTTTAAAGTTAATATGACCAAGTCTCCTATGCCATAACATGGACTCATCCAAAGATGATTTTGCAACCAAACAAGTAAGATTCTCTTTAGGAACAATGTTTTTCATGTCTACACTGTAAAATTGCCTTTCCTAGGGACTCTAAGCAACACCTCATTGTCATCAGGTAACTTAAAGTCTGGGGAGGGGATAAGGTACTAAGTGTCAGTAAATAGCACAAAGTTCTTTTTGTCACACATATGTGACAAACTAAAGAGCTTGTACTTAAGCTCCTTCACATAATACACATCTTCAAAATCAAGACTGCCAGTCTTGATTGTACTTGTACCAGTAATCCTGCCACCTATTCCACCACCAAAGGAAACATATACACCATCCAAAGGTTTAAAGTTTGAAAGGTAGGATCTATTCCTAGTCATGTGCCTGGAACATCCACTATCTGAGTATCCTTGATCTTCTTTAGCACTTGAATGTTCCTGCACACAAAAGAAAGGAAATTAGTTTCCGTTGGAGACCTAAGCCATTACTGACTTGGATCTGCCTCGTGCATCAATGTAATTGTATTTCTGCATGGTTGTTGATGCACTGCTGGGTTTGGTGGGTCTCTATATCCATCATGCTGAGGCCTTAACAACATTGACCCCAGTTTCCCTGACAGTTCCCACATACCTAGCAGTATGAACTATTGGCCTAGCAGTACCAACTACTGGACTAGCAGTTATTACTTTTTCCTTCCAAATATTCTTTTGAAAACCATTTTTCTAATTAAAATACCAGTTATTACCCTGTGGTTGTTTGTAAGAAGTTAGTTTAGGACTTGAGACTGTTGATTTTGAGTAAGCAGTCCTAATTGGTCTATCAGTACTTAAAGGTTTGATGCCAGACCTCATCACGACTGCTCTTGGAGTCATTTTACTTGTAACATTAGGGAGAGTATTTCTTGAAAAACTATTTGTGTTCACCCTTGTATTGGCATACCCTAGTACCCTTGAGTTCCCATTTACCATCCTTCTCCCTTGATGGTAAGTGCACACAGCCTGCACATGGTCAAAACTACCACAAAAATAGCAAGCTTTATTATACATAACATATTCACTGCCTAGCTGATAGGACTTAATATTATTCCAGTTTCTCTGGTTTCCCCTAGGCTGTGGAGTCATATTGGTTGACCTATACATTTCTGCATATTTAACTGTTGGCCTAACAAATTTTACTTATATCTTGGGTCTAACAGTTTCAACCTTAGGCTTAGCAGTACCTACTTTCTCAGACTCATTTTTCTCAATCAGTGAGGAATCACTTACACTTTCAAAAGCATCATTGACCTCAAACTTTTCTAGATTTAAATTTTCTTTAGTCTTAGGTCCATATTCCATTATTGGCTTCTGAAATTCCTCTAAACCAGTATGTGCTAAGTCAACACCTGTAGGTGAAGGAACACCTCTGAATGGAGGTGGAACAGACTTATAACCTAAACCAGATTTAGCTTTATTATTAATTTGACCCTCAATGATTTTAGGAACCTAATTAGAACAATATTCTAGGGTCTCTACACTGATATTTATGTTTTCATTAGTTGTCTTAATTTTTTCCAATTGTTCTCTAAGAAAACTTATCTATCTTTATGAGAAAGATCTCTTTTAAGCACAACAATAGTTTCAGAAAAGCCAGACTCATTTTCTTTGTAATGCAAAATTTGCTCTTCTAACACAACTAAAGCTCTTTTATGATTAACAAGATTATAACTAGTGTTATTAAGCTCTATTCTCTGGTTTTCATATATATATTTTTAAGAATCTCACATTCTTTTAAAGCAGAACATGATTTTGAACAACCCTTAGTGGAAAGTACCTCAGAATCAGAGAAGGCCATAAGTGTCATCTCTGTTGCCACCATTGCAGAGTCTGTTGATGGTTCCTCCTCATCAGCCATGAAGCTCCAGTCATAGCCAAGACTATCAATTGCAACAATAGCCTTTGAAGAAGGCTCCACCTCTGCTGTCTTCTTTCCACTGCCTTTATTCCATCTGCTCTTATTATCCTGAGACTTTGTCTTTCTACACTCTTTGGAAAAATGCCCCATCTTGTGGCAGTTGAAGCACTCCACCTTGGATTTATCAAATCCAGCAATATCATCACCAGCTATGGTGATCTTCTTCCCAGTTCTCTTTCAAAACTTCTTAGCCCTCATGCTAAGAAGAGCAACATTCCACTTGATGTCCAACTCTTCAAGGTCATCACCATCCAGTTGCTCAAGGTCTTCATGAGAGAGTGAAGATCCACTTGTTTGGCTTAATAGGAAAGCATAAAAGGTTGAATCGCCAATACCAGCAGGACTAGTTTTTGAACTAGCAGTACCAACCATAAGGTTAGCAGTACTTGTTACACCCGTATCCCGAAATACAAACAGGCCCTACCCTAGATGGAATTGGCTTAAGGACTTAACGGGATTGACTAGTCAACCCGATAGTTAGACTAATCGTTAACACATGTTGTGTTATAGTTATAGTAAGTTGCCATATCGTAAACTAGTTATATAAGTATAGTGTGGCCAAATTATAAAGATGGAGCTTGGGGGACCATTTGTGCCAAATGGCCAAAGTTTCCCTCTACAAGTGTCTAGATAATTCCATAACATTCAGAATATATCCAGAAAATAGAAAGTGCAGGTGTGTGTGTGTCGTGATAGAGAAAAGGAGGGAAAGAGGAGAATTGTATTGATGACCAAATTGTGAAGGAATTAGTGTTCCTAGTCATGATACAAGCTAGTGTCTTTAATCCTTGCAAGGTAAGTACACTTAATTGATGAGTTAATTGTGAATGGAAGAGTTAGGTTTCATATATCTAAGTTAAGGGTTTTGGGTAATTATGGTTTTAAACACTAATTGAGATGCTATAGATTAATTGGGTGAAACCCCTTTTGATTAAATAGGAGTAAATGGGTAAATTGAATATGATCATATTATGATCATAAGGTTGAATTATAAAGAATTATAGTAATATTGGAAGAACTTTATTATGGGTAAAAGGTTGAGTAATCTATGGGTTGAATCAATATATGATTATATGATGATTAAAAGTTATTCATTTAAGCCAAATGGTTGTGTAAACCATAGCTATGATTAATTGGTAATGTTTTAAGTGTATTATGATTATGTGTTAAGGATGTTAGCTTTGGATGATGTTGATAATGGAAGATGATGATAATCTCATAATAGCTTAGCTTGGCTAGCTAAGGTAAGTAACTTGGTTACTATGTGTTTGATATGAAATTGTTATAGTATTTGTTGACAATGTTGTGCTAGGTGGTTATAGATACTTTAAAGGTTTTGACCTTGATAATTGATATTGGATGATTATAGATATGTCTTGGAATTATTAAATGGCTAAGGTATGTGTTAGATGTCTTATGTGCTAATTGAATAGTTGCGTGTTATGATTATATGTTTGTGTTGTGTATGCAACGATGAATATATTGAGCATGTATTAGCCAATTACTTACTAAGCGTTATCGCTTACATGTTATAGTTGTTATGTTATTGTAGGTTCATGTGCTTGAATCGCTATGGCTTGGATTGGGTGTTGGATCATGGAATGATTTATTGAAGTTGGTAGTACGTGATATTAGGAGTTAGGTAGACACCGAGCTCTATGTTGATGTGTACCCCCGTGAATCAAGTAATGTTTTGTAATGAGTAACCAAGTGTCAAAACGTGTGTCATGTTTTATTATAATGAATTGGTGGTTACTTGGTATGCTAAGTGCGATATAAGTCTTTATGGTAAAAGTTAATGGGGTGTTTAAAACAACACGTGTTTATACCCATTTTGGGTGTCAAGTTGTTCTGAAATGAGTTGAGTATATTGGTTATAGTTCATATGTAAAGTGAATGAGACTGGAAATGATTGTAGTGTTGAAATGGTGTTAAATGGTTTAAGTGTATTGGTGTCAAAATGTGCAAATTTTGGCTTCAGGCAGTCTGTGTCAAGGTTATGGCGTAACTGATTTATCAGTTACGGCGTAACTATTCCTGTACACATATTTGGTCATCTTTGAAAAATCATGTCTTTTAAACCGTAAGTCTTCACGGGTCGTGCCACCCGTCGTTTCGAAGATAATTGAGTCTAGTTTCATTTAGAAATAGTCCCAAGGTCTGAAGGTTAATATATTTTTGTAAATGATCAAAAGAGTAGCTGAAGGTCAGTTTTGGTTCACGCTTTTTACGCATAAAAGTTCAGATTTGAGTAGTTTTTTGTCAAAGCGGGCACGGGGCGTAAAAGTACTAACTTCTGAGTCCTCATCATCTTTAGGACTGGTATTGGTTAAAGCAGATTCAAATGCCATATTCCCTAAACTAGAGCTTGTGCCTCCAGAATTTTTAATCTCCTGTTCAACAATTTTGAAATTGTTGTACAAGTCACTCAGAGTCATGGTGTCAATTTCTGGTTTGTTCTTCCAGACAACCATATACATCCGATATTTTGCAGGTAAACTTCTTAGAAACCTGGAGTTTAGGTCTTCTTGGGGAACATTGACACCCATTACAGTCAGTTGGCTGACTAATTTATGCATCTATTGAACAAGTGATCAATAGATTCATTGTTGGTTGCAATGAAGTTCTCCAATTGCTGCTTCAATAAAACCTTTAGAGTTTTCTTGGTGGCTTCATTGCCACCAAATCTTGTTACAATAGCCTTAAACAAGGTTTTAGCTATCTTGTAATGACTAAAAGACAGAACATGGTCATTGGCAATGGCCATTAACAACAAGCTTCTTGCTTTAAGATCGTTATTCCTTCTAAGTTTCTCATTAGCAGTAAGGGGATCTGTACTAAGTTTAGTAACAGTCTTGCCATCAATAACTGTTTCAGTTAGTGCATGAACGAATGAGTCTCCATTTTCTATAATCTCCCGCAGATTATAATCCAATATCAAAGTATTGCTCAACTCGAGCTCCACATTTCATACTCATTCTGTTTGAGTATTGGTAACTTATCGGGAATTATATTTTGTAAAATGAGATTAAGTATGTTAAACTGTAAGTGTTAATTCGTAGCTTTAGTAGTTAGGTCCGCAGACCGAATTAAGTCTCATTGGTAGTTAAGTTTGCCAAGACTAAAGATGTTAAGTCCGCGTAACTAATAGTCGATAGTTAAGTCTGCTTATATCAAAGATGTAATAGTTTGTTAGAGTTATATTAGGAATAGATATGTATGTGTAGAGATATCTTAGAGAAAATATCTTTACCCTTCTACAAGTTTGTTAGTCAATTAGGGTTTCCTTGGTGTATAAAAGGATTCCTAAGGTGTTAGGTTAATGTACGAGTTGTAAGCATTAGCCTTTGAGCAAATTAATAGAAAATACGGGTTAGTTATTTTGTGTTCTTCATACTTTCGTGTTAAGATTCCGCATTAACACATTAAGCTTTTACAAAGAGTTCTTCATGTAGTAATTTGGATTTATTCAAGTTTACTATTAGTCATTCAAGGCTACTTGGATCCATAAAGTTTGGACCTACAAGTAGGATCGGGCCTGCTGAAGGACTCGAGTTGAAGAAACAAAACTCACTATTAACAATCATCTCATCTCACTTAAAATCCTAAAGAATGTCTTATCATGATGACTTCTCAAATCATCTTAGTAATGGAGAGGCCATCGACCATGAAACCAAGCATCGAGGTGGATCTAAGAAACAACAACAGAAACAACAACAACAACTTCCTGCAACAACAACTATCTCCAACCTCAAACTTCCTATTCTAAAAAAGGAAGAGTACGACATCTGGGCCATGGAGATGGAACATTATCTGGAATATGTAGATAATGAGGTCTGGAAGGTGATCCAGAATGGGAATTCAAAGAAAAGAATTTCCATAGGTAAAGATGGCATAGTCAGGATTCTTCCACCAATCTCTGCTGCAGATATACTTGTTGTAGAGAAAGAAAGAAACGCAAGAACTCTCTTACTGATGGCTATACCAAAGGAACATCTCAGAAGGTTCCACATTATGGATGATGCTAGGAGATATGGAGGCTATTAGAACCAGATTTGGAGGAAATGCTAACTCCAAGAAAATGCAAAAAGCTGTTTATAAACAACAGTGTGAAGCATTTACCATTAGCAGTTCTGAAGGCTTGAAGAAAGGATATAACAGATTCCAACAACTCCTATCACTGTTAGAAGCACATGGATATGAAGTGTCTAATGAAGATGCAAATATGAAGTTTCTCAGATCATTGCCCAATGAATGGTGAAATCTAGCAATGATCATGAGAACTAAGGAAGATATTGACACTCTGTCAATAGATGACTTGTATAAAAATCTTAGAGTTTATGAACAAGACATCAAGGGGAATTCAAGAGCTTCTTCAATTGAAAACAATGTTGCTTTTGTCTCTCAAGGCAAGAACACTAAAACCAGAGTTAAGTCTGGTAGTGGTTTTAGTTCTGGTAGCTATACAGTTTCTTCTGGTGTAAAGGAAAAGGATGAGGCAGCTGGTTTTGCTGATAAGATCATCTACTCACTATTTTCTAATCAATCTGAAAACATTCTAAATGAAGACTTGGATCAGATTGAAGATGAGGAGATGGAGGAAATGGATATAAATTGGTAGTGTGCCATGATTGCCTTAAGAATGAAGAAATTTTTCAAGAAGACTGGTAGGCAAGTCCGTTTTGATGGAAAGAGACTAGTAGGATTTGACAAGTCAAAGCTTAAGTGCTACAGGTGTCAAGAAAGGGGTCACTTTGCTAAGGAATGTACAGTAAAGGAGGCCAATGAAGAAAAGAAAAGGGATTCCTTCTATCCTAGGCATGCTGAGAAGGAAGATAAGAGTCGATGGGGCTAGTAACTTTGGAAGTCGTGTGATTAATCGGGAGAGCATCCCACCGAGGCGACAAAGGTCAATCATGCTCTCATGGCCATAAGCTCCAAAGAAGAGGTAACTATATGCTCAAATATTTCCACCGATTCATACAATAAACCGCAATCTCTTTGTGATGAATAGATGGGTCAAATGGGTGATCAATAGTTAAATTACTTGCTTATGAAAATGTTGTTAAAACATTAGAAAAACAAGTAAATACTCTTCAAAAACAAAATGCATCTCTTAATGAAAAGCTTATTTTCCAAGGTAATGAAATATTTGAAAAAGATGAGAAGCTTAGAAAATAAAGAAGAATTGGAATGAAGGCAGTTAAAGATAAAGAAAAGTTTCAAAAGATAGTTGACTCATGGCAAAATAGTAATAAAAATCTGTGGAAGCTAGTAAATTCAGGAATGAGCTCAACAAGTAAAATTGGTTTAGGGTATGGGATAAAATCAGATAAAGAGGTTTTAGGATATGAGGAAGAGGCGATGGAAAATGTCTTTGGTTAATTCAAAAAGTAACTTTGAAGGTAAACCTGTATATTATAGATTTTCTAAAACTGACAACAATAAGTGTTAGCCTCGCTTTTTATAAAGATAACGTCACTTACGTGAATTGGACTAGACGCGTAGTATACTTTGCCATTAGGGACTAGTATAGTTTAAGTGGCAAAGATAGGGCTTATATATACCCCTCATGACTCTCCATGAGGGGTGATGTGAATCATTAGGTTATTTGTATTGTGTGTGTTTCTTAATAAAACCTTGTGTTTTCTCCTCCCTCTCTCTAGTTTCTCTCTCTAAAAGGATGAAGATCTTCATCTTCTTCCACCAACCAAGACCTCCAAACCACATAAATCTTATACTTTTTCGGTCCTAACAATTGGTATAACGAGCCAAGGTTATGTTTTATTGATTTATGTTGGTTTTTTTACACATATTTGTTACTGTTTTGTGCTATTTTCTGTGGATCGGAAATTTTTTTTCCGTATGTATAATATTTGTCTTGGTCTTTAACTGGTCCAAACAGTATATTCATCTTGAGATACTTCTTTGCACCATATCTGTGATAACTTTTGTGGTCAAACCTTCATCTTCATATAGTCAAAATGGTCAAAAAGAAGCAGTTTTATGCTTTTCTGGGTTTATGATGAAGCTGAACGGATTATCTTGGTCGGAAAAACTCGTCGGAAAAAGTGGTCAAAGGGTCAAAACCCTAAACTTACGCATAAGGAACATCTACAGAGTGGTTACGAGCAGCTGTAAAGTTACGCATATGAAAAGTTACGCGTATGCGTTTACGCTTCAGCCTTGGCTTACGCCTATGGCCAACGCATATGTTTACACGTATGCTTACGCATAAGCATGACGTTACGCGTAAGGTTACGCATAAGGACCAAGAGATGTTTTTACGCATAAGGTTCCAAAGTAAAATGGTTACGCGTAAAAATGACCTCGACCACAAACACCACATACCAATACCCATCAAGACCATCATCAGTCTAACAAAATTTATCCAGTCCAAAACTTACAAAAACAAAAACCAATCCTAGACCTAGACTCACCAAAGAACCCTGACTATCACTCCCCATCTCTCATTCAATTCAAAGACTCAAATAGAAAAAGTTGAACCGATCTCAGATTTGTTTAAGTTTTGTTTTGCAATCTTTTAAAGATTGTTTTAATCAAAACTATCATCCTCACAGATCCTATTGAAGCCGAGCTTCATGATTAATATCCGAACACTTTAAGAAGGACAAATCGATTTATATTCATCATTCTCTCATTCGCTTAAAAGAAAAATCAGACTCGAAAAACGAAATAACCTACCTGAGACCATATTTAAAATGATCTTGAAGTCCTTTTCATTGATTTCTTGCTTCGGAATAAACTGCTCATGAAGTCAAAGGTTGGGTTAGGATGTATGTGTGTTCGATGATTCGTTTAGTAGGACGAAGGAGATTAGATAGTCGAATTTGTTGTTGAGTTGAGATGAGATTCAAGATAATTTTTCCCGGATCTGCTTTTTTTAGAGAGGAGCGTCCGGGTTTGTGATAAGAATAAGGAGGCGTGTTTATCTCAAGTACTTATATTTAGGTTAAGTGAAAATAAAAAGGGTATGAAACGTTTTATAACCTGTTATGTATTTCTGGATTGGATCGGGTTGTCATCTCATGAGAAGTGGGCCAACGAATTGTGAGATGGACTGAACCGAATTCTTGGGCTTTATGCCTAAAATTCAACTTGGCTGAAATCAACAAGGGTTGACGTGGACTGATATGTTGTGTCAAAATGATGTCCGAATATTTGTGATTTAAAAACATTTGTTACACATTTTTGATAATATTCGGTTAAGAGCGGTATTTATGGTATAAAATTTCACGGAGGGATACATAATTCACGGCTTGCGCGAAATTTGAAAAATTGGCTACGGAGTTTTTGTACGGTATTATTGATGCGGAATTGAAGTGACGTTTCACGGGTGGACTTCTTTATCTTTGAGACGATGGTTGGTTGGATGCATGTCTCAAGATAACTTGTTGGAGCACATTATGAAATTTGAAAACTGTTATAATCGGTAAGGAGTTACGTTGTAGTGCTCACAAGGTAACCATCACTTTAAGGAGTTACGTTGTTGTGCTCGTGTCACATGCGCTGTGGATTGTTCAAAAATTTAGAACAAGCAAGAAGTCACAAAGTTGAGATGTTTGCTTCCTTTTCAAGTTAGTCGATCGGCAATCTCCATATGTGGTCATTACTATTAGCGGTGAATTCAAAGGAGGTTCGCTTACGTGTTGGTTTGAGAAGTTGTATTGAGAGTATTTGTGCGACATATTCTCACGCATTAGGATCAAGCTATGATGTTAATACCGCATCAAGAAGGTAATACGGCATGTACGCAACATTATGATGATTCCGATAACTCGCAACCATCGAGAGGAGAAGTTGGTATTTCATCTTCCGTGATTGGATTACGGGATTTTTGCTTAAGATCAAGAAGGAGAAGTAGTGTGGTGTACATTGGGGCTTTTACCAACTTGGATGCAATACTAAGTGAGTTATGTTGTTACAATGTTCCCGAATCCACAACCATTCTACGCTCAAGAGTTTACTTTCTCCGCCGCGTGTCAAGACGTGTTGGAAGAGTGTTGTCGGTTCGTGAGGAGCAAAGAAAGAAAACGGCTCACTAGTTAGGAGGAGTAATAACCTAACTAGACACGTTCATTGAAGTTCGAGCTACAAGAAGATCATCTGCCGAGGTCATCGGAAGGGAGAACTTCAAGTTTTCCTCAAGATTCAGACTACGAGACTCAAGGCTTCAAGAAAGTCAACATTGTTCATTACTATTGTAATTTACTTTGTTTTGTATTTATAGGTCTCATTGTAACCATTCACGCAGACGCTATCTTGGAGGAGATTGTTAGCCTCACTTTTATAAAGATAACGCCACTTACGTGAATCGACTAGACGCTGTAGTATACTTTGCCCTTAGGGACTAGTATCGCTTAAGTGGCAAAGATAGGTTTATATATACCCCTCATGACTCTCCATGAGGGGTGAGGTGAATCATTAGGTTATTTGTATTGTGTGTGTTTCTTAATAAAACCTTGTGTTTTCTCCTCCTCTCTAGTTTCTCTCTAAAAGGATGAAGATCTTCATCTTCTTCCACCAACCAAGACCTCCAAACCACATAAATCTTATACTTTTTCGGTCCTAACAATAAGGGATTTCCACCACCAATTAATGATGATTATACTCCTAAACCTGAAAAAGAATATGATGAGTCCTTATTTGACTATAGCAATGGAAGAACCCCGAGACTCTTGCTTCTCAAGACTACTCCATTTAATTTAATAACCACAATCCAATGACAAGAAAGGATTCTGTGAGAAAAGTTCAAACGAGTGTCTTAGAAGATAAGACCGTGAGTACTCTTCCGTCAATCTAATGACAAAGGAAGAACCCACCGGAAGTATCTCTCAATGTTCTCTAGAACTTAAGTCTAAACCCATAAGGATCAGAAACCGCTTTTAAAAGTGAGACTTATGTGCCAAAACAAACTAAGCTCGCTATTTTGTGTCTAAACCGTAAATAGTTAAACCTAGTTGTGTCCAAACCCCAGGCAATGTATCTAAAATCGAGACACCTAAGATTGATGTAAAAGACCGGAATGGGTTAATGTAGAGAGTTTGGGGATGGATACTCTTTCACTAAAAAGAGTTGGTTTGTATGTGGAAGCCTAAGTCATTTGATTAAAGACTGTGACTATCATGATAAAAGAATGGATAGGAGGCCGAGTTAAGAAAGAAACCGCCGTACACACCGAAAATATATCTGTTAAACCAAGGTGGAATAATGTGAACAGGATTAACCTTGCTAATAAGTTTGTTACTAGACCAAGACTGTTATACCGGTAGTACTTATGTTAATTTTTAGACCAAGGCGGATACTGTGTACTAGTTAGTACCGGTAGGAAAAATTTTAATATTCGTAATATGTTTAGAGTTAATACTGGTCATGTTAAGCTGCCCAAGCTAAAGTTAATTCGGTATATGAATGCTAAATCAAACCTACCAGCCCTTTACCCAGTCCCAAGTTTAGAAAACCACAGTGAACCAGCTTAATCAAAGACTTTATTATGGTTCTCACTCACCGTAAGAAGACCAATGACTCAAAATGCACTCAAATGTTTCAATCTTATGTCAGAACGGTAATTGGGGATCGCTATTAAGCCCTTGGCAGGTGTTATACTGGAGATGCACCAAACCAAACTTCAAGTATAATGGTGGACCAGTTTCTTTTAATGGTGACAAATTTAAAGGTCCACGGTCCCCAAGAGAAACAAATTTCTCTTTTCTATGCAGAACATCCTTATTTGAACATGGGACATAGAGGAATCTTTGATGATGGATGTTCGGGCATATGACCGTAACAAGGACTACTTGGATGAATGTGAAGATATCAAAGGTGGTTCGTTACTTTTGGAGATAGCAAAGGCTACATCACAGAAAAGGTAGAATAAAGGTTGGTAATTTAGAATTTGATAGTGTGTCCTTTGTAAAAGAACCGGGCCATTTTAATTTGTTTTCAATATCACAAACTGTGATAAGCGTGATAAGGTTCTTTTATCGAGATCGAGTGTTTTGTGTTGACTTCGCCTTTAAGATGCTCGATGAAAATCGATTCTTCTTAAGGTCCCAAGACAACACAACATGTACAGCTTTGACATGAAGACACCGAACTCGGTAAAGGTTTTGCCTATTTGATCATGAAGGACACTATTGATGAATCCAAATTATGGCATAGAAGGTTAGGTCATATAAATTTTAAGAATCTAAATAAACTTGTGAAGGAAACCTTGTAAGAGGTCTACCTTCCAAGGTTTTCAAAATGACCATACTTGTGTTGCTTGTTATAAGGAAAGCAACACGAGCATCATGCAAGGCCAAGTTAGAAAGAGTTGTTATCGCCCAAAGGCACACCTTGCATATTGACCTTTTGGACCAACCTCTATAAAAGTATAAATCATGCATCCTTTTGTCTTGTCATTATCGATGATTGTACTGTGCATCGTTGGTTTTCTTTTTATCTACCAAGGATGAGACTTCGGCATCCTACAGACATTCATTAGCGATAGAGAACCCGCTTACCATAAGGGTAAGATTATTAGATCGATAACGGGTCCGAATTTAAGAATAGAAATATGCTTGAATTCTATGGGGACAAAGGGATAAAGCAAGAATACAGTAGTGCTAGGACTCCTCAGCATAATGGAGTTGCTGAAAGAATGAACATAACCCTTATTGAGGCTGCTAGAACCTATTTAGCTGACTCATCTTACCTACTACCTTTTGGGTCAAGCGTGAGATGTGCTTCATATCTATTAAATAGAGTAAGAATGACCAAACCTTAGCTCAAGACTCCCTATGAGCTTCTCTTTGGGTATAAGCCTATTTTTAGCCACATAAGGCCTTTTGGGTGCCATGTTACAATTCTTGATACCCTTAGTGCGCTTGGGAAATTTTATGGTAAATCGATGAGGGTTTCTTAGTTGGGTATTCACTAAATAGTAAGGCCTATAGTATATAATTTTGTGACTAAGAGAGTAGAAGTAACTCGCATGTTAATTTTCTTGAGGAAAAGCCAAATGTAAAGGGAGTAGGATATAGATGGATGTTTGACATTGATTATCTATCCGATTCTATGAACTATATTCCCGTGTCTCTCGGACAATCAAGCTAATAGAAATGTAGGGTCCTCTCAAGACACTAACAATGCAGTATTAGATCTCAAGCTTCGAGAAGGAAGAGAGCAAATGATTATGTTCTAACAATCCCAAAGATCAAGCATCCCAACTGGTGATTCAGATGCCATTCGGCATTCAAAAGAGATTTAGATGCTATTGTTGTAAAGCATCCGGGACCGTAACCTACTTTCAAGGCTACCGAGATAATACTATTAATGCTAGTAATGGATCCGCTCATTCCGCAAGTCTAATTCACCAAGACCTAATGTTATGCCCACCAAGATTAACTTTGATAACACTTGTAGTGGATCCGCTACGCCCGAAATGTTGATGATGATTGTTATGAATCGCCAATGCTAGAACCGAATGTTTATGATCAATCGCTAAATGAATTTTGAGGAAGCTTCATGATGAAAATGTCGTGGTAACCGACTTCAACAATTTGCCTCTTGAAATTAATGTCATCCCCACTCCTACTCTTAGGATTCACAAAGATCATCCTAAAGCTAATATACTTGGTGATCCTACATCACTGCTCGCACAAGGAGCAAAGTTTGAAATTTTTGGACCTCATGCATTAATTAGTCATATTCGAAGCAACAAAGAAACAACCACAAAGATTATCAACATTTTCTGCTTGCTTGCTTCTTATCTCAAGAGGAACTCTTGATCAAGCTAAAGCTTTAACCGATGAAAGTTGAATAGAAGCAATGCAAGAAGAGTTATTGCAATTTGAATTGCGAGAAGGTGTGGTTCTTGTAGATCTACCTAATGGGGCTAAGGTAATAGGTACAAAGTGGGTTTTCCGAAATAAGAAGGATGAAAGAGGTGTGGTTGTTAGAAATAAGGCTAGATAGGTGGCCCAAGGATATAAATAGGAGGAATGGATAGACTATGATGAGGTTTTTGCCCTCGTGGCTAGAATTGAAGCCATCAAAGTTATTTTTGGCCTATGCATCATATACGGGTTTATAGTCTATCAAATGGATGTTAAAAGTGCATTTCTATATGGCACTATTGATGAGGAGGTTTATGTTGCTCAACCTCCTCGGTTTTGTTGATCCAACTCATCCTAGGAGGGTTTATAAAGTCATCAAAGCATTGTATGGACTTCATCAAGCTCCTGTGGCTTGGTATGCTACACTTTCCATTTTCCTCGAAAGCGTAATGGATACGTAAGGGCACTATTGACAAGACCCTATTTATTAAAAGGACTAGAAGGATATCATGCTTGTGCAGTGTATGTTGATGATATCATTTTGGCTCTACAAGGAGATCTTGGTGTGAAGATTTTGAGGCTTTGATGAAAAGGAGATTTTATGAGCTCTCATGGAGAGCTCACTTTCTTTCTAGGACTACAGTCAAACATAGGTCATATGGGCTATTTATTTCTCATGACAAGTATGTTAGTGATATGTTAAAGAAGTTTGATCCGTAAATGTGAAATCTACTATTACACTTATGGAGACCGATGCAGTTTTATTGACTGTGTCTTAATATTTATAAGTGTCTCGTTATACCTATAGTCACCCTAGTGCACTAACGGGCAGCTGCACCCGGTCGTGTGTAGTGTAGTAATCGGTAAAGCCGAGGTCGTCCCAAGAGGTATGTGTGATGGATTATTACTAAGTCTAGTGTCACAGATTAATAAAGGTTTCGATAGGGATTTAATTAATTAAACTACTAAAATGTAATAAAGCAAATAAAGGATAAAGGAAAACCAATAGAGGAGAGTGGTGCTAACCTAATAAATCCTCCTAGCTAGTTATGTCTACGCCTACTTACTTCCAATTACTTGTGTGGGGTCAAAGTCGAGAGGACAACATTTGGTGAATTCGCCTAACCTATCAAGAAAGATGCCACCACAGAGAAGTCAGCACACCGTCATAAGTCCCTGTTGTTCCCGGTCCCTAAGCCGAGTCATTACACCGCCACATGCTTGATTTATAATAGTGAGTGCCCGGCCGTTAGGAACTTAGACACTCACCCCTAATTCTTAAGTTCATCCAAACGATAGGTGATCGCTGGTCAAATCGCACAAGTAGAAAGTGGTCGTCGCTTGGTCATATCTTATCCTTCCTGCTCCTCATCCGCTCACCTAGGGTCGGTTGGTCATATCTCCTAGGCAATTGGCCTTTATCGCCATTCAAAACTACCAACCAAGGGTGGCTACCAATAAACTATGCATGCATACACTTAGAAATAATTGTATCAAGTAAAGTAAACGCAAACAAAACCATTAAGGAATCATAACTAGGCTAGCACCAAAAGGTGCTTAGCCGCTCATATTAATCATGCAAACCAATTCAATATTCAAAGGCACGAAATACATGAATTGAAAGTAAAGAAATATAAAACGCTAATGCTTATCGAAGGGAGTGATTTCTCCTCGAGACACCCGTATGCTCTCTAGACATGCCTTGAGATTTTCCCACGCTCGTAGTGTTGTGTGAAATGGAATGAATAGAAATGATGGAATTCGTGGGGTATTTATAGGTTGATCCGGGTTACGGCGTAACCAATATAGGAGTTACGCCAGAACCTTCTATTTCTTCGAATAATGCACTAGATTTACTGGTTACGCCGTAGTCTTCAATAAGCTCGGTTACATCGTAATTGATGCAGTAGTTTCGGCGTAAGTATCAGTGGCGTGGAACCTCATTTGACCTAATTTAGTTACGTCGTAACCTTTGGAAAGAGTTACGCCGTAACCTAATGATAAGTTGGCTTTCCGAGTCACGCAATAGTTACGGCGTAATGTGAGAGACGAGTTACGCCGTAACTTTTTCAAAATAGCATACTGTAACACCCCAACCCGACAAGGGTAGAAAATGTCACAATACGGTTTCATATCAGAACTAATATACTATACAATAGCGGAAGCCTTTACAAAATATTCAAAAGAAAACATAAGTAGTTAAACTTCCAAAATAAATCTAAGATCTCTATGGTCAAATCTTGCTCTCGCTACTCTCAAACCCATATCGCCTATCCCATAAGCTCATCTTGAATGCTTAATACCGCCGCAGAAAAGAAAGTGCTGAGCTTACAAAGCCCAAAGGAATGATATAACAAAACGGAAACTAAACAAAACATAAATGCAAATCAAACAAATAAAACGAATAACGAAATCGCAATGGAGTGAGCATAATGAATCATAGAGGATTCTCATGGAAACACAATCTCACGAGATCCGAAGAACACATAGCAAATAAGAACAAACACATAACATATTACGAAACACATTAAATGACCAAACATTCAAAGAATCAAGAAAGTAGAGTACATATAAACCAAACGGAATGTCTAAAGGCTAACGGAAACAGCCTCCTAGAAAGTAAACATGACATTCATACTAGTCAATTAATCTTCATTTAACATACTTAATCCAATATTGCAAGAAGCGTAATAGCAATCAAATCATGGCGCATCAAATCATAAGCGATAGATACCCTAACGATAGGTAAAGTTTACCGATTAACGGAACAATTATACTTACTAAACTTTCGTAACAATTGATTATCACTAACGTAGTCATCACACGCATCAAAAGTTCACGAACGATAAGTTAATGAGACAATCACCGACAATATGCGAATCATAATTAAACATTTTAATCATATCCTAGCATGGCAAACGGTAGTCACATAAACATGTAAAAGCATAATCATCTTCAATAAACATATAATAACTCAAGATGCAAATGTAAGTATTGGCAACACGGAATCATAAACATAATTAACAGATAAGGTTTAGTCATCCACCACGAGCCCGTAAACATATCGATCATAACATATCATAAGTAACCATTGTATTCGGAGGGTGACCTCGTGTAACCAATGGAGTAGCTAGTCTCTGCAATTTGTGAAGACGCAGACGCATTGCACACGACATCATTCACCGTAAAACATATCGATAACGATCGATCTAGGATGCATCCATACACCCCTTCCTACATATACAAAATATGTTTCACCATCCGAGACGTGGCGTAACATCACTCATCGCCCTAGAGTCATATCGAGGTGCATCAACGATACGGACATGGAACCCCATGACTAGTGAAATATTTGGTTCAAATAACAACCAACTTAAGTCAAATGATTTTTAGATATGGCATGATCATAGTCAAACACAAGGTCACAAATAACATATCGATAGTTCATATCACAAGGTTCATATTCGGATATTCATAATCAACCATAGCAAGGTTCAACGATCGAGCATATCAAAATCTTCTTAACATAAGGTCACAACAGATATTGTATAGTTCACTAGAACATAAGTTCGAGATAAGTAATGATCAAACATTTAGGAAAGGGTTCATAGCAATGGCATCGTAAATCCTAATAAGCATGAGAGAAATGACAAAGAAGGAAAACATGAGGAACCTTTACTAAAAAGGTCGAATATCCGTATTTTTAAAGCAAATGAGAGGAAAGCGCATTTAATGTAGGAATACGAAGATGTAACGTCGCGTCTCCTCCAACGGATCTACACGGATTATGATTTATTTAATACTTATTAGCTCATTTAAGTTATAACAGATTCATCTCATTAATACTTTTAGAGTTGTCAGAATATTCTCATTTTTAGTGACGGACGGAATTCCAACATTTTAGAGTATTAATCATTAATTAGCCAAACTTATGGGTTGCAAATGACAAACGGTAAACTTAAGGGTTTAATATGGCATACATCTTATTTGAGAGCTTATATGATCATCATTCATAGTATAGGGTTTACAAATGTCAAGAACTGATTTTAGGACTCTCTTTCAAAATAGTTTACATAATCTTTTATAACTTACATGATTAACCAAGACTTACCATTCTCACATGAAATAACGAATTTGCACACTTAGCTTTTAACCCTAATCGACTTCTATTTACGCCCTAGGGTTTCCCAAACTTTTAATATCATTTATTACGATTTAATTTACATGTTACTTCTTTTAATGATTTCCATTTTGACCTAGAACGATATGAAAACAAACCAAAGTTACCTCAAAACTCATGCATGCCTCTACAAAATCAACTCACACTTGTCGCACCCATAATTACTCGTAATTACATATTACACCCTTAACATCTTTAATTATACGATCTAACCTTATATTATCGATTTTACAATTTTAGCCCAAAGGTTTTAGAATTTACAAAACATACCCTTTAAGTTAATAACAATTCGAATGGCCTCTAAATATCCAAAATTACACGCTTAACCCTCATACTTATTTTTATAATGCTTAGTACCCTTATTTTACTATTTACGTAAATAACCTTTAAGTTTCATAATTTACAAAACCAACCCAAGACTTTTATTTAAAACCTAATAATGCATAATTCAAGAACAAACCCTAAACCTAGGTTTAACCCATCATTAATTCATCATTACTACTGCATTAATTACCCTTAATTATAACAAGCAAACCCTAATTTTATAAACCCTAATCGTCCCTTTTAAACCTTTCCTTTTCATTCATGATAGAACACTTAAAACCCAAAACAAATCACACAAGCTTCAATTCATGAACATGTATTTTACTCAGGTCGATAACATATAAGAGCTTCGGAAAAATCAGATCATGGTCCCAAAAAATATCATATGCTCGTTCGCTATTTTATACGCTTTTAGGGTTTTAATTCCAAACGATTCCATACGACTTGTTAAATATGCATGAATAATTTTACAGGTTCTATATGACTTTTAGGACTGAAAATAATATTAGAAACATACCCTTGATGAGATTAGGACGTTAGAACAAAAGAACACAAAAACTCCACTCGGCGAAACCCTAATCGACCTAGAAACTAACCACGATCAAACCAGCACCTTAGAACCTCGAACCAGATTTTTAACACCTTCTTTACCTTCAAACTCGTCCAAGAAAAATAGCTTTAAGCCTTGGAAACTGAATGTCGAATTATTTAGGGTTTTGGAGTCGGTTTTTAGGGTTATCGCTAGTTAGGGATTTAGATTAAACCGTACTATGTGTTTATATATGGTTTACTAATTTTCTTGTGGGCTTAATATTATAATGGACTTATAATAAATGGGATCTTAATTTTATAAATTTGTATTGGGCCTTTTATTAATTTAATTCTTTTATAAAACTTAATAAATATGTTCGGCTATATATATAAAACACAAAACTGATTTTATAAAATTATAAACTATAAAAATTAACTTTACAAAGTCTTTAAAACTTATTTGGATCATATGTGATATTTCTTAATAATTTTCTGAATTTACATAACTTATTTGGTACTTTTTAAATTAATTATTCATACTTTTTGATCATAGGGGTATTTTGGTCTTTTTGTAAATTTTAGAAATTCAGGTATTACAATTTCTTCCCCCTAAAAGAAAATTTCGCCCTCGAAATTGAACGAGACGGAACAGAATAGAAAACGAATCGGATTTCAGAATTTCTAGGAATATAACGAACGCTAATCTTATCTCGGAACAAACGGATTTCTTATCAGAATATTTAAACTCATACTCTTTCAGAGATCAAATCAATAGTCAAATACTTATAACAGATAATTATATACTCATCAGAATAATGACAGGGAACGGATGAGATGTAGAAAATCAAACGACAAATTCTAACTTATTCAGATGAGAACAACATATGCATAAACGGAATAAATCCTATCGGTCTCACTAGTCGCAGAAGTATGTGGAGACGATAAGCTTAAGGTGGTCATAGCAATCTATAGGTTCGCATGCATCATAACAACTTCGGATTCTAAGCGTACACAACTTATAATAATGAGATATCGATTTAAAATCTCACAATTAGGTACGGAATTTCAAACGAATACGAAGTGCCAAATAACGACTACAAGTCAAAGTCCATTCACACATCAATCACAGTGCATTTCCCGGATGTCGATACCTTCAATAAGTTCGATTATATTATCTCGGTATTATTACGCTGATCAAAGGCCATAATACTTGCATCACATAACAAGTTCTTATTGTCACTATATTCGGTCTCGGGTCATGACAAAACACATAACTAATATCATAACAAAACATACCACATACATATAACATACAGATAACAAGTAACATACTATAACAAACCAGATACACAAGAGTATACCATCATGATGATCATACTTCATTCAAGCTGTAATTAAACAACATCACAAAGAAAAAATAGATAGCAGACGAAACTTATGAGGACTAACGGAAACTCAACGAATCTAGCAGAAAGAAACAACGGACAGGAACTATACTTTCAAAATTTTGTTTTATTTCCATTAATCAAACAAAATTTGCAAAATCGTCTTAAGATGAACTTCCAAAACAAAACTTAATAATCCAAGATTCGATCATCTAAATGAAACAAAAGGACCTAAACTCAAAATTCAATGTCGAATTCTTTCATAAGGAGGACAACTAATCGAAGTGCAAATTCTTATTCTTGCGCCGGATTAAACCTACTAGTAGTAGTAGACTCCAAACCGAGTCCACCTCGTATTCTTCCTCATGACTTATTACCGACGATCCGTAAAGAAAAGTCGAGATATACCGTAATGCTAAACGATAAAACTTCACGATTCACACCGAGTTCGAACAAATCGTAGAAAAGCAACACGATCGTAATCACTTATCGAATATCAAACCGCCTTGAAACGCATGACAAACGAATCGTAGTGACATAAGTCGCGCGACAAATCATATGAAGTAGATGAATCTTCTCACCATCGTTGAATCTTGTCTCCGCCTCTGCGCCTTTGGTTGGTCCATCCAACTTCCTCCAACAACATCCTCGATGTTCCAACAAAGACGGCAATGAGTGTGGCTTCGCTTCACGAACCTCTCCAAAGACAGAACCGTCATAAAGAACGCAGGGTCGGCACCATCTTCTTCGGCTCCACGGTTAGTCTCCATCTAACGATCGACAAACGGACGAGCGAAATCAAAATAACAAAATTCGATGTGAAGAGAGGAGGCCAACTCAAGAAGACAAAAGAATATCAAGTCAAATCGAACGACGGTCAAAAGGAATCGAAGATATCTCAACAGACGAAACCTAACGCTCACCCAATTCTCACAGTCATAGCCTAAGCTCTAAGGGTCCTAAAACCTAGAGCTCGATACCATAAATTGTAACACCCCAACCCAACAAGGGTAGAAAATGTCACAATACGGTTTCATATCAGAACTAATATACTATACAATAGCGGAAGCCTTTACAAAATATTCAAAAGAAAACATAAATAGTTAAACTTCCAAAATAAATCTAAGATCTCTATGGTCAAATCTTGCTCTCACTCTACTCTCAAACCCATATCGCCTATCCCATAAGCTCATCTTGAATGCTTAATACCGCCGCAGAAAAGAGTGCTACCGAGCTTACAAAGCCCAAGGAATGATATAACAAAACGGAAACTAAACAAAACAGAAATGCAAATCAAACAAATAAAACGAATAACGAAATCGCAATGGAGTGAGCATAATGAATCATAGAGGATTCTCATGGAAACACAATCTCACGAGATCCGAAGAACACATAGCAAATAAGAACAAACACATAGCATATTACGGAAACACATTAAATGACCAAACATTCAAAGAATCAAGAAAGTAGAGTACATATAAACCAAACGGAATGTCTAAAGGCTAACGAAAATAGCTTCCTAGAAAGTAAACATGACATTCATACTAGTCAATTAATCTTCATTTAACATACTTAATCCAATATTGCAAAGAATGTAATAGCAATCAAATCATGGCGCATCAAATCATAAGCGAGATAGATACCCTAACGATAGGTAAAGTTTACCAGATTAACGGAACAATTATACTTACTAAACTTTCAGAACAATTGATTATCACTAACGTAGTCATCACTCAGATCAAAAGTTCAAGTAACGATAAGTTAACAGACAATCAGCTGACAATATGCGAATCATAATTAAACATTTTAATCATATCCTAGCATGGCAAACGGTAGTCACATAAACATGTAAAAGCATAATCATCTTCAATAAACATATAATAACTCAAGATGCAAATGAAGTATTGGCAATACGGAATCATAAATGTAATTAACAGATAAGGTTTAGTCATCCACCACGAGCCCGTAAACATATCGATCATAACATATCATAAGTAACCATTGTATTCGGAGGGTGACCTCGTGTAACCAATGGAGTAGCTAGCTCCCGAATTTGTGAAGACGCGTATTGCACACGACATCATTCACCGTAAAACATATCGATAATGATCGGATCTAGGATGCATCCATACGCCCTTCCTACATATACAAAATATGTTTCACCATCCGTAGACGTGGCGTAACATCACTCATCGCCTAGAGTCATATCGAGGTGCATCATCGATCGGACATGGAACCCAAATGACTAGTGAAATATTTGGTTCAGATAACAACCAACTTAAGTCAAACAGATTTTCAGATATGGCACAGATCATAGTCAAACACAAGGTCATAGATAACATATCAGATAGTTCATATCACAAGGTTCATATTCATATATTCATAATCAACCATAGCAAGGTTCAACGATTGAGCATATCAAAATCTTCTTAACATAAGGTCACAACAGATATTGCATAGTTCACTAGAACATAAGTTCAGATAAGTAACAGATCAAACATTTAGGAAAGGGTTCAAAGCAATGGCTTCGGAAATCCTAATAAGCATAAGAGAAATGACAAAGAAGGAAAACATGAGGAACCTTTACTAAAAAGGTCAGAATATCTGTACCTTAAAGCAAATGAGAGGAAAGCAGATGAATGTAGGAATACGAAGATGTAACGTCGCGTCTCCTCCAACGGATCTACACGGATTATGATTTATTTAATACTTATTAGCTCATTTAAGTTATAACAGATTCATCTCATTAATACTTTTAGAGTTGTCAGAATATTCTCATTTTAGTATTGACTAATTCCAACATTTTAGAGTATTAATCATTAATTAGCCAAACTTATGGGTTGCAAATGACAAACGGTAAACTTAAGGGTTTAATATGGCATACATCTTATTTGAGAGCTTATATGATCATCATTCATAGTATAGGGTTTAGAAATGTCAAGAACTCGATTTTAGGACTCTCTTCAAAATAGTTTACATAATCTTTTATAACTTACATGATTAACCAAGACTTACCATTCTCACATGAAATAACGAATTTGCACACTTAGCTTTTAACCTAATCGACTTCCTATTTACGCCCTAGGGTTTCCCAAACTTTTAATATCATTTATTACGCATTTAATTTACATGTTACTTCTTTTAATGATTTCCATTTTGACCTAGAACGTATATGAAAACAAACCAAAGTTACCTCAAAACTCATGCATGCCTCTACAAAATCAACTCACACTTGTCGACCCATAATTACTCAGAATTACATATTACACCCTTAACATCTTTAATTATACGATCTAACCTTATATTATCAGATTTTACAATTTTAGCCCAAAGGTTTTAGAATTTACAAAACATACCCTTTTAAGTTAATAACAATTCGAATGGCCCTCTAAATATCCAAAATTACACGTTTAACCCTCATACTTATTTTTATACGTTTAGTACCCTTATTTTACTGTTTACAGAAATAACCTTTAAGTTTCATAATTTACAAAACCAACCCAAGACTTTTATTTAAAACCGAATAATGCATAATTCAAGAACAAACCCTAAACCTAGGTTTAACCCATCATTAATTCATCATTACTACTGCATTAATTACCCTTAATTATAACAAGCAAACCCTAATTTTTATAAACCCTAATCGTCCATTTTTAAACCTTTCCTTTTTCATACGCAATAGAACACTTAAAACCCAAAACAAATCACACAAGCTTCGAATTCATGAACATGTATTTTACTCAGGTTGTATAACATATAAGAGCTTCCGTAAAAATCGATCATGGTCCCAAAATTATCATATGCTCGTCGCTATTTTATACGTTTTTAGGGTTTTAATTCCAAACGATTCCATACGACTTGTTAAATATGCATGAATAATTTTTACAGGTTCTATATGACTTTTAGGAATGAAAATAATATTAGAAACATACCCTTGATGAGATTAGGACGTTAGAACAAAAGAACACAAAAACTCCACTCGGCGAAACCCTAATCGACCTAGAAACTAACCACGATCAAACCATCACCTTAGAACCTCGAACCAGATTTTTAACACCTTCTTTAGCTTCAAACTCGTCCAAGAAAAATAGCTTTAAGCCTTGGAAACTGAATGTCGAATTATTTAGGGTTTTGGAGTCGGTTTTTAGGGTTATCGCTAGTTAGGGATTTAGATTAAACCGTACTATGTGTTTATATATGGTTTACTAATTTTCTTGTGGGCTTAATATTATAATGGACTTATAATAAATGGGATCTTAATTTTATAAATTTGTATTGGGCCTTTTATTAATTTAATTCTTTTATAAAACTTAATAAATATGTTCGGCTATATATATAAAACACAAAACTGATTTTATAAAATTATAAACTATAAAAATTTACTTTACAAAGTCTTTAAAACTTATTTGGATCATATGTGATATTTCTTAATAATTTTCTGAATTTACATAGCTTATTTGGTACTTTTTAAATTAATTATTCATACTTTTTGATCATAGGGGTTTTTTGGTCTTTTTGTGAATTTTAGAAATTCAGGTATTACACATACTGTGATTAATCTTTAGATATTTCTCCAGTTTCGCGTCTCTTTAGCTCCATTCTCGTAATTTACCCGAAAGTGGAAAACAATGGAAAACAAGCGAATCCATATAAATGATATAAATTACAAGCATTATCTGGAGGAAATTGACACTTAATATTCGTGACTATTTGATCTTACTGCAAACTCAATTTGGGCTTATGGTATCCTAGAGAGTCGCCTTTGACCGGAAGCTTTTTCGATAGTGATTATGTTTGGGGCTAGTATGGACCTAAAATCTACAATGGGGTTGTCAATTTCTTGGCGGAAGGTTGATTTCTTGGCAATGCAAGAAGGCATAATTGTGCTACCTCCAACCGAAGTCAATATGTAGTCTCCGCTCATTATTGTGGTCAAGTGCTTTGATCCAAAAATCGATGTTGGATTATGGGTTAAACTTCATGAACACCACAATCAACATTGATAATGAAAGCACTATCTGTATTGTTAAGAACCTAGTCTATCATTCTAAGACCAAACACATAAAGATTAGGCATCAATTTATCAGGGATTATTTTGAAAAGGGTCTCATAAGGGTGGAAAAGATTCATACAGACAATAATGTGGCTGACCTGTTGACCAAAGCATTTGATGAACCTAGGTTCAATTTCTTGGTGGTTAACATTGGTATGGTAAACCCATAGCTACATTTAAGGGGAGGTTAAATGTATAGTATGTGTTGGAATCACTCCTAAACTAGATTACAAGTGTTAGTAATTAATATGTAATAGTTAGCTTAATTAGCCTTTTATGCTAGTACTTAAGGCAAGGCTTATGTAGAAAGCCCATAAGCCTTGGCCCAAGCCCAATAAGGAAAGGAAGGGAGCTAGTGTGTTGCCCTAGCTCCTTCCCTATAAATAGTCTTGTAAACCTTCACTTGAAGGTTGGTTGTTCACTTTCACATATATCCTAAGCATAAACTTTCTCTCATTTCATACGTGTGTGTGTGCAAGTGTTCATCCAATCTTTCTCTTCTATATTTCTTCATATTGATGCTTTTGTTACAAACATGGTAAGCTAACAGTGGTATCATTCGCCAAATAGTTGGGTGAAACATTTTTTGGGTTTGAAGTTTTAAGGTATACGCGTGAGTTTCTCATTCATAAACTCTCATACGCAAAAAGCTTTCATTTTTTTCACTTAAAAACTCAAGATTCTTGTACTTTAAGGTTTATTTAGTGTTAAAGTTTAAGTTTTTAGCATCAAGTTTGAAACTTTACGTGTGTAGCATTGTTTTTGAGCTTGATTTCATTCGTACTTCTTTCACGCTGTAAGGTGAAAAGTATTTTGGATCATCAAGTTTCATACTTTTGTGTTATTTTGGTGACATTGAAGCTATTTCATCATAAAAATCAGGTTTCTAAATACTTTTGGGAATAAAATCAATTTTTGGTGAAAGTTGGTACTTTTTACTCGTAAGAAAACCCTAGTTTTACTCGTAAGCTCCAAGTAAGAAACGCCTAAGCCTCAGATCTTACGCATAAGCATTTCATCATTTGATCTTCAGAACTGTTGGTTTACTCAGTGTTTTCTTGCTTGGATAAGCCTGAAAACACTTCAACTTTGGATATCTTTTACACTAGTATAAGCGTAAAGGATTTTTGGGCAAAACCCTAGTTTTACGCCTAAGCTAAAATCTTACGCGTAGCATCTCTTTTGCCTAAGCATTTCTTACGCCTAAGCTTATCTTACGCCTAAGCAAATATTACGCATAAGGATTCTACTGCTAAGCCTTTAGTTTACGCCTAAGCTAAGTTTTCCTCAAGTCTACGCGAAGCTTTCACCACGCCGTAGTTATCTTTACGATAAGGTTGGGTATTACGCATAAGGTACTTTCTACGCACAAGGTGTTCTACACGAAGGTTTCCTCTACGATAAGTCGCTTTTGTACGCCTAAGCACTTCTTCAACAAACAACAAGTTTCATTCGACTACAAAGATCCATCATCAACACAAGTAAAAAAAATGGCAGGAAAATTTGAGTAAAATTTAATTTTAAGGGGAGACTAAAAGTTCAATTTTTATGCAAAATTCAAATTTTGGTTTATGTGCGAAAATTTTGGTCAAAAATTCAAATTTTTTGGCCCAAATTCGAATTTTTCGTGTCAAATTTGGCGTCATAATTGTCAAAACTCAAATTTTTCTTACAACATTAGAATTGAATTTTATAGTGGATTTCAAATTTTGGGAGACAAAATTTTTCAAAATTATTTTTGGAGGGAAAATTTTGAATATCACTATATCGGGTTTCAGTTTGAAGAAGTCACAAATCTACTCACCTTCCATCTACTGCTTAAAACCTTCATCACCAAACCTTGCTACTAATGGATTCTGATGAAGTAGATGCATTTGTGCAATTAAATAAAACATTCATGTTACTGTCTAAGAAGATTATGGCATTAAAAAAGCAGGATGACAACAGCAGATTAGGGGACGATATTGTGGCTAACTGTGCAGACATCATACCCGACTATGACACAGAGCCCAACATTGAACAAATGGTTGAGGAAGATATCGCATCCACCTATGACACGTAAACCGAACAATTGGTTGAGGTACACCCATCGTTGATCATATTCTCGCTCGAATGTGATACAACAAACCGAGCAACCCGATTTCAAGAATGAAGGAGAGGTTGACCAAGTGTTGCATAATGTCCAGACAACTTTCTTATGTCTCGAGCCCTTACTTGCAAACAATTCAATCAAACGCCTAATCAAACTTTTGAATCGAAACATTTTTCTCAAAAGAACATTGCTCGCTTTGAAAAGATTTTTCAAAACTAGAGGCTTATTGCATCTCTCTTGAACTTAAAATGCAAAACAAATTTTTAAACACAGAGCCATCTAGTAAATCTTTGAATGAACAAAGTAATTGTGTGGATACATTAGTAAAAGAAAATGAGCATTTAAAGGCTCGAATTCAAGCAAAGGGGCTTGCACATGTTGCTTTACAAAACAAACCGAGAAGATTAACGGCAAGAGTGTGGATACTAATTTTGCAAAACCAACAATCTTGGGGAAATCGCTCTAAAACCTTTCGAAACCAATCGAGAGTTAGACAACCAACCGCTTAAATCGAACGATCAAAATCTTCAAAACCACGGTTTGCCTCCCAAGTTGTTGAGAATAATCATTTGTCAAAACCACCACCCACATTCTGGCCTAAGAAAATGCTTCATTTCATATCTCGGTTTCGCCAAACCTCATCAAGTGGTCGCACCGCCGCCTAGGATTAGTTCGAAAACAATGTCTATACCGAGCATCAAAATTCAATATTCATATGATAAAATGACTTGCACAAGAACTATGATCTAGAAAAGGCTAGAAAAGGGCACTACTCCAAAAGTATGGAATATTAGGTTCACGACTGGTGTATCACCTCCGAAAGATTCTCAACACCGCTTGTAGTAGCAAACCAAAACCTAAGTTTACTCAACAAACAGTTAGAAATAAACTCGTTGAACTAAAAGTAAAATTTCAGAAACCCAATAGATGGATCAATATAGGACGCAGACTCTTCCCAAAAGAAGTTTCAACATCCCCTAGATCTAACCTTAGATGGATACCAACGGGTAGAGTTTTCAAAAATGTTGGTCTTAGGTGGATTCCTACAGGCAAGATACTAAGTAGTTGCATCACAACAAGTGTGAAATCCACAACATCCATCCCTGAGGCAGGAAAGGAAATCATCAAAATAACGTGTTCAGGTGTTAAGAAGATAATTGACACTACATCTTTATGCTTCTAACATCTGGAACCCAGTTACACTTGGGGATCCATGGTTTTTTCTTTCTTGCCCCTTCCTATTTTCTACACAGGTACAATAGCTATGGCTTCTAAGTAACACAACTTAGGACCCGTTTCTCACTGTCTAAAATTTAATGATCCATCAGCTGCTCCACCATTGTACTTAATCGTCAAGAATTGGAAACATTGCTTGCTCCTCTAGTTAAAGATTCTGTCAAAAGTCGTGCATCAGATGTATCGAATGTTTCACAGCACAACCCGACTATACTCTAATTTCAGATACACCGAAACTACCACAACAACTTCTGTGTAGTCAGCACCGCCAATCGAATATCTAAAAACAAAGAATAAAATGCTTCCTACAACAATGACACAATGATGATCAACATAATGAATGTAGAAGTTTTATCGCTAGCTTGATTCTCTCGTGATATTTATGGCACTTCACACTTGTTCGATTAATCGAACAAACATGGTTTCGCTGTCTCCTTTAAATGGTTTCGCTGTCTCCAATTCATCATCAACATACGTGGTGTATGATTCTGATTCAATGAAAACATCAGGGGGAAGATAGTATTCCTTGATGTCGTTTGCGAAAACCCTATCTCTTCTTGGATTTCTTCAATTAGGGGGAATAAAATGAGACAATCTGTGGTTCAAACGTCTCACTTTGGTGTTATCGTCTCACTTTATCAGGGTTATCGTGTGTGAAGTTACCTAAATATGATGATATGATGCCTTACACTCGGTCATTTTATCGAGAAATTGCAAACTCACAAGTCATTATTATTCTGATTGACCGCAACATTCGGGGGGAAGTCATTTCATTTCTTCTTTCGTGGTTTGTTTGGTGTGAAGCATCTACATATGTGAGAAGATTTTGCTGATTTCTTGCATGTTACCCCCGAACGGATTTTCCGCAATAAGTCAGATTTACCTTGTGTGGTTTACAGCTCATCTACAAATTCCGCTGCATACTGAAACCTTCAAAAGTTAGAGGAAATGTAAACTTCATCAAAGTTTCAAATTTGCTAAAGACAATTGTTAGTTTGGGGGGAAGTCGATTCTCGAAACTTCTTCATGATGGCTTCGAGTAAAAAGCTTGGAACCCGGACATAACAATCTAAACTTCCCCAAACCTCATCATCACCGAACCAAGCTTACGACTTACTCACAACAAATGGAACAAATTATTTGCTCCTGCTTAATGATGATATTGATCAACGTGCTCCGGATGTATCAAATGTTTCCACGCTCAACCCGATAATAATCAAATACCGATACACCGCAACAACAACTCATCGCCGAGGAAGCACCTCCAATTGATTCTACAACAACAGTCGAACAAACCGCATCCAATGACACCGATCCAGCTGATGATCTTTTGAACAATGAAGTACCCCCACTTGGAGATTATGATCCAAATGTGTTCTTCAACCCTTTTGCAAATGCTTCTGCCACTTCTGATGTTGCATAATCATCAACAAGCCATTTGAATCCTCCAAATCTGTAGAATGTATATCAACATCAACCCTCCACACATTGTTGGACTAAAGACCATCCTCTTGTGAACATCATTGGAAACCCAAATCAACCAACAGAATTAGACAACGCCAGACATTGCATTTATGCACTTACCGCTTGTCAATCAACCCAAAACATTAAAGAAGCAATGACTTACGACAACCGATTGAATCCATGCAAGAAGCACTTAATCGCTTTAAACGTCTTGAAGTATGGAATTGGTTGAAAACCAAGCAGGGGTCTATGTAATTGGTCCGAAATGGATTTGGAAAACAAATTGGATGTCAAGGTACGGTTATCGAAAATAAGTCACGTCGATGGCTAAGGGTTATAGACAAGAAGAAGGGATTGATTACGAGGAATCATTCGCCTAGTTGCTAGACTTGAGGTCAGTCTTGATTTTTCGGCATTTGCGGCTCACATGAACATCGCGGTCTTTCGGATGGATGTCAAAACCGCTTTTCGAATGGTAAACCAAGGAAACGGTCTATGTTAGTCGACCAAGGATTTGTTGATCCGTAGTTCCTAATCACGCCTACAAACCGAACAAGGCTCTCACGGTCTCAAACAAGCCCCTCGGGCGTGGTATGACAAGTTATCATCCTTTCTTATTGCCAATAATTTCACTAAAGGATCGGTCGACCTAACATTTTCATACAATATCACGGGAACACATTTTAATCGCTCAAATTTATGGATGACATCATTTTTGGGTCAACACATCTAAAATACTTAAACGCTTTTTCAAAACTTATGAAAAACATTTTGAAATGTCCATGATGGGTGAACTTACATTCTTTCTTGGATTGCAAGTTCATCAATCACCCCGCGGTATTTTCCTAAATCATCCAAATATGCTCTTGAAATTTTAAACAAACATGGAATGCAAACCGTGATACCTATGCCACACCAATGGCACATACCAAGAAACCGAATGCTGATTTGCATGGAAATTAATTGACCCTACCAAATACCAAGTATTATTGGGTCTCTCATGTATCTAACGACCAAGAGGCCCGACATTGTATTTGTCAGATATCTTTTCTCCCGTTATCGGTCAAGACCAATTGAAACTCACCTCTCTCGAGGCTAAAAGAATCCTCCGATACATCAAGAGAACCATTAACTTGGGAACTGGTATCCGAAGTTTTGAACTAATAGCTTTTTCAGACGCTGATCATGGAGGTTGCTTAGATTCTCGGAAAAGTACATCAGGAGCTCTACAATTTCTTGGTGATAAACTGGTGTCATGGCAATCGAAGAATTAGGATTGTACATCGTTGTCCTCAATCGAGGCGAGAATATGTAGCCATGTCGGCGTGTTGTGCTCAAGTCATTTGGATGAGAACACAACTCAAAGACTATGGTTACGTGTTTGATGTAATCCCGATATATCATGCGACAATCAGTGCTATTGCGATCTCGTGCAACTCCGTCCAACATTCAAGTCTAAGCACATCGATCTTCGATATCATTTCATCAAGGAGCATATGCAAAAGGGTACCGTTGAATTATATTTTGTGGGTACTGAATATCAACTGGCAGACCTTCTCACTAAAGCCTTAGCTCCTACTAGGTTTACTGAGTTGGTCTACCGGATTGGTATGAGCTGTTTAACTCCAGAGGAACTGGACTAACTTTTGACACATTCTTAAAACCAGTCAAACACCAAAACCCCTTTTGTAAATAAAATTTTCAAAAACAAAAATAAAAAAAATATAAAATCTAATAAAATACAAAAATATTCTTCTATCTAATTTCTTTCAAACATTGCAAGTACAAAACTTCATCAACACTTTGTTCTATCAAACTTTTCACAATTTTCCGAACAAGTGTCGAGGAGAAAAGTAAATATTTTCAGTTTCATAAAACCTTGTACTTGCATGTTACCTAAATATGTTGTTTCTTCTAAAATGGTGGATATGTATCTTGTCAAATACTCTCCTCGGACTCAAATGTTTTTGAAAATTCATCATTTCAAAAGTCGAGGGGGAGTATCGTTATGTTTCTTGCCTAAACATGTTTTGTGTAACCAAAATGGGTGCTAAAGGATCTTGGTTGGAACCTTACACATTCTATACACCACTTCATGTGCATTTACTCCTAAACCACCAAGATCAAACGGCCCAAATCAAATCTTCAAAATCCATTCAAGTTTTTCATAATCTGAAAGTTCTAAATTGTTTTGATCAAAATTCTAAACAAGGATTTCAAAAATCTTTCAAATCCAACGGTTAAAACTCTTTAAAACTGATTTTGAAAAATTGTTCACTCAAACGAATTAGGTGTTTATGCATAAATGTGTTTGGATTGAAATGAGTTATCTTAAAACCTTTCTTAGTGTCTATTAAACTTGTTTCTATCGTCCAAAACCATCCAGAATCTTAAATTTCATTAATTTGAATTCTAGGGTTCTTGTGCTCATTTAGGGTTTTTCTATTCTGTGATATGTTATTAGGTGGTCAAGAAAGTGTTATAATAAGTATATATGCATGTTTTGAACCTTTAAATTAGAGCAGAAACATCTAAACTGTAAGAATTTAAGTTTTAGGTTTTTAGGGTTCATATCCCATGAATCATCTGATTCTGTGGTGGAAATGTGTTATATCTTGTTCCATTGCACTCATATGTCATCTAGGACACTCCAGAAACATTCTTGTTTGATTTGTGTAGCTATATCTCTTACGCGTAGATTAAGGGTTTAGGGTTTAAGTAATTTTACGCCTAAGTCTTTCTGTGTGTATTTGATATGTTCTTATGCTTGCTTTGTGATCTAAAAGATGTTTGGAATAAACTGATATCAAGTTTTCATGTTTATATTGAACAGGTTAATTATTCGTAATGTCAGAATCTTTAGGTGTTCAAACCATTACGCTTAAGGATTACTTTATGCGTAAAGGTAACGCCTAAGAGAAATCTTATGCATAAGAGATCTACAGTGAATTACGCGTATCTTGGTGTTTTAGTAGCGATTCTTCAAAGTCCGCATAGTTTTGTACTTTTAGTGGAGGTCTTTGAACTGATCCACATCTTTGATGATCTTCGAGCTTTCTTTGAGATCATCACCACATCAAATCTCTCTCGATCACCCTTTGTTGTGTTGCCATCATGTGTTGTTGTGACTTTCGGACCGACATGCTCACACTTTTGAATCATGACATCTTTCATCGAGTAGCGAAGCTTTCTTGGTTCATGATATTTGCAAAGCAGTCAGCGAAGCATAATATAAAATATCGAGCCGTGTTATGTAGATATGCACAAGTCATGATTTCTTTAATTAAGCGTGGATGTTTGAGCATGCGGCTTTGATTGACTCCTCAATTTCGATCACCGCAACCGTCCAAATATACCGCAAACAACAATTAGCAATAAAACACACAAAAGTGTCTTTGATCACTTTCGTTGAATTGAGGTACACGCCCACGGTTCCCCGTTGATCGGTACAAGCACCGCTCGTGATCGTGTATAATTCAAGAATCTCGCGATGTGGTTTCGCAATGTTCTAGTTGTTCTCAAACCGAACGCCTCAAAGAAGACAACACGGAGTGAGTGAACCAATGAATAGAGATTCACCGATTGATGAAAATTGATTTGAAAACAATCACGTATTGCTTGAAGAAAGAGTTTTGCAATACGCACGAAGGTTTTATAAGAAAGATCAATTTTCAATCGAAATACCTTTTGTATTTGAAAAGAGTACATATTCGATGTGCTAGAGAAAGAAGAGATTCGCACATCGAACGGTTTTCCAAAAGTATTTTTCAATCGAGATACTTTTGAATTTGAAAATGAATACACATTCGATGTGCTAGAGAAAAGAAGATTTGCACATTGAACGGTTTTTCCAAAAGTATTCGTCAATTCATTTCCTAGACCAAGGTTGATTCAAGAATGAATCTCCCCATCGTTTCTATCCAGTTGTCACAAGCTTGACCTTTTGAAAAGATCTCACATGTCACTCACCAAGAGCTTGTTTGATGTTGGCTCTAGAAGGATTTCCATCTTCATCGTGAATATTTTTACATATCACTCGGATGTTCTGGCAATACCACAAGGATAATGCGTAGGACTCTTAAAATATATTCTCACTTTCCACATTGTGTGAAACAGTGAGTCTTCATTAATTTTGTGTCCTAATGAGACATTGTGGATGATCTCTTGACTCTAGACTTAATTGTGCACATTTCATTCCTATGCCGGAGACTAGGAGAGGGTCTCCTTCTTCAATATCAACAATCTCTAAGAGAAAGTTGATAGATTATGTAGGTTCCCGTGAGAATGAAACAAGCCCTTTTAAGAGGAACTTAAGTAGCTTGAGAAGTCAGAGTGCGGTGCGCCACCGGGTCCATGACGTCTTGTCTTCAATACCAGTGTTACCTTAGTAACCACCAAGAGCATATGTATTGAACCCTTATCCGCCTCTAAGGTTGAATTATTTGAGGGCTATTTATTTTCACCATTTTCACATTCTAATTCTTTTTAATTCTTCAACCCCTTCAATGCTTACCGAGAGTTCATAACTAGAACCTTGTTCGGTTTATTCCAGTTCTAGCTCTATCTCAGTCCGCACTCTTCCCATATCTCACTTTTCTCCTTTTTTCATTATACCTAAGGACTCTACACTATCTAGTGGATTGTCCCTTGGTAGATCCCTCCGGCTCTGGCGAGATCGTGGGAACGAATACCTAACCTAACCATCCTTATATCACCATACATAAAGTAAATTGGTCGGTCTTTTGGTATTGTTCTTTCCTTCTCGAAACCATTTGAAAAATCAATCAAGGTACTTGTGATACGAGATCAAAGCATTTTGTACCTTAATAGTTTTGATCATTTAGAAAACCTCTCCCTCACCATGTGCATATGATATAGAAATTGTTTAGCACATGGAGGCAAGAGGACTTTGAAATATTTTCTTTGATCACAATTTTCATGGAAAAAGCCATTTGATTTTCTTTGGTAAATTCTCCCTCAATATGTGTAGAATATTTGAAATCATTTTATCACATAGAGGAAAGAGTTCTTTGAAGTACATCCATGATCACAAAAGCCATTAAGAAACCATTCGCTCCCCTCAATATGTGCATCAATATACGAAAGAGTTTGGCACATATTGTAGAGAACTTGCACTTTGAATCAAAACGATCATCTTTTATCAAATTTCATATTAAATCACAAATTCTCCCCCGATCAAAAATATCAAACCCTTTGAGATTTTGGATCCCAAGTGATTTAATACGGTTAGGAAAACATGGGAGAATATGTGGCCTTGTTTAAACACTCATCTTGTTTTTGAATAAATGCTCCCCCTCAACATGTGCATTAGTTAGAAATCGTTTGGCACATGGAGGCAGGAGTGCCTTTTAAAGGACTAAAACAGATTTGAGATTTAAATCACAATCTCTCCCCTGATCAAAAATATCAAACTAATTGAGATTTGTGATCCCAATTGATTTAAATCGTTTTAGAAAAATTTGGGGAAAGACGTGGCAAGATTTGATTTGAAAAATGACAGATAAGGACCATTTTAAGACATTAAAGATTGTTAGTATCAGGTATGAAATTTTAAGAGATCTTTAAGTAAAATAAAACAATTTCACAATCAAACAAGAACAGAAAAAAATTCATTTTGTAAGATCTTTGAGTTTTAAAGAAAATCATACCATGACATAACATTAAATCTTTAGATCACCACCTATTATTGTACAAACGGAACTTTTGTGAAGAAATATCATTTGAAAATATTTTATTTTAAATCACTCTCCCCCTCAATCGATGACCGTAGTCGTTGATTGAGTGACTTAGGTTTTGAAAAAAAATGAAGTCCGGTGATTTCCAAATTTTAGTCCAGTTTATTTTCAAAACAATATTTTTTCCATTTTCGAAAACATCAATTTCAATATTGTTTTACTGAAAATGGTATCATCCACTACTATTTCCGCACAAAGATCGTTAGGTGGTTGAGAAGCTTCGTTGTTGTTGTAGGGTTTGGAAGAAAAAGCGTCTGTGATGCGATGAGACTTTACGTTGCATTTTAATGCCAACCGAGGTCAAATTAAGCTCCGCTTTCTTCATTTCACGATGAAGAAAACCATCTCACGATGCAAGAAGACCTCTTACGTTGCATTTTTCAATGCCAACTCTCCATAGAAGTCCAATTAAGCTCCGCTTTCTTCATTTGTCAACCCAAGATATAGTTACCCTTTCCTTTCGGCATCCAATCATCTTCAATTGTGGGATCCGGATCGGGAACATTCTTTTATACCAATATACCTGCATACGTTAGTGAACACACATACAAATATATGGTCGTCGACATCAGCAAAACAGCAATCGACTAATAAAAGTCAATTCAACATATCAATCAGATCATATAAAGGTAAGGGATTAATGTGTTTATCAAACTCTAATCATCTAATCCTAACAATCATATCCTAAATTCCTAGTTCTTCGACATAGGCAAATATCATTTTTAATTAAGCACGTAGGATAATTAAGAAAGCCCGTTAGATGATGTAAATTTGAAAACATTCTCCCCCTCAATCAATGACACTTTCTATGAAAAGTTTTAAAAGCGCGAAAGTCATTGATTGAGTTTTGCAAATTTAGGAACATTTTGAACCTGATTGATTTTCAAACAACTCAGTTTACCACCATTATTTAAAACAACAAATATTTTTCTAAAGAATTTTAGAAGGAAAAACATTTGTGTAGGAACAGCAGTCTTTTTGACGACATGCTTTCCTTGTTTTTGTTTTAGGATAAGTGCACGAAATTTTTGAAAAATTTGTTTAGCGCAACACTTTCCTTTCTTGAAGAACGGGTTGCTATCTGAACTAAAAGCAAACCATTGTTTAAGCGGGTTACGCCTCAAGTAATCGTAAGCCATTATTTGAAGCCCTACAGGTTACTGCTTTGAAATAATCAGAAACCATTTGATTTGTGACATGTTTTGAAAAAAGAATATTTACACCTCCTGCTCGAACTTCATCTATGGTCCCGTGCCATTATTGAATGACATTTCTAAGACCGAAGATGTTATCGATACCAGAAGACATGTCTTGAGAAAACATATTTTTGGTATTTTTCAAATTTTCTGATTTTTATGGGTTTTTTTGAAGGTTTTATAATTTTCTATTTTCTTTTTGTTGGTTTTGTATTTTTGTATTTGGTTTTTCTGATAAATATTTACAAATAGAATAGATGATATAGTTTAAGAAGATGATGATACGAGTACTGAGATAAGGATTCGAGCAGCCTCGTTGTAGAAGATAGAAGTCATCATCTCTTAAACATTCACCACCAAAGCTTCCGAGGCTCTTGCATTGAAGAAAGAAATTTAACCATCTCAAAGTGAGACTTTGGCAGATTCCCCCCAAACCGAAAATCCTTTAGCTAAGCAGATTCGAAGCTTTCTTTCCAGCTTCCCTTAGCCAGGTGCACAAAGAAGCACACCATTATCATCGATCTTGCTGCTCCTTTTAAGAACGATAATCGAGATTCTTCGATCGGGGTTATATCATCAACAAGAACAGCAACGTATCATCCCACTCTTTAAATTTCTTCTCATATTTCATTACCACTGAAGTCTGAAGCTATGCATCCCCAACGAGTTGTCAAGAGACCACTTCCCCCAAGTAGATGAATTGATGCAGTTAGTCTCTTAGACAAGAGCTCACGAACCCGAATACACATACCCGGAGACAAAGAAACGTATACCATCGAAGTAGCAGATTAAGTCCAATAGCCAAGAACCCAAAGTACCCGAATGCCCAAAGAGAGAATAATCGATAACATCGAAGAAGCAGGCCGAATCACTTATTATCTCTGCGGATGACAATCTCTGGGATGTCAACTCCGAATAAGTGATTATATCTCGAATCACCGATTAGCACTCAAGTAAACAAATGAGCATCCCCAATGTACACAATCTCTCTCCCGATGATTGCGATAACATCGAAATCATCACACACTTGTGTACCTCTTTTATCTTCGTAAACTAACACTTCCATCTCTTCCCCACAAAGTTGGAATAAGAACACTAAACGCCATGAGTCAAACATTGAGTTTCTCTCGTAATGACATTAGTCTTCCGGGATATCTTCAATCACTTAGAAGTATTAAGTTCATCAAGTTTACTCGCTTTAGATGCTTGTCTCCTTCCCCTTGTCGGGTTTTGACACTTCGTAATCAACAACATAATATAAGCCCAAATACTTGAAATTTGTTGAGAAGATCGCTTGAAGTCTTTGTGAGAATCAACTTGCTGAAGAACAGTGAGAGAAAGTCTAATTGGGGATTAAATTCGACATTTCACTCTCCCCCAATTAGTGCTCTCCCCTAAACCGACAATTTGTATGATGAATGCTTGAATTAAGAAGAAGTCTTTAGATCGTTAAATGCAACTCGTCTTTAGTCTTCTAACATGTAGCAGAAAATGTAGAACCGACTGTAGACTCGACCTTCTTCAAGATTGTCCGTTTGGGGAATAGAAAGTCAACATCTTCAAGTCACCAAATGCATTCCCGTTAACTTATAAATAACAAATCCCCTTAAGTCAAATCCCTCCCAATCAAACAAGAAAAGAAAGATGTTCATCAAAGAAATCAGCCCAGCAACTAGAAGCACTTTGTCATTTAATCATATCAGCCCGTGAAGATGTCAACCAACGGCTCTAAGAAGAAACTCCATGTAGAAATGACCCGATAAGAAGAAGCTCGGTTCTTACATGAGTTTGGAGCCGTTTGACCATTTATTCTCTAATAACAATCAACCATGCAGAATTATCATACTTCTTATCCCCCTCAAGAATTGCATACGGAGATGCCATTCTTGATTGAATAAGTGAAATCATCCAAATGTAGTCTATTCACACTTCTCCCCCGCAAAATTAGCGCATGATGTCGCCATCGTCATTATAGTTGAGCAAGTGGAATAAGAAAACAATCAACGGTAGCCCGGTTCACTTGATGTTTGAAAGCGCATGGAAAAAGTATGAAGCATGTTGACGAGAATGGTCATAAATAAGAAGATTTCTCTTCTTCAGAAGATAAAGCGCACTAAAGCGTACACCTTTCTTTTCTTTAGAGTACGAGGCTTGAACTGAAGTGTTCAAACGTCATAATCTCTCGCTTTTCAATCTCTCTTGGCAAACTTTTCATCAATCCCATTATCATTCAGTAGTCTCTTTGTAGTGACAGCTGATGGAGAAAACCCAATATGATGAATTTGATCTTGAAGTAAACTAACCCGAACTCGTGACTTAAATTTACACATATGTAACAAAGAGCGGTGCCGAGAATTCATGCCCTTCTGAATCTCTAAGTACTCTATACTCTTCAACCAACCAACCATCAAGTATAAGACCTACATCACCTCTTGAAAATCCACAATTGAATGTGACACTGAGCACTACAACGTAACTCATTAAAGTGATAGTTATTTTGTGGTAGTAAGAGCCCAATTCCCTCAAGTGGTAAAAGAAAAGGTAAAACACCCAACAATAACTAGATTTCCAAGTCTTCGTTTTTGATAATAAGCTCGAACAAGGATCATGAAGAATCTTCATCCAACCATCCCGGTACCTTCGTGATACTAAGTACACTTGCCGTGATATTTCACTTCAACCTCAAATAAATAATAGTGAATTAACCCCGTTGTCACATCTTCTCGTTAAAAGCTCAAATCTAGCCTCCTTGACGCTTTTAAGTGAACTATGATAATGGTTTCATCCCCACCATGGTTAAAAGCAACAACCCAGTAAAACCTTGTAATAACCAAACTGCCATGACGAATATCCAAACACACATCAAATAAATGATAGTGAATTAACCCCGTTGTCACATCTTCTGGTTAAAAGCTCAAATCTAGCCTCCTTTGACGTTTTAAGTGAACTATGATAATGGTTTCATCCCGACCATGGTTAAAAGCATATAACCCCGTAAAACCTTGTAATAACCAAACTGCCATGACGAATATCCAAACAAACATCCAATTCATGAAGTACACCCTTTTATCCATTCATCGAAGTAGAAACCGTAGCACCAACATCCAATAAGATCCCGAAACACACTTTCCTTTCTCCAGGATCGTTCCATCATTACGGGATTTTACAATTCTATGGTTTAAACCGAGAAATACTTTCTTTCGCGGGATTTTACAAAACCAATAATAAACCGTAAAATAGATCCGGAAATGCACTTTACTATTACCTGGATGTTTCCATTCTCACGGGATTTTACAAATCTATAATTTAAACCGAGAAATAGATTCTTTCGCGGGATTTTACAAAATCAAGACAAAACCGTAAACAATTTCAGCTTGAATGTGATTTGACAACTTTGGTTTTGGTGAATTTCTGTTTTAGGGGAACATGCAGTGGTTCATTATCCAACATCAACAATATCATCAACCATCCAATAAACACATTGGTAAACACATCATTCACGCATTCTGTCGGCTATTGCAGTGACAACATGGTGAAGTAAACCCGATATGCCAAACTTGATCATGAAGTGAACTTCCTCAGATTTGTTACTTAAACTTGTACTAATCCTTGTGAAGAAGAAACGGTGTACCCAATGTACAAAACCACTTGACGTATCCTCAACCGTAAAGCCTCACTTCAAATCCAAATAAGAAATACCGTCCAAACAATCCCGTATCAACATTTTCCAATATGAATTCAAGCCAGACATAATATTCTCCGTGAAAATGCGTGACCCAAAGTATCATTAGATCTCATCATCAAATCTCATTATCCAAATCTCATAGTCATCAATAATCATTCGATCAAAAATCCATTAAGCCTGGTTCAATTCATTCAAAAGTTCAAAAGCATTCAATCACTAATACAACATACCTGAATTGATTGCAAAGATTAACCCTCGCCAATTATGATTAATGAGGCCTAATTGTTAATATTAAGACATTGAGATATGCCAAATCAACATTCGAGAACTAAGAGGCCCATGTATCTATATTCGTTATCATGTTATCACTAACCCATGATAGATATAACACCACAACACAAGGCTCATGACATTCGCCCATCCAAAATCCCTTATGCCACTGCTCGGTCCAAAAAAAAGATAAGTATGATCTCGTCAAATAGCTGGTTACCCTAATTATAAGGAGTATAAGAGCACACACTTAACACTCACTTAAACCTAATAATTCTCTTCAAACCCTAACTCATCTAAAACATTCGCCCCCTTCTCAGTATTCTCACCAAATCACATCAAACCCTAAAATTTCTCCATATGAATCCGCCTCCCACTTCAATCTTTCATATCCGAAAAAAAACATGCTTCAGCCATCTCAATCTTTTGTCAATCATCAATTTAACAAACCCTAAAAGCTCTTAAGTCCGCCTTAAACACGTGCTTTGGAACACACAACGCAGCCACATACTCGCCACAGGGATGGCTCGAGTTAACTTTTATGATTCGGATTTGCCACATGGATGGTTTGAGGGTCAAGTGAGGACTTCGACATCATCCAAACGGTTCAAGGTAGGATTTTTCTTGTGTTTAGAGTTTGTTAATGGTCATGAACGATTTAAGGAGGTAAAGATAACATACTTGTTATACTTTATTCCTTGTAGTATCGGATATGAAATGAAGTGTGACTTCAACAAGTTATATTTGTGATGATTAGGGTTCAACAAAAAATCTAATGAAAGATTGAAGTAAAACCCGATTCTGAGATCACATGAATTAACATCGTTTTTGTTACATGATTGGGGTCATAAGCGAATCAATAAAATAAGTTAACATGCTTGTTAAATTTATTTTATTAATCTCGAAAATTAAGTTAGGAGTCATCAGTAATTGATCCATGATGGATTCCTTATGTGTGTTTGACCTTTGAAGTCACAATATCTTTGAGTTACACACTAGATGGAAACTGAGATCATTGAACACTTGGTTTTGGTTTGAAGATTTTGTCGAGGCTAATGATTTGTACTGATGAATTTATAAAACTGAGGTCGATTGATGTATATTGGTAAATGGTATTGGTTGTGGTCGTTGTCTTGTGGTCATATCGTTTTCTACCTTTCTGTCAAGTCGCTACAGCATATATTGTGTCAAGTCGCTACAACATATATCAAGTCGCTACATCATATATTGTAACAAGTCGCTATGTCTTATTATTTGACTCAATAGTCAAATAACCACAAGTCGCTACATCAAAACAGTTGTCTCAAGTCGCTTTTAACCTAAGTTTAAGCACAAATCGCCTTCAACAAGACAACTTAGACAACTTGCTTGACCACAAAAATGACAAGTCGCTTCAGAAATTCTTAACAACTCGCTTACATGAAAAAACAGCAAGATTTGACCATTTTAATTTATCCGGCGATGTTTCCGACCAAGTTTTACGACCACCTTCATAATAAACCCAAAAACACATCATAAAAACTGCATCTTATGACTTTTTGACCATGAATATAGACCAGATTGACCACAAATAGTTTCACGGATAGAAATTGGTACAAAAAGATAGTCTCAAAGTTACTGTTTGGACATATGACACAAAAACAGATTTTTCATATACAAGCACATGATTTTTTTTTTACCAAAAGCATACTAAAACCATGTTTAAAACTGTTAGTCATAACAATACTTGGAAAACAAATTATCAGACCATCAAAAAAATACCAAAACAGTTATAACAAGAATCAAAAGACCACAATAAATCACCACAACACAATAACCATGGTACGAAGCTACCCAAATCAAAGAAAACACAACAACCTTGGCTCTGATACCAATTGTTAGGATCCTATATTTATTGTGTTTGATGATTCGGGTGGTCTTGGATGGTGGTAATACAAGAAAGCCATGTTTTAGAGAGAGAAAGAGTGAGAGGGTGTTCTTGGTAGAGACTTGCTATACAAAAAGTGAAAGATTATTAGAAAAGCACCACCCCTTCCAAGGATGGAAGGGGTATTTATAGTTACAAATACTACGTCCTTCTATCGGACTGTGGATCAGGCATACAGTGGGTAAAGACCCGTCCTTCCTCCATGGTGTTTCACTAAACTAATCTACGCTACTAATTAACTAATAAACTACTAAACAACGTAACTAACTACAAGTCTACGAGCTAACATATGCTAGACTATAATTGGGGTGACCGACACTTTAACATGGAATTTCCAATTCCTAACAGATAATAAATCAGACTAAAACAAACACATTCTGTTTCCATATGTCTGTCTATTTGTCTAATGACTTTCAGATCACAAAATGGCTGCAAATCAAGCAAACATCTATGCCCCATATGAGCTCACGATGGCAAACACATTCCCAGCTGGACACGACAAAACAATTGGCAAGAACAATCTCCGTGTCGTCTTCAACAACTTCATATGCTCATAATCATCTTTCGAATTGTTGTGGACATCCTTCGCAACATCCATTCAAATTCATGCTCACAAAGTCGTCCCCGATATTGAGTAAGATTCAATGGATGAGGAAATACAATTTAAAGATATTAAAGAAAATTGGAATACCATGCTTGAAATCTACCCGGATGGAATACCAACTGCCCCATCCGATCAGGTTAATCAACCTTCCGGTGTAATCAACTCTTTGAAGCAACCACAACAACAACTAAAACCACCGCAAAAATAAAAGCATGGTGAAGATGTGAAATATATGACAACGATCATGATAAAGATGAAAGAGTCACCGATGATGATAATTTGGTGGTGAAGAGGAAATGATGCGAAAAGAGGTCAAGAAGTCGCTAGAGTCAAGAGGAAAAGTTAAAGAAGGAATTAGACAACTACATAGTTGACAATCCAACACACATACCTCAACAATCTTACGAATCACCTTTTGACACTTCCACCAAACCCAAATCATCATCTCAATTATCACCTCCATCAACAAAAAAAAACAACTAAGTCAACAATAAAATTTGTTAAGAAGGCATCTCCATCCAATGATTCGACAAATGGTTAAGCAAGTTTTCACCAATACACAACAAGCTACACAGCCACCACCATCTGATCAACCAAGGGTTTCAGAAACCACACCACCAGTGGAAAAAAAAACCGGTAATCACTCTACATACACTGGTGGTGAGAATCATGACATACCTGAGCCCCAACCTGAACCTCAACCGAGAGTCAGATAAAGTACATTACTGCACTCCTTGTATTCATACGCATCAAAAGAGCGTGTTAAAGATCTCTAACTCATGGTCGAATCTTACCAAAAACAACTCAATCTCACCGCCCCACTCCTACACTTCAACGGAATCAATCAAGAACCTTAGTACAAAATCGTTTATAAAACAAAGTTTGGGTTTGTCTACCGAAGTGAAAATCATCATACTTGCTTCATGGCTTTCGATGAAATTCACAAGTTCTATGACGCCACCCTGAAGATGGTTCGAGATGGATTGGTTTATCGATTGAAGGACATTGAGTTGGGTACAATTATGATGAAGAGTTGGAATTCAAAGGATCGCAAGGATGTTCTTCGGTTTATCTCTAGGATTTATGAAATCATCAGAATCAGATGCGACGGTTGGAGATCTATGTGGGAGGAAGACCAAGCTTTCTGATTAAGACATACCAACGTCCTCAGAAAGTAGCTGGTCGTATGTAATCATTGGGTACTCTCTTAACATTCTTGATTGTGATTGTGTTTGTTTGACATATTCATAATGGCTTGTGCACACATAACAGTGTAAAACCCGTACTTGTCATGAAAGGAACCTGTGGTACGCATCAGTGCCACAATCCTATAAAAGGAGCGAAAGCTTCTTACTTTTGAGTAAAACTAATCAAAACTTTCACTTTCAAAGTTTTGCTCAAAAGAACAAGTACTTCCCCTTATGAATTTCAAAAACCTCAAAAGTTAATATAACTTGTTGAAGGGGAGTATTTGATTAAAAACTTTGTTCACAAAATTGTTCTTCGTGGTAATCTTCCCACAAAACTCGAAATGGACATATTCGATATCAATATTTCGTCAAAAATAACATTTATATGCCATTTCTGAGGGGGAGAAAACATTATGTGATAAGAAATATGTTGTGAATTGCTATTGAATCTTCGTGATAAAGTCTTAACCAATGAATTGACGAGCTCTTAAATGTTAGTAACTCGAAAAGACTTGTCCGGGACGGGTAATAATTTCAAGCTAGTTCGCTAGTAATGTAAACGTGTCTCGCAAAGGACTTGTCATAGTAGAATGTACCATTCGAGAAACTCTTGGTAGACATGAACCTTGACGGGTCAAACCTCCTCACCAAGGAGTGTTTACAACTTCAAGTTGACCTAGTCAGTGATGTAACCGTGTCTCGCAGGGAATTGTATATCTTGAGTTGATCAATTTAAAAGTGCGCGCTCTTCTCTCACCGTGCAAATTTCTATCAAAATACTTAAGCACGTGTGGAGGGGGAGTATTTCTGCAATATATAAAACTCTTTTAGTGGTACAAAATGTTTTTAATCATAACCACTTTGAGAGATTTTTCATGAAAATGGTTTTATGGCAACATAGGTTAATCATGGAGTTATAAGGTGACTAAGGTTAGGAATAACCGTCCTATGAGTCGCCAGAGCCGGAGGGATCTACCCAAGGACACCACCAATAGTTAGAAATTAGAAGTCCTTAGGTACGATTATTAAAAGGAGAAAATGAGAATCGGAGAAAGAAGGAGTTGAAGAATTAAAAGAAAAGTAAAGAAAAGGGTGAAAAGAAATAGCCTCCGCATTATTCAACGTAGGCGACATCGGGTTCAATTCATATGCTCTTGGTTGTCACTTGATGACACCGTTATTGAAGATCAAATTCGTCATGGACCCAATGACACATGCACTAAACCTTCTTAGCCACTCAAGTATCTCTCAGCGAGCTTGTTTCATTCTCACAGAAACCCTCGTAAACTATCGGCTATTAAGATTATTGGGTACCCTCTCCTAGTCTCCGCTCAGAAAACCAAAGCGCACTATTGAGTCTAGAGCCACGAGATTCATCAAAGATCTCTTAGGTACACTTGACATTTCATCACTTATCGTTCAACAATAAGGACGCAAGTGATACATTATCGAGTCCTACATGTATCTTAGCAATATGTCGAGAACATTTATGAGAGGTTCATATATGATCCTCGGTGATTGAATGGAAACTCCCGCCGTGGTCAACATCAAACAGCCACAACAGCAGTCACTTCGGTAACTCCTTATGGGTTACGCTTAGTGTGTCTCAAACGGTCTACAGTCGTGTTATCTCACTTGTTGGTGTACTTCGGTACATCGCGTTATCTCACTTGTGGGAATCCAGTTCAGGAACAGCCTTTGTGAGAATTAGAGACGTGTTTTCACACTATGATGTTAACATAATCGAAGTTCAAACTTGTAAGCGCTGGATTATTTCTAACCCATGTCTTATGTTTTCTTCTTATGGATGCTCGCGGGTGGAAAAGATCATGCAGATTCTTCACATGCTCATACCAACTACATAAAGAAGTTCTCTCAAAATCAAAGGCAACATAAAGTCATAATGATTCTTCATCAAATCTAAGAATCTACAAAGTTATAATGACTCGAGAACTACTTCACATAAGGAATTCACTATTATATGATGCGTGTGAGCATGTTGAATAAAGACGTGGAGACACTTGAGCAACGAATCGGATCTGATGCAGATAACCACAACGTACTATCACAACCACCACAAAGAACAAAGATCAAAGAACAAAGAAAATAAAGACGTCAAAGCAGAATACTTCAAAAGTAACAAGATCCCTACACTGGGGAGATTGTTTGAATCAAGACAATTCTTCTCACAAGAAAGAAGAATGTCAGAAGACGTCAAAGCTACTATTACATCAGCACCTTCAACGTTTAAATATCACTTTAATTATTAATCACCAACACTTAGGGGAGATTGTTGGAATCACTCCTAAACTAGATTACAAGTGTTAGTAATTAATATGTAATAGTTAGCTTAATTAGGCTTTTATGTTAGTACTTAAGGCAAGGCTTATGCAGAAAGCCCATAAGCCTTGGCCCAAGCCCAATAAGGAAAGGAAGGGAGCTAGTGTGTTGCCCTAGCTCCTTTCCTATAAATAGTCTTGTAAACCTTCACTTGAAGGTTGGTTGTTCACTTTCACATATATCCTAAGCATAAACTTTCTCTAATTTCATACGTATGTGTGTGCAAGTGTTCATCCGATCTTTCTCTTTTATATTTCTTCACATTGATGCTTGTGTTACAAACATGGTGACCTAACAGTATGTATAGTTAGTCAACAAATTTAATAGGATTTTAGTTCTGGTAGTTAAAGCTGGTAGCTTCATGGTTAAGTCTGGTTCTTAATTCTGGTCGTTTAATCTGTTACCATATTTTATGGGGTGATAATTATCTTTCTCAACTTTAAACTTATTCTCTTTCCAAATATAATTATAACCCTACCAGTATATATTCTCATCATGACTTTGTTTTCTCATACGGATTTCAAACAGAGTCAGTCGCGATCCTCTATATTCCTTGTGTCATCATGGTTTCTGCAGAAGGATGTGCTACGGATGATGTGCAACTTCATGATGTCTTGGCTTTATGTGCTACTTTGTCTTCCAGAGTTTCAGTCTTGGATCAAGATCTTGCTTCGACAAAACTGATTTTGGGAGCCAAGGAGAATGAAGTAAAAGAAGATATCCATAACTTACAGGCTGGGCAGGGTATTTTTGATGTATCAGATCAATCTCAAGACTCTGTGAATAATCTCACTGCTCTTGAAAATTCTTCCAAACAGAGGAGGTAAACAGAGTTACATCTAAAGAAAGTAATGGTTAAGAATCTTGATCCAATAGTCGATTGGGAGGTTTATAGGGATAAATTTGGAAAAGCTTTGAAGGTAATCGATACGATGGAAAATCTGCATCCACAATAATTTTGAAGATCGATAAAATCTTATAATCGACAAGATTTGGATACTTTATGGAGTCTAGTTCAACAGAAGCTCAAGATTACTAAAAAGTCAGATGTAAAAGAGCAAGAACTTTGGGCAGAACTTCAAAGATCATATGAACCAGATCCTACAGATGTATATTGGAATTTTCCATGTCAAGATTCATGTGTGTCATGGAAATTTTATGATATGTGTGATGTTCATCACTTGTCCACAAAAGGTGGAGTTGATCTGTTCATGTTCGCAGAATTGGAGTATCCATTGTGTGCTGAGGTGCTTTAAGTAATGATACTCTCAAAGCTTCAGTATGAAAAGGAATCTGAAGTAATTGATAATCTTCTTCAAAGGATATGTAATCAATTATTAGTCAGAATATGTGATCAGGTTGAATAAGAGACAACAGCCAAAAGAAAAAAATTAAGGTAATTTGTTTGAAAGAATTTTAAGATGCTGTTGTGTATTATGTCTGTAATAAATGGATTTTGAGGGGTTTCACTTGGTGAAAGTATTTTATACTATCAAAACAAATGGTTATCAGTTCACCATGTCTAACCCGCAAGGGTACAACGTTTGGTAAAGACTAAACAAATCAGTTGATAGCTACTGATTTGCTAAAAATCATATGGTTATCAATGTACCATGGTCTTATACACCAAAACATTGGCTACTCCAATAGTAATGGCTAATTGGTAAAGAGACATCAAATCCATTAAAATTTTCTATGATTCACCTCTCAAACGTGTTTACACACTTGGAAGTGATGAGAATAGTATGAAACTTTTATGTTTTGATGTACAAATAGTCACAGATGATGAAAAGAACATGGAGTGCTAATGAATTGCTGATCCTATGCTGCACAGAACACATAAGGACGAAATCTTAAAGATGCAGCTTAACAATAATTCCAAGATCCTCAAGACAGTAAAAAGAACTTGAAGTTCACAAGTGAAGATCAAGTTAGGGGATGATTGTTGGGAATTATATTTTGTAAAACAGATTTAAGTATGTTTAAGTCTGTTAGTGTTAATTCGGTAGCTTTAGTAGTTAACTCGTAGACCATAATTAAGTCTTGGTAGTTAAGTCTCGCGAGACTAAATATGTTAAGTCCGCATAACTAATAGTCGATAGTTAAGTCTGCTTATGTCAAAGACAAAATAGTTTGTTAGAGTTATATTAGAAATAGATATGTATGTGTAGAGATATCTTAGGAGAAGATATCTTTACCCTTCTACAAGTTTGTTAGTCAATTAAGGTTTCCTTGGTGTATAAAAGGATTCCTAAGTTGTTAGGTTAATGTACGAGTTGTAAGCATTAGCCTTTGATCAAATTAATAGAAAATACGATGTTAGTTATTTTGTGTTCTTCATACTTTGTGTGTTAAGATTCCGCATTAACACATTAAGCTTTTGCAAAGAGTTCTTCATATAGTAATTTGGATTTATTCAAGTTTACTATTAGTTATTCAAGGCTACTTGGATCCATAAACCTTTGGAACTATATAACTTAGCAGCAGCATAGTTTTGTGAGGATTCCATGTCCATGAGTTTAGATTGGGAAAGCAAAATGATTAGGTGTGTCTCTTCTAAATCAAAGTATCAGAAACCAAGGCTCTGATACCACTTGTGCGGATCTACACACTTAAGACTTGTGTTATAGATACTTTGAGGGTATACAAAGTAGTATGCGGAATCTACTACTTACTACTTTAGAAGATTAATATGTTAGATGTATATGAATGAATGGAACAGTGAACAATAAATTAACAAAACGCTTCAATATTATTATTGATAATAATACGAGTGATCTCAACTTATCACTAGGGTTTACAACCTTGAAGCTTAACAAAAGATGCGTTGTAACTTCTAACCTAGGATCTCCTTTTATAATGCAATGAGTCCTTTACAAGATAACTATCACTATACATTCATATAAGATATACAATATCTATTCTATAAATACAAAACGCGTACATATCACTTAAGCAGTACAAACTCTATGTACTAGCAGTCCTAAGTTAGTTAGTATTGCTAGTGTTATCTTCAGCAGTCCCGTCTATATGCTTGGCAGTACTAAGTCCATTAGTACTGCTGCATTTAATTCCCAACATTAGGTAAAGTGGCTTATTGCATTATGTTCTACATTGTATTCCACATCTAAACACATATCTAGTTCATAATCTGAATAGCTAAAAATTAAAAACCAATTTTTTCGCATAAAACGCAAACCCTAGTTTTAAAAGCTCTAAAATTTTGAAATCATATATAAAAGATAGTGTAGAAACGATTGGCACTTACATTGCTGCAAGAAAATCACGATGGAAATGGGTATGAGTCTAACACGTAAATCGAGATACAGGAAGTGAAGAAAATGTAGGTGAAAGAATATGAAATTTCTCAGTACGTGGAGGTTTTGCTAAAAATTTTAAAATTTTTCATTCTGATAGAATTGTTCTCTTAACTTTGGGGCGCTTTGTTTTCATCAAATTTTAATCTATTTCCCCGTAATGTTAGATACCCTTACACAATTAATCCTAACCTTGATTTTATTTAACTCCCCCTCAAACAAAAGTCCATTTTTCAAATAAGCTTTGTTTTCATCTTAAAATTTTGTTCGAGAAATCGTTATTTTCAGCAACCTTTTTCAGATTTGGAGATGAAAGATGAATTTATTTTAACAACCACTTTTAAAATTTAAATACAAACAATACGTTTTAAAAATTATCAGGTTTTTTTTTAACTCCCTCTGAAAATATATTTCATTTGAAATTTTAAAAGAATTTAAAACACAATTTTAAGTTTTGTACAGGACACACGTTGTTTGCAATAATTATGAAGTCTGGGCTGTAACCTGAAGTACTTACAAACCATTTTATGAAGCACGGGTTTCGTACTGAAGTATACGAAAGCCATTATTTTAAGCCTGGGTTACAGTCTGATATAACTGTAAGTCATAGTAAGCAAATAGAATAAATGAAACGATTTTGAAAATCTTTTTGTGTTTAGAATAAACTCTCCCTCAATATATGTTTATTCTTCCATATCACCTTTGGAAGGATATTTATAGAAAAGTAAAAATAAATGAAAGTCATCTCATTTATGAGAAGAATATTTTGTATTTTTTATGATTTTTCAAATTTTTATTTTCTTTTTATTTTCTAATTTTGTATTTTGTTTTTTATAAAAAATAGAAAATCAAAATTGATGATTGAAAAAATGATAATGATGATGTTTGTTTCTTGAAAGATTTGGAACCTTATAGAATTGGTTTTGAGTATGTTGACTTACCTATTTCCAATTTTGGAGATTGTGCCTTTCAATTGTTGAGGTAGTTTATGTTTGTTTGGATGTGCCTTGTTCCTAGCTTGTTTTATAGCCATTTTCTGATATATGTTATTTATACCATATGGTGTATTTGATTTTAACACATCCTTTGGGCTGCTTTTAGAAAAGTCAGGTGTTTTCACGGGGTTGTTTATCTAATTATTTTTGTTATTTTTTTGGAAAAGTGTGTGTAGTGACTGGTTTTGGTTTAACCTTGTTCTCAACGGCTGACGGTGTGAACCTTGATTTTGGAAAAGTTGGTTTCTCAACATTGTTTGAATGTGATTCCACCGCAGTCATTGGTTTTGAAAAATTAGCGTCCACGCACTTTCCTTTCAAATTTGCCACCTGAGCATTCAAAATATCATTTTGCTCTTTTATGTCCTTGTAAGATGCTAGTAAGACAATTTTTTATACTTGCATTCTTCCGTTTTATGATCCAATTGTTTGAAATATGACACATTTTCTTTTTCAGCTTTAATGAGAGTATTATTATAATTTGAAACAATTGTGGAATGCTCGGATTGAAGTTTTTCATATTTTAAACAATTATGATCTTCCACATCAGTAATCATTACTGCTTCAAAAGACGATCATTTTCTTATTCAAAATATTTTGCTTGTTCAAGTGATTCGTCTGCTTCCTTTGCAAGAGATTTGTAGTCCTTTACAAATTCAACAATTTATTTTCAAATTCTTGTTCAAAATGAATTATTTTTGCCTTGACCATATGAACTTGAGGAGCAATTTCATTTTCAGACATCTTTTTGAGTTTCAAAAGAAAACTTGAATTCCAAATGTTAACAGTTAAAGTTGTTTTTGCTACAATAGACTTTTGAAGTTGCTTAAATTTGGATTTTGCATCATTTAGAAATCCTCTCGCAACACTCTTTGTAGAAGTATTGTTCGAAGACATCTCCTCCATTTTCAAAACATTTTTTGAGTCAACTTTCGTTTTTTGTAAAACTGGTTTTGAAGCTTTTGATTGAGCACTTGACTTTTCGAAAGCATTTGAGAAATACACTTGTTCTTTAGACTTTTCTTTTTGTGGAACAAAACTTCATTAATTTTGTTTAGCTTTGAGTAGTCGATCGGTTTTATTTCAGAAACGTTTTTTTGATCTACTCTTATCAGCAAGTTCCAAAGTCTCATCATAATCAAAAATGGTAGGAGGAGAATGCTCTTTAAAAAGAATGTTTCCATTGTATAAAAAGTTTTTGTTTCTTCTTAGCTTTCTTGAGATTACAAGGATTTTCATAACCAAGAGCCATTTTGTATGCATTATGATAAAACGAGTCTGGCTTAGGAGTAAGCATGTGGATTTGAATCGATTGACCCATTTTAACAAGAATATTTTCTAGTTCTTTGATTTTATTCTTGGAGTCTATGATTTCATCAAGAAGTTTATCTTCATATTTGCAAAATCAGTTTTTAACTTATCTCGTTCTTTTTCAAAATTGGTGCAAGTTGTTGTTTGTGTTGAAAGTTGGCTTTGAAGATTAGAAATTTCTACATTTAAAGACTTGATTTTTCTGATTTACTTATGTGAAGTTCATCAAGTTTATTATTCAAATGTCTTTGTTTGACAAGAGAATTCTTATAACCATTTACAAATTCTAATTCGCATCCTTTAGTAATTTCAAAACTTTATAATTTTTCCTTGTAACTCGCAAGCTCCGTTGTCAATTTCTCATTTGCGGCTTGAAATTCACTATTGACCTTTTTGTATTTCTCAATTTCAATATGACAATTGTTGATTAATGATTCAAAGAAAGCACGTTCTTGATCATGATTAGCTTCAGTTTGTTTTAACTCGTCTCAATAAGGATTTATTTCTGGAGTAGTAGACACAATATTGCTATCATCCTGTTCCCCCAAAGATGTATCAGTAATGGATTCGAGTAGTTCAGAATGTTGCTTCTCTTGAGCAAATGGATTATATGCCACCACAACATCATAATCGTTTACATCAGCTACTGTGTCAGTGTCACTGGAAGGTCCGCAATCAGTATCGGTATCTGAAGTAGCTTCATGAATATCTACCCTGAAAATATTAGTAGCAAGTGGGTTCTGGTCACCTTATGAATCATTTGAATCAATCATATCTAAGAAATCATATTCTGCTTTTCCTGTTGTTTCTACAGTTTCTCTAGTTTATACATCAGTTTCATGTATCATTTTTATAACCCCTAAATATGCTAGAAAGAATGGTTAAAAAATGAGAGACATTTGTGATGTATGAATGAAACTTGATTGTGGATATTTTAAACGGACAACGGTGATTTGATTTTGGTCTTGTTGAAAGTTCTCGATTGTTTGAAAAGTTCTCGATGGTAGGAAAATTTCTCAATTGTCTTTATTTCAAGATATTAAGTTCCTTTTCTATAAAATGAGAGTTTTCTCGGTGAAACACTACTTTACACGGTGAAAGGTTCTCGATTCCTATTGAAACAAAAATTCTCACAGGTATGAAAAGTACTCGTAGAAAATTTTCTTGTTGCAAATTTCTTGATGCCACGTCACCTAGTTAGTGGAAGTCCAACTAGACTTAAAAGTTCTCGATGACACTTCAATAACTTAATAGTTATCGTACGACCTAATTATCTCGTATACAATTTCTCGATGCCACTAGTTAGTGGAATTCCCACACTACCGAATAAAAGTTCTCGATTCCACGTCACCTTCGAAATTTTTTAATCTACCGACTAATTTTGAAGATTCAAAGCTATTGAGAAAAATAAACATGTACTTTTTTACATGAAAACTATCCAAACTAATTTATTAGTGTTTTCTAACCAATTTTCTACTCAAGATCTATACTATAAGTCCTTATCTATCATAAAAACACAACTTGGACAGGTCTGTCTTTTGAATCGCGTTTTGACTTAAAAATACACAAATGTACTTTCTCGTAAAAAACTAGTGAAAATTTGTCATTTTTGCATTTTAGACCATCTTTGTTTTGGCAGAACTTATCTATTAGACCTAAAGAGTTATAAAAATGTAAACGTTAGACTTTTGACTGAAAAATTTTAACCTTTTTGCATAAGAAAGTTCTCAATGACACTTTAAAAGTTACGGCTTATAAAAAGTTGAGAATTTCTTAGCTTTTTCAATTCCAAAATCAATCCATCTTCATTTACAAGCTTCTGATACCAATTGTAAGAACCCAAAAGTATCAAGATCATGCACACATATGGTGTAGAATACACGAAAACTAGAGAGATAAAGCTAGAGAGAAGGTGAAACCAAAAGTGTGATATACTAACTTATGATAATGTTCTACACCCTTTCCACACTTGGAGTGGGTTTATATAGTACTTCTTTACACGATTGTGCCATCATGGACCGAGTATATTGGGCTTGTACTATTTACTAACGGAGAAGGATCCTCTCAAGTTGTTTTATTGGTTGGATGTGTTGTTTGATCCAATATCAAAACTTACTTTGGCCATTGATCAAACCATACACATCCTCTTAACTTACTCAATAAAATAACTCGGTAAATCTATAACATATTACAAGTCTATAACAAAACTAAGATCGCCACTTTCAATCCTAACAACTAAAATTTAAAATTACATTATCATGGTGTAAGCTTGTCCAATATAATTTAAATATCATAAGTGTTGCTCTCTTTACCATACTAACGAAATATCGTAAGAGTGTTTGAATATCATCGTCTTCAATCTATATTTAGCTTCATTATATTTAAGTTTTTCTAATTTTTTAACTGCAACAACTTCTTTCCATTCCTAATAACACAACTTATGCATGGTTTTGTCATGTGCAAACATATTATAAGATTGTTACCTAAACAAGATGTTGATATATGAGAATGTGGATTCTCAAAAACATAGAGATGAAAGCAGCCGATTGTCTTGAACAAGGTAGGAGCCCCAATAAACCATTACGTTGGGCCAAAATTGCAACCACAAGTTA
>CM040243.1:245895307-246249391 GCA_022545495.1 Chrysanthemum lavandulifolium | reverse complement strand
TTGATTCTTTATGAGCTTTGTTAGTAAGTGTTCTTGTTCAGAAAGGGTGTTTGGACACCATAATCCGGGGGTAAAGGGGTAATTTGGACACCATAATCTTGTTAACTAAGAACATGGTCGACTTTACAAATCCAAAGCTTTGATTTAAAAATACTTGAAAGATACGTAAAATTAGTTAAACATCGTCTTATTCAACAACAACAAATCAACAACAACAACAACTACAAGAACAACCTACAAGAACAACAAAATAAAAACTACAAGAACAAATCAACAACAACAACTACAAGAACAACAACAACTCTACTATTACATACGAAGATTTTCCATGTCACCTTTCATGGTAATGCATCCGGGACATGCGTGGGTGGGAATCCTTGTCATTTCAAGTCTTGCCTCCACATCTTTACTCTTTCTCTACCTTTTTTTTTGATTCAACAAGTTTATCCTAAGATCTTTGGCATTGCGCTCTAGCCTATGTTGGTCTTGATCCAAACCGAAATGTTGAACGGAAAGATTATTCTTAAGTACTGTAAATTCACTCTTTCATAAAATATCCGCCCTTATCTTTTTTTCATTACATAATAAGAAAATTATAAGAATTAAATTATTTGTATATTTACATAAATAAAAAATGTATGATTTTCACCTTGACATAGGACATTATAATATTGCCATCGGATGAATTTTCTCATGTGAAGTTCTTAATCTTATATTTCCCCCAGAAACATAAAAGGATTAAATGGCTCCATCCGGGTTTTGAAATTTGTGTGAAGATAAGAGGTTGTGAGGTTGAGTGGTTTTGAGGATAAGAGCTTGTGAAATTTGTGAGGATAAAGGACAATATAATGTGTTTGTCATGTTGGTGGGAAGTTTGCCCTTTTTTGGTGTGAATTTTGGGATTTTTTGGTGGGAATTTTGGCACCTTTTTGTGGGAAGTTTTGGCTAGTATTTTGGAAGAAGTTGAGACCTTACCATAACCCTATACTTGGTGGTTTAACATGATCGTATACCATAACACCTCGACTCGGGTTTAACATAATCATTATAATACCCTCGACCGGTGGTTTAACTAATCGTATACCAAAGCACCTATATTCGTCGTTTAACATGATCGTATACCATAGCACTTATACTCGGTCGTTTAACATGATCTTTACCATAGCACTTATACTGGTCGTTTAACATGATCGTATCCATACCCTATCCGGTCGTTTAACATGATACATATACCATAGCATATACTTGGTGGTTTAACATGTTCATCCATAGCACCTCGACTCGGTCGTTTAACAAATTACGATACCAAACACCTCGAATCGATCGTTTAACATGACGTATACCATAGCCCTATACCGGTGTTTAACATGATCGTATAGCCCTCGACTCGGTCGTTTAACATTCGTATACCATAGCACCTCGACTCGTCGTTTAACATATCGTCTACTATGCACCTATACGGTCGTTTAACATGATCGTGTCCATAGCACCTATACTCGGTCGTTTAATGTCACCCCCAATTTACATTTTGGTGGAATGGAATTCACGGGTTGGTTGCCCACATCAGTTATATTGAGCGACCTAAGTGTGTTTAAAAACACATCGTTGGATATTTCATAAAACAAACCCGGTCCCAAAAGGTTTACAAAGTTTGGGAAATACAATTTGTTACAAGTCCAAGCGATGTTTTGAAATGTGATAATCTTAGTCCATATGAAATGTGCTGATGATATGATCATAATTCGCTAAACCTTTAAGGTTGCAATTTGAAACAATAAAAGTTTACTATAAATGTTGAAATAGTGAGACATGAATTGTGTAGAAATGACCAAAATGCGGGTTGTCATTCGCCCATCCAAAAGGAATTCAGTCCCGATTCAATGTTTTATTAGCGTGTCGGTGAAAAGATGAGGATACTTGCGTCATCGGTCTCCGTTCCCAAATAAACTGGGACCTCGTCGAAATTCCAACGAACTTTCACGATAGGAATACGACTGTTTCATGCTTGACCTCGCGGTCCATAATTTCTCGAGGTTCTTCCAAAGTTGAGTTTGTCGTCAAGGCGAACCGTCAATGGAATAACGGGATTCATCGAAGCCCGGTTTGAAACGTGAACGTGTTGTCCATGGTAGTTACCGGAAGATCAAGTCGATAAGCTCGGACCAACTCGGCTCAAAATCTTGAATGGTCCAATGTATCTGGGTTCAATTTCCCACGCTTTCCAAGCACCCGCCCCGATACTTTCAACATCTTTTCCCAAATTCCAATTCCTTGCGTCTAACATCCTAACTCGACTCTGGCGGGTTCGGTCTATCAAATTTGAGCGATCTTTTGTGGTTTCCGTACCATTTACGGGCGATGGTTGTCGTCTCCTCTTGAACAACAACTGATCGGCCTTCGACCATAGGTGCCTCGAATGGTGCCATCTTTATCTTGGTGTGATAACTATTGTTGTCGAGAATTCTATCAATGGCAAATGGTTGCCCAACCATTTCCAAAATCAATTACACATGCCTTTATCTTTACGTTTGAATGGTCCTTTCACTGACCGTCGGTTTGTGGGTGATATCTTTGTCTTCTTTCGGTTCGACGAATCTTGCAATGAATTCCGGAAATTTGAAGTGAATCTACTATCTCGCCGGAAATGATAGAAATTGGTGGGTGCCTCGAGACTATTTCTTTGACATAAAGTCTGTGAGTTGCTCCATGGAATAAGTCTCTTCGGTGTAAATGGGTGACTTGGTAAAGGCGATCAAAATTACCCAAATAGCGTCGTAACCTCCCGATGTCTTAGGAGTTTATAACAAAGTCCATCGTTCGTTCCCATTTCCATTGAGAATTTGGTTGTTGGAGTAAACACGAAGGCTTACGATATTTTTACCTTAGGCGGGTAAGGCATTTGCTAACGTGTGGAATTTCCGCTTTCATGTTCGACCCCAATAAAGCTTTTAAGATCTTGATACATCTTATCCGATCTGGGTGAATAGAATACTTTGACTTATCGACTCATGCATAATCAATTCCGTATTGACCATACAATGGAACCCCATTCTATCCTTAAACATAATACTCCATCCTCTCTTCCAAAAACCATATGCCTTGGGCATACCATAAACTTTTCACTTGGTGGTTTTCCTCAAAGTGCCTCGACTTGTGCTTCATGGATTTCGATGGTAAAGGAGAAATAATCGTCATTCATGATCGAACTCTTAAAGGTTTAGGCCTCTTTCGACTAAGAGCATCGCCACATTGGCTTTTCGGGTGATACTTGATTTCACAATCATAGTATTGAGTAACTCCAACCAACGCGTTGCCTCATAAACTCCTTTTGATCAAGAATATCGCAAACTCTTGTGGTCCAAAACCTTGTACTTTGTCTGGTAAGGTAGTGCCTCCAATCTTGAGCGCAAAAACTCGGCTCTAACTCGAGATCATGGTGGTGTAATTCTTCTCATGAGTCTTAAGTTTTTAAAGCATCTTCATCATTTTGCATTAAAACAGCCCCAAGTCCTTTATGGAAGCGTCGCAATATACAACAAAGTTTTCAATGCCTTGGTAGTGCAAAATTGGATTTGCAAAGCTTTGCTTCAACAAGAAAAGCAACTTCTTGTTTCTTTCCCCTCATTCTTGTTTTGTGTCAACTTGGTAAAGGTCTAGCTATCTTGAAAACCGATGAACCTTGGTTCCGGCTAGTCCTAGAAATTTCAATTCTGAGGATTCGTTGGATAGCCCAATCTTTCAGGGCCAATCTTTGCGGGTCAACTTGTTCCTTGACTATCAATGATATGACAAAGAAATTGCACTTTGTGGTTCCAAAATCACACTTGAAAATTTGGCATACAACTTCTCATTCTTGATAGCCTTAAAACGTCTTAAATGCTCTTCGTGCTCTTCCTCTTGGGTAAATCAAGATGTCGTGATGAACACAATCACAAACATGTCCCGGTTTACAAACTCTATTTTGAGATCCATGAATACCGGGGTGATTAGTCAATCAAAAGGGGCATCACTTGAAACTCGTAATGACCGTAACGTGTTCTAAATATTTTTTTGAATATCCTCTTCCCCGAACTGAAGGTGATAACCGGGGAAATCAATCTTGGAATAAAACAAACCTTTTGACAAATAACTCAATTGGGGTGGGTAGGTTTTAGTTAACTTTTTAACCCTAATTTGCCACGGGGTATTTTTTTTTGGGTTAGGGGCTCGGTTAATTTTGTTGAAGTTTTGTTGTTGTTTGTTTGGTGGTGTGGGTCTCTCCCAATGGTGATCGGACTAATAATTTAAATTTTTGGGTGGGTGGAAGTCAAATCCCGGGAAAACTTGAAAATTCCGGAAAAACTCTTGCCCTTTTCGTTTTCGGACATGGCGGCAAGAAATTTCTTTTGATTCTCCGTTTGAGCATATATACCAAGTCTATTCCCCGTTTCCCAATTAAATTTCCCGTTTGGAAATGGACAACTTTCTTAAAAGACCACTTAAATTGCCTCCCAAAATAAGCTTAGGGCATTCTATTTAAGGTGGTTAAGAAAATTAATTGCCCCAATGGTGGGGAATACCTTAGCAATTGACTTTAATGTATCGGGGTTTTTAATTTAGCAAAAAAGATTCCAAAATTTTAAACCCGAACAAATTGATCGATTATTAGAAACCATTTAAAACCGGGTCCTCTTCTTTCCGTCCTTCAAACCCTTCCTTGTGGTACCTCCTTTGAGGGCCGGCCTTTTCACTTCAACTTTGAGCGTTCCCTTACCAAACTTTTGTTTATTTTTGTTCAACTTTCGATTGCCAACTTTCTTCAATACAGGATGGGACATCCCCGGGGTTGTAGTGAAACCAACATTAAAAACCCCAATATCCCCCACCCAGCATAAATTAGAATCTTTGCCGGCAATAGCATTTCACATTTTCCACCGCTTTTATTTTTATTGGTTTTTTTATTGGCCGATTATTTTTTAAAACTTTTTTGTTGGTTTTTGGTTATTTGGTTTTACCCCTTCAATTTGACAATTTTTAAACTTCCCAAGTTTGGGGTAGGATAATTCCTTAATCCAAGTCCCCATAAAAGCCCTCAATTTGTTTGCCAGGGCCCAAATTCTTGGAATCTGAATGTGGTCAATATCAACCAAATTCTTTCGAACTCCTTTCCCTTTTGATTTTAGGAAAAATTACACCCAAAAATTGTTTGAACTTAAGCATTCTCCATTTCTCGGTTGGGAAATTCCCCTCAACCTCCTGATAAATCTTCAAATTTCCTTCTTCATGGCGATTCAAAAAAGATTAATTTTTAAACCTCAACCACTAGCCCTGGGACCTCTAATTTGGGGCTCCCGATCCTTCTAACATTTCTTCTCACCTACAATTTATCCCGGTTTGACTTTTCAATCAGGCTTCCCATGCCCTTTTGAAGGGGTCTTTCAGTAGCCTTGATTCCTCTCTTCAAAATCACGTGCTCATGAGTTGGGAATAAAACAACCACCCTTTTCCAAAACAACTGGTAAAGGAATCCCGGAAAATAAAATATAAAATTAATAAACCCCGTGGTAATTTGTTTGGTACGGGTTATTTAAAACCACCTAAATAGGAGTTCGAATTTTTGGCCTCCCGAAATTCACCCTGATGGTTTGGTCAAAACTAAATTGAAAAAGCCATAAGCCCCATGGGTCGATCTGAGTAGAATGGTGGTCAAAACAATCAAATCCTGATTTGTGGAACAATGTTCAGAGTAAAGATAATTGTGGGTAATCTAAGCATTGCATAAACAACCGGGACTTCCCCTCCTAAAGTGAATGCCATTTTGTCTTTGAAATGATGAGATGCAATGAAATACAAATAGCCCTGTTGGATGACTCGGTCGTTTAACATGATCGTATACCATAGCACTTATACTCGGTCGTTTAACATGATACGTATACCATATCACCTATACTCGGTCGTTTAACATGATACGTATACCATAGCACCTATACATGGTCGTTTAACATATTACGATACAATAGCACCTCGACTCGGTCGCTTAACATGATACGTATACCATAGCACCTCGACTCGGTCGCTTAACATGATACGTATACCATAGCACCTCGACTCGGTCGCTTAACATGATATGTATACCATAGCACCTATACTCGGTCGTTTAACATGATACGATACCATAGCACCTATACTTGGTCGTTTAACATGTTATGTAGACCATAGCACCTCGACTCGGTCGTTTAACATAATACGATACCATAGCACCTATACTTGGTTTAAATTAGTTAAAGTTTTTAAATTATTTTATAATTTCTTAAATAATTTAAATTAGTTAAAAGTAATTAAAATACTTTTATAATTTCTTAAATTATTCAAATAAGATTTATAAAATTTTAGGTTAAATTTAAATTGATTTATTATTAATTTTAATTATTTAAAATGATAATAAAGAGTTTTTTTTTTTTTTTTTATAATTTCTTAAATTATTTAATAATTTGTTAAATAAATTAAATTAGTTAAAAGTAATTAAAATAATTGTATAATTTCTTAAATTATTCAAATAAGATTTATAAAATTGTTAGCTTAAATTTAAATTGATTTATTAATAGTTTTAATTATTTAAAATGATAATAAAGAGTTTTTTAAATATGAAAATTGAATAAATACACTTTTCCGGGGACATGTCCCCGGGGAAAGTTTTATGAAAATTTTATTTTTCCTCCTATCATTTACTTTATCCCGCCAACTCTTTCAAGTCTCGCTAAAAGACAAATAGATTTTTCACGAGACATGTCCCCACCGTGCAAAAGGTAAAAATACCTCAATTATTAACGAGATCCGTATCACTGAGTAAAACAAAAACAAAACCACTGCTCTTCATCTTCCTCAGCTAGCACCACCACTGTTACTCTCACCACCACCACTGTGCACATCACCACCACCACCACTGCTACTCTCACAGCACCACCAGCACCACTGCATTGCCTTCCCCCCACTCGCACCACTGTGCACATCTCCTTTTCTCCCTCTCGTTTAATTCTTCCTCCTCCTCTCTATCTTTTAATTCTTCCTCCTCCCCTCATCTCGTTTTAAAAAAACCCAGGTATATGTATATTTTGCTAATTTTTTTAATTTTCGTTATTTTTATTTTTGTTAATTGTTTAATTTGTTAATTGTTATTTTTTGTTAATTGTTAATTGTTTAATTGTTTAATTTTTAATTTTTTTGTTTATTGTTTTTGGTACAGTAGCTGTGGTGAGACCAACCCGAGACCGAGCCGAGACAACAACAGTGAGCCGAGACCAAAAGGTATGTTTATTTTTAGACTAAAATACACGGTTGGTCCCTAAACTTGGCAAAACGCTTCTTGTTGGGACAGAACTTGGCATTATCATCGACGGAGGTCCAAAACATGGCCATTATATGCCAAACTCGTCCCTTGACCAATAACGGCATTGTCAACGTTCCATTATACTCCAGAAAAACCCGTTATCTTGTTACTGTTGAGGGTAGAATAGTCATTTTACTTGAAGTACTGTAGCAGATGTCTTGTCCAATTTTCCACCATTATGTAGAATATAACAAAGCTGTGTACTCATTGCTCATCCCCAAACTTGTTTTGGAAGCATACCTAGAAAACCCTAATGCAATGTCTATCATCAAATCAAATAATCTAAGTAAGAAAATAACAAACAACCACCTTGGATTTACTCTGTGGCGAGTAAGAGAATATCCTTTCTATGATGATCGTGAAACGGAGGAAAAAGCTGCAATCAGGAGATATTGTAAGTATTTTTTGGTTAGAGCCTAGTACAATCATAAGTTAGTACGACTGTTTAAGTTATTCCCTTTAGGTAACTTTAGTTTAATCTTGTTTTGTACATTTTTATACAACGGTGAACCAGATCCTTTAGCATGATGTTCCATTATGAAGGTACATTCAAATACTTTCGGTGTAGGATATATCAAGGAGGCAAGAAATGCCTTGTTGATCTTGTGGAAATAAAAGAGGTATCCGTTGATGAAATGGATGCTCTCATGACCCAAATCGGTTATGAGACTGGACAAACCAATTATTTCTACTTTCTTAAGCCTGGTTGTACATTGGACGACGGTTTGTTTTCTTTGCGTGAAGCTGCTAATGTTGACTTGTTGAAAGATGTTGTCATAGAGCATAAGCTGATAGACATCTATGTGGAAATAGGGAAGACTAGATTAGAAATTTCTGAAATGTCCCCACAATCAATTAAGACTCTGTTTTGGGAGATGGATGAAGATAGGAGAAAAGTTGCTACTGCGGCTATTCAATCTTGTTGTAGACGATTGGTGTTAGATGATCTAGATAATGAACCTGCCCTAGATCCTTTTATCCAACTAACACAAGTGCCTGTGGACGTCAATGATATTGGTGAATCTAGCAATTTGCCAAACATTGAACCAAGATTTTACACCTTAGATCGCTCATTTGCTAGCCAACCTGTTCATAACAAAGGCGTGCTTTAGTACTTATTGATGAGGACAATGCTATAAAGGAGCACGATAATGTTGAGGTTAATCTGTTCCGAGTGACTCGGGAAGCACTTAGACAAAGTTGGAAGAGCACTAGTTGATGTCAATAACAACTTTGTGGAGCCCGATAATTTTGAGGTTAACTGCTTCAATTGACTCGTGAGAAGCACTTAGACAAAGCGGAAGAGCACTAGTTGATGTCAATAATGTGTTTGAGGAGCCCGATGTGGATGTAACTCGCTTCAATTGACTTAGGATAACATGGAAGAGGATCCCGTTGTTGATGTTACTCTGTTACAAGTGAGTGACACTAGTGATTTAAGCAATGCAGTTGATAATTCAATTGAACCAAATGAAGAGAACACTTGTCAGGAGAATGATGCACAACTTGGTATGGTACAAGTAGGCGGAGTAATGAGTTAGGTGAAGCAGAACAACCAAGAATATAAGTGATGATGACGTTGGTAAATGATTTACTGTGATGGTTGATGATGTCTTTTGCGGTGAATATGTTTGTTTCCAACAGCGACTTTGCAAATGGAGTCTATACCAAATTCTTCTATTCTGGTCGAGTTTGCTACTGCAGGGAAGTAAAAACCTAGTAAGAGAGCATTCAATAGAAACTAGAGGATTTGTTTTTCTAAAGAATGACAAAACAAGAATAAGGGTCGTGTGGGGTTGTGTTCCACTTTCGGGCCCAGTGAAGGTCCTAGACGGATATAGGCCCATTTAGAAGTCCATTAAATGTAAGGGGTATAAATGCATTGCTTTACGGCAAAAGGACCCTTCGAAATACTACGCCCATGGCTATTGTTTGTCGGCGGAATGGTGATACAGTATCCGGTCACCGTAACATATAATGAGCAACACACTTGTTTGCAATCAAGGAAAGTCGAGCTTTTGACCTTCGCTATATCTCACGTAAAATTACAAAGACAAATTGAAACAAATCCACAACTTCCCGTCAAGTCTGCATAATCAACTTACCAACCAATACGAGCTTCAAGTGTCCCTGCGAGAAGGTTTTAAGGGCCAAAACCTAGCAATAATAAACCATCGGGGTCAATTCAAGCTACAATTTACCATGTTGAGAGATTATGTTCAAAAGTTGCGAAAGACAAACCCTAATACAACAATGGTGATGAATGTGGAACGACCTCCAGATGAGGCTCTTCCAACCAGAGATTTCAAGAGAGTATATGTTTGTTTAGGTGCACTAAAGCAAGGATTTAAAGAGTATGGGAGATCATTTTTGGGGCTGGGTGTTTTTCCAATTCGTGGTCCTTTGAATGGTCAACTGATGACAGTTGTGGGAATTGATAGCAACAATGGTATATACCCTTTAGCTTATGCTTTTGTTGAATTAGAAAATATAGGATCATGGACTTGGTTTCTTCATTGTTTATCCGATGGTATAGCACTTGGGCCAATTTCAAGCATCACTTTTATTCTTGACATGGAAAAGGTACTCCTTTACTGCTTCATGAATTTAAGTCTCTGTTTTGAAACAGACGAAGAAACATATTTGATTTTGTGCGGGGATATAAGTAGAGCTTTAGCGAAGTTTTCCAAATGTAGAACATGATTTTGTATTAAAAGAATTCATGAGAAAATGAAACCGCAATGGAAAGGTAGGGCCTACAAAGAGCATCGTGGAATGTGCAACAACCTCAACTGTTGTACAATTTCGGAAAGCTATGGTGATCTCAAGAAACTTAATCAACCAGCCCATGATTGGTTAAGTAAGATACCACCGATCCATTGGTCAAGGTCACATTTTTCATGTAAGTGATCTATCTGTTTCAGTTAATTTTTATTTGTTAATGCAGTATAAACAATTATAATTAATACATGTTTATTACTGTTTATCTTTAGGGAGAGCTACTTCTGATGTGTTACTTAATAACATGTGTTAAGTGTTTCATGACAAAACAATTGAGGGTTTAAGCAAACCAATTATTACAGCCTTAGAATACATCAGGGAATACTGTATGAAGAGGATAATGCATGTTCTTATGGTGATTGAGAAGAGTGATGAGCCACTAACACCAACTGCACAAAACATGCTAAAGGGTATTAAGAAAGAGGTTGTTAAGTATAATGTTTTATGGAATGGAGGAACTAAGTTTCAGGTTAGTGGACCATGGGGTGACCAATGTGTAGTTAATGTTGTACACAAGTCTTGTACTTGCAGAAGATGGGAGATAACAGGTTTACCATGTTGTAACACCCCCAAATCTCGGTACAGCGGAAGACTTAATCAAGTTTTCAGGGCGTTACTATTGGATTGGTATCGCACACAAGTATAGTTAAAGATAATCATTTAGCCATTCAAAACCAATCCCAAATTTAAATATTCAAAACATTTAATCCAAAAGTATAAATATTAGGCCCAAAACATAGTTTAATAAAATAGGTCCCCATAGTTTATCAGAGTCAGAAATGATCCTTGAACCCCGCCTTCTTGCCAAGCTTCCACCAATCTCGTATTCCAAACATCTCTCAAACACCTGAGAAATCATGCTAAAAGGTCAGCTTACGCTGGTGAGTTCATAGGTTTAAGTTCAACAAAATCATAGTGGACCTGTAAGAGTTGATTTGCTATGCAAGACCTAGATAGATAAATACCGTTTCACACCGATCCTACCGGATCTCCAATCATATCCCGCATCCGTGGATTACTCAAGCCTCGCGACTCTAGTCCAAAGACCGTGGCAAAATCTAGAACAATTGCCAACCCCGGACTAGGTCGAGGTAGAAGTCTATTCTTAGTTAGGCACGGTTAAACCTAGACTAAGGCAACAACTACCGCACATTTATCTAAACAATCAAGCATATAATCAAATCCAAATAGTTTTAACGGTCCAAAACAAAGAGCATGATTCTCACCCCAATATAGTTAAAATGAAGATAAAAGTGGGGCTATGAAACTCACCTCAAGCAATCAACGCACAAATAAACACTAGCGTAAGATAACGGTATCACGACACGGAACTATCGACTCGGCATAACCTATTAATGTAGACCAACTTTAATATATATATTCCTCAAAATCAACGTTATCTACCCCAATATATTCCATTTCTTTATTTCCAAAACGTCTCGTTCACCATTTAATCCTAGTGTTTGGTATTCCTCATGTGGGTGTATCGACTCAATATGATGCTATGAATGCACTCAAACAACCAATATGTAACTCAATGCGACACAATGAGACCTCTAAACGATAAGCTCCATAGTCCAATAAGTTTCGGAATAAATAGTAGACCTTATCAAATTCGTCAACTCGATAAACTCATTTATTTACTCGTGTCGCTTATTATCCCATAAATCAATCGTATCCTAAAGAGTCATAAGGATAATTCACCCACTAATAAGGTTACCTAACGTACCTAGCGGGCTCTTATTAGATTCGTCAAGCTAATAAGTCCGCTACCCACGCTGGATCAACACTATTAATGCTAGGTTATCCGTAACCCATGCACACAACGTAAGCAAATAAATACTTAAACTAGTATTAAATGTCCACAATCGACATTTATTGATAATCGTACTCGAAACATTAATTACTTATTTATTACAAAACATTTCCAATTTAGTCGTTAGTTTCCATTTAAAATAGTAAATAACAAGATAAAACTTGTTATCGATATTTTTGGTACAAAAGCCCATTTATTATTTATATTTCATAGTTTATTAGCATTTTCATGTATATATATATATATATATATATATATATATATATATATATATATATATATATATATATATATATATATATATATATATATATATATATATATATATCAAATTCAATATTAATCTCATATCGTTATTCATTTTGAGTCCACAAGCACGAGTCATAACTTCTCGGCTTTTAATCAATCAATAGTCCAAATTATACTAAAGTCCATATTACGGCTTTGTCGGAGTCAACTATTGACTAAAAAGTCAAAGTAACGCCGACGTAGCTCAAAGTCAACAATATATATATCAAGTCCAATGTAAAAGTCATAGTATCGTAATGCAATCCCAAACCAATTCAAAACAAACTCACCAACCAATCAATCAATCAACCAAATGTACTCGAAACCAATGTTATGACCCTAATGGTCATGACACGGTCGCGGTTAAGACCACATGAACCAAACAAGCTCTAGAAGCTTTTCGGCTCCACGCGTCTCATCCAAACCTCAACTACATCAACCAACAAGCTACCAAATCGACCCGACCCGGACCCGTGACCCAAGTGGGTTACGTACGCAAGCCAAGGGCCACGTACGTGTCCTATGTGGCTCGTACACCCTTCCAAACCAATCAAACATCACCCAAATCCATTCCACAACATCCAAATCCAATCATTCAAGCTCCAATCACTAACCAAACACAAAACCCATCATCTATCTTAACCAAAATATGAAACTAAACCTAAAATCAATAAACCCATCAAATTGATACACCACACACTTACCAAACACTAATTACTTGTTTATTTAGACACTAATTAGACTTAATTTCATGTTCCACCCAAAAGCCCCAAATTTCATCATAGGGTCGAAATCCTAGAATACAATTCGTGGCTTATTATTGCCCAAACAAGCTCTAATCTTGTTCCATTTACCTTATTAAAACACCAATTGCAAAACCCACTTGAAACCCTAAAAGTACGAATCTTGATTCGAAGATTTGAAGGTGTTATGGAGGTCCAAATGGAGCGTGTAATATATGGTTGGAAAGAGGATGAAGAGATCTTTGATTTGGTGGTGGAGGTGAGAGGTGACGCGCCGGATTTTGGCCGGTATCTCACCAGAAGGTGGCGGCCGGTTATGGTGTTTAGGGTTAGGGTTTGTTGAGAGAGAGAGAAGAGAGAAGTGGGTGTATGTGTGTTTTATTGAGAGAAACAAAGTGGAAGTGAGGGAAATGATGCGGTATATATACTAGGATATTGGGACTTAAAATAAATAATTATGGAGGAGGGCGCGGATAGGGGTGAAATAGAGGGCCAAGGCGTCATTTTCGTAAAACTATCCCATTTACCCATTCTCGAGCTCATATATTATCCCCGAGTGTCCCACAACATTCATTCGACTTTCTAACATCGTTATTTACGTTTTCCACGAGTTTGACTATTTATTTGTCAATTTTAGAGTTACGGTCTAAAAGTTACAATATTTCTCGTTTTAGGCTTTTCTAGTGCCGAATCGAATAGTGCCTACCAAATAGAGTTAAAACTCATTCGATAACTCACTTAATAATGAAATAAACCGTAAAAACCAATAGACGATATAAAATTGTTAGGAATTAGAAAATTCCATAGTAAAGAGTCGGTCACCCCTAATGTTATCTAGCATAAGTTAGCTCGTAGACAAATCGTTAGTTACATTATTTATTGTTTTATTAGTTAGTTATTAGTCTAGTTTAGCATAGTGCAACACCGTGGAGGAAGGACGGGTCTTTACCCATCTGTATCCACGATCCACAGCCGATAGGAGGTCGAGTATTTGTAACTATAAATACCCTTCCATCCATGGAAGGGTGGTGCTCTTCATTAATCTAATATTCCATACTTTGAGTAACTCTCTGCCAAGAAACACCCAACTCTCTAACTTTCTCTCTAATGGCTAACATGTATTTTGATCTCCCAAGACCACCGAATCATCAAACACATAAAAATAATGATCCTACAATTGGTATCAAGAGCCAAGGTTATTGTGTTTCTTTGATTTGTATGGTTTTACCATAGTTATTGTGGTTTATTGATTTATGTTGGCTCGAAATATTGTTCTAAAAGCTTTTTATCACTTTTTGGTCGAATGTCTTTCTTAACCTTATGGTTTTAACAGGTTTTAAACAAGTTTTTTTTGGGTCAATAGTTACATCCGGTCTTGTGAGTCTTGTAACTAATATCTTTTGTGGCTTTGTACCAAAGCGATAAGATAAGTGGTCATCTGGTTATTATTGAGGTCTAAAGCGGTCTAAAGGTAACAATCAGTATGGCGGTTTACGTGAAGATGGCACATTCTTAAATGGCGAGTTGTGTTTAATGTCTGGTTCAATGAATGTTTTATAGCGAGTTAGATCATAAAGTTGTTAGCGGTTTATGGTTATTTGACTATTTAGTCAAATAAAATAAAAAGTTAGTGACTTGTCGTATGATGCTAGCGACTTAACTCTAGAGAAGGTTAGCGACTTGACATGATCTAATATTGTAGCGACTTGCCTAGCGATTTGATATTTATCAAATTAGCGACTTAGTTTAAAATCTGTGCTAGCGACTTGGCTAGCAACTTGGCTAGCGAGTTGGCTAGCGAGTTGGCTTAGCTACTTAGCTAGCGACTTGCTTTGAAAATGTAAAAGGATGAAGAAGATGTACTGACCATAGACCACAAATAACATAAGCCATATACCAAAATGACTCACGACCTCGGGTTCTACATAACCATCATCGGTCCAACATAATTTAAAACATATAAAGACCATATCAAAACATCAACTTAGTATTATTTCAGTACTAAGACTCGAAACCTATCCAATTCTCATTCATATCAATGACTCGAAACAACAAAATGATAATAGATCTCAGTTTTCTCATGTGATTCTCAATAATTATTCAACCATTAATGATTGTTCACACTTAAGAAATCCATCATAGATCCAATCTAACTCACTGTTAATATTCGAAACATGACTTGAAAAGAAACAAGCAAATATGCCCTTTCTTTTAATTGTTTCGATGTCTGTATAATCTTCAAGAGATCTCGTAAGGCCGTGTAATTGAGCGAATATTTTCATTGACCAAAGTATTTGATACTATACGAGCTTAAAGTAATGAACTTAACAAGTATGTTAGTTCATTATTTTGGCTCGTGTGAATGAAAATTATTTATTCTAATAGTATCATGTTGTGCTTTCTTACTGTTTCCTTGGACCTGAATTGAAATATGGACCTTGTTGCCATCCCCAGTGGCTATGTCGATGTGCCTCTTGCCATCATCGTGGCGAGGATATCATGAATGTCTTGATGAATTCGTGGGCTGGTTTGGTTGTGTATTCGTATGAAGGTGTTTGTTTGATACGTTTGAAAGGAAACAATTGAAGGGTCTCGTTTATCGTGAAGCGTTTTGATGATATGATAACGTGGGGCTGAATGAAGTAAGTTTAGGGTTGGTATTGTTCGGTATGTGAAAGAGGCGGACTATGTTGTGAGAGTAATTAGGGCAAAGTGTGTGATATTGTGTTAAATACTCCTTGTAATTTAGGTTAACCGTGGTTGGATCGATTGTTTTATGGGCCGTGATTTGAGACCAAAGAGTAGTGTTTTCATGGGCCACTAATGTTAATTCTACTTGGATATGGTTGATGATTTGTGTGAACCATGGATTTGGAATGAAAATGGGCGAGCGTGGAAGTTATTTGGGATTGGTCCCGTCAAACGATTAGATGAATGGGGATAGTTGGGCATCATTTCATAGTAATTATAAACTACTTATCATTTTTAAGTGTGATTATATCATTTGATGCGATTTAAGTATGGGCAATATCGTTATGGAAATTGTTATCAAACTTTTAGAGACGAAGTTAAGTGGTTATTATTTAACGGGTATTATGCTTGGTGGGCTAGACCTTGAATATAGAGTATGTAATTTTCATATGGGCTTGAACGAACTTATTGTCGTTTTGATAAGTGAGTTGGGCCAATGAGTAATGATGGATTGGTCAAGCATAATAGTTGTCTTAGGCCCATATATGTTATAAACCTTGGATTTTGGAGTAAAGATTATTGAGTTGTTATGGGTCGAATAATATATCACTTGGATTTGGATGACGGAATGATGAGCTTCTCAATATTGGATTGCTTCTATGAGATTTGTTAAAATGATTTGATGATGATAAGATTTGTTGAGATTTGGTATGATATCTTGAGATTTGTGATGATATGGGGTGATGATAAGATTTGTTGTGTTTTATGGTTTGATACTTTGGTTTATGCATTTTCACTTAGTCACTATTCATGACTTGAATTAATATTGGAACTAGGGTGACAACAGGGTTGTTTGACGATATTTCTTATTTGGATTTGAAGTAAAGTTTTACGGGCACGGTTACTTATTTCGTCTTCTTTCTTCCTATCCTTCTGCGAAGATGAATTGTTTGGGCATTTACTGAGTGTGATAAAGAGTTGGCTATTTAATTACGTTTGTGATTCTTTCTCGTTTAACCCACAACGTAACTATCACTTTGGTGTCTCACGATTGAGGATATGTCAAGAGGTTTTTACATTGGGTACACCGCTTTCTTCTTCACGAGGATTAGTACAAGGTTAAGTAACAACTGGGAATTTTACTTCATGATCAAGTTTGGTATATCGGGTCTATTTCTCCATGCGGTCATTACAATAGCCGGCCAGTTGCGTGATTGATGTGTTTTCCATAGTGTTGATTGGATGGTTGATGATGTTGATGATGTTGGATAATGGACCGTTGATGAACCGCATGTTCCCTAAAGCGGATATTCATCGAAACCAAAGTCGTCAGAACACATTCAAGGCGACATTGTTTACGGTTTTGTCTTGATTTTGTAAAATCCCGCGAAGAACCTATTTCTCGGTTTAAATCATAGACTTGTAAAATCCCGTGACAATGGAGACATCCCGTAATTATAAATTGCATTTCGGGATCTATCTTACGGTTTATTCTTGGTTTTGTAAAATCCCGAAGAAACTATTTTTCGGTTTAAACCATAGAGTTGTAAAATCCCGTATTGATGGAACCATCACGGAGAAAAGGAAAGTGTATTTCGGGATCTTTTCCGATCTTTGGTGCTACGGTTTCGCTTCAAAGAAAGGATAAAGGGTGTACTTCATGAATTGGATGTGTGTTTGGATTTTCGTCATGGCGGTTTAGCTACTTCAAAGTTTTACGGGTTATGCTTATTAAACCATGGTCGGATGAAACCATTATCGAGTTCACTTAAAAGCGTTAAAGGAGGCTAGACTTGAGCGAGTTATCTAGAAGATGTGACAACGGGGTAATTCACTATTATTTATTTTAGGTTGAAGTAAAATATCACAGGCGAGTGTACTTAGTATCCGAAGGTATCGGGGATGGATGGATGAAGATTCTTGAGGATCCTTGTTCAAATTATTTTCAAAACGAAGACTTGGAAATCTAGTTATTGTTGAGTGACTTTTACCTTTTACGTTACCACTTGGGGAATTGGGCTCTATCACCTCAAAATAACTATCACTTTAAGGAGTTACGTTGTAGTGCTCGATGTCACATTCAATTGTGGATTTTCAAGAGGTAATGTCGTCTATTACTTGATGGTTGGTTGGTTGAAGAGTATAGAGTACTTAAGAGATTCAATGGAGCATGAAGTCTCGGCACCGCTCTTTGTTACATATGTGCAAGTATAAGTCACGAGTTCGGGATAGTTTACTTAAGGTCAAATTCATCATATTGGGTTTTCCATCACCGTCACGACAAAGAGCCTCTTCAATGATAATGGGTTGATTACGTGTTTTGCCAAGAGACCAAAAGAGAGAGATTATGACGTCTGCTCACATCGGTTCGGCCTCGTACTACAATGAAAAGAAATGTATACGCTTTCGATGCGCATTATCTTCGAAAGAAGAGAAATCTTCTTATGACGTTTGAACACAACAGTTCAAGCCTCGTTCTTAAAGAAAGAAAAGTGTACGTGTCGCTAAGCTTTATCTTCTCAAGAAGAGAAATCTTCTATTATGACCATTCTCATCAACATGCTTCATATTTTTCCATGCGCTTGGTCATTAAGTGAACCAGACTCATCGTTGATTGTTTTCGATTCCACTTTCTCAACTATAATGGCGATGACGACATCTTGTGCTGATTTTGGGGAGAAGTGTGAATAGACTACAAATGGATAATGTTCACTTATTTAGTCAAGAATGGCATCTCCGTATGCAATTCTTGAGGGAGAAGAAATGTGAATTTTTGCATGGTGATTGATATTAGAGAATACAAATGGTCATACGGCTCCAAACTCATGTAAGAACCGAGCTTCTTCAGATCGGGTCATCTTCACATGGAGTTTCTCTTCTAAGAGCCGTTGGTTGACATCTTCACTGGATTGATGAGTTTATCGACAAAGTGCTTCCGGTTAATGCTTCACGTATACATCAACATGATGATTCGAACAATCTCTCCGTTCTTGTTTGATGTGATTGGTAGTTTGGTGTTACCATCTTGTGTGTTCGTTGCGGCTGATTGTCGATTTCCTTGATGAACATCTTTCTGTTCTTGTTTGATTGGGAGGGATTTTATTTAAGGGGATTTCTGTGTCGTAAGTTAATTAGGATGCTTTTGGTGGGATGCTTTTGGTGTGAGTTGAAGATGTTAACTATCTATTCCCATCGAACAATCTTGAAGAAGGTCGAGTCTGATGCATTCTACATTTTACGCTACATGTTAGAAGACTAAAGGCGAGTTGCATTTAACGATCTAAAGACTTCTTCTTAATGGGCATTTATCAAACAGTTGTCGGTTTAGGGAGAGCACTAATGGGAGAAAGTTATAAGTCGATTCTGTTCCCAATTAGACTTGCTCATATTCTTTAGCAATGACTACTCGAGGCGTTGATATTGACTATTGTTGGACATGTGACACAAGGTGATTACTTGAGTTAATCATTTATCACTTATTTGAGATTGAAGTTGACTTTCACAAAGGCGTGTTTTATTTGATAACTTGCTCGGCTTAAGAATTTGAGTTGAAGACTTGGTTTATCTAGTTACCGGTGATCGAGGTGGATGGTTGAAGACACGTTAACTATCACTATTAGGAGTTACTTTGTTTTACTCGATCACACGCATATGACGGTGTGGATAATCGCAAGAGGTGTTAATGTCTCATACTTTGTTTGGGTAGTGAGTACTTAGAGATTTGCTTGAAGCATAAATTCTCTACACGTTCTTCCATCATTAGGTGCAAGCTTAAGATACAATTGTGGGGAAGTTGACTTGGTTTCAAGTATGGTATAGCGTGTTTTCTTCGTCAAATGTCTCTTCAAATTGTCTACATAAGGGTTGATAAAAATAGTCGAGAGAGAGTCTTGACATGTTGATTCCACAAGAGTTCAAGTGTTCTTCTCATCAAATTTCTAGTATACGGGCTTTCAATGAGTTGTTGATTACGAAGCATCAAAACCAAAGAAGGGGAAAGAGACACGCATCAAACGCGAGTAATCTTGATGAGCTTAATTCTTCTAAGTGATTGAAGATATCCGGGAAGACAAATGTTATTACATGGAGAAACTCAAGGTTTGACTCATGGCGAGTAAACTTGATGAACTTAACTCTTCTAAGTGATTGAAGATATTCCGGAAAACAAATGTCATGACCTCGGAGAAACTCAAGGTTTTACTCATCAAGGCGTTTAGTGTTCTTATTCCAACTATGTGGGGAAGTGATGTTAGAAAGTTTAGAAGATAAAGAGGTACACTAGTATGTGGTGATTTCGATGGTATCGCAATGATCGGGGAGAGAAATGTGTACATTGGGATGCTCAATTGTTTCACTTGAGTGCTGTCGGTGATTCGAGATATAATCACTTATTCGGTGTTGACATCCATGAGAGATTGTCACCCGCAGAGATAATCAGTGACTTGGCCTTTCTTCAATGTTATGAGTTATTCATTCCTTGTGTATTGGTATACTTTGGAGACTTGAGCTTCATACACATTCATCGAGGACGAAAGATGTGAACATAGGGAGGTGTTCTACATTACCCTCTTGATGTGTATTCGGGAGAGTTCTTGGATATTGGTGTGCCGGGTTCTTGAGCTTCATACACGTTCATCTCGGAAGAAAAATGTGAACATGGGAAGGTGTTCTTCATTCCCTCATGAAGTGTATTCGGAGAGTTCTTGAGCATTATACTAAGAGGCAGACTGCATCAATTCAACTACTTGGGGAATTGTTCTCTTGACACCTTTTTGGAATGGATGGCTTCGGACCTCGGTGGAAAAGAAATTTGAGAAGATTATTTATGTGTGGGATGAAAGCTGCTAATGTTCTTCTTGATGATATAACCCGAATGGAGAATCTAGATTATCGTTCTTTAATGGAGCGGTGGGATAAATGATAATGGTGTGCTTCTTGGTGCACCGGCTAATGGAAGCTTGAAATAGAGCTTGAATGCCTTTCGACTAAAGGATTTTCGGTTTGGGGGAAGTCGCCAAAGTCTCACTTTCGGATGGTTCTATTTCTTTCATTTCAAGAGCCCTTGGAAGCTTTGGTGGTGGATGTTTAGAGATGATTTAATTCTATCTTCTACGACGTCTTTGCTCGATATCCTTATCTCGGTACTCGTATCATCATCTTCTTTAACTATATCATCTACTCTATCTTTGTATATATTTATCTGAAAAACCAAATACAAAATATAAAACTAACAAAACAAAATAGAAAAATATAAAATTTTCAAAAAGCCATAAAAATCGAGAAAATTTGAAAAGACCAAAATATGTTTTCCAAGACATGTCTTCTGGTATCGATAACATCTACGGTCTTAGAAATGTCATTCAATAATGGCGCGGGACCATAGATGAAGTTGACGAGGAGGTGTAAATATTCTTTTCAAAACATGTCACATAATATGGCTTGCGTTATTTGATGTGACCGGCTTAAATCATGGTTTGCTATTATTTGAGATAGCAACCCGTTTTTCATGAAAGGAAAGTGCTACGCTAAACCAATTTTCAAATATTTTGTGCACTTATCCTAAAACTAATTTGAGAAAGTATGTCGAAGGATGCTGCTGTTCTACACAAATGTTTTTCCGTCTAAAATTCTTGAAAAATATTTGTTGTTTTCTAAAATGGTGGTAAATGAGTTGCTTTAAAACAATTTATTCGAGTTTTTATAAAAATTGAAAACTCAATCAATGACTTGACGCTTTTAAAACTTCTTATAAAATGAGTCATTGATTGAGGGGAAATGTTTTCAAATCTATATCATCTAACGGACTTTCTTAATTATCCTCGTTTTAATTAAAATGATAATTGCACGTGTCAAGGACTAGGAATTTAGGATATGATTGTTAGGATTAGATGATTATAGATTTGTAAACAGATTATTCCCATACCTGTTATGATCTGATTGATATGTTGAATTGACTTTTATTAGTCGATTGTTGTTTGGGTGTTGTCGACCACCATATATTTGTATGTTCACTAACGTATGCAGGTATATTGGTTATAAGAATGTTCCCGATCCGGATCCCACAATTGAAGATGATTGGATGCCAAAAGGAAAGGGTAACTATATCTTGGGTTGACAAATGAAGAAAGCGAACTTAATCGGACTTCAATGGAGAGTTGGCATGAAATGCAACGTAAGAGGTCTTACTCCATCGGCGAGATGGTTTCTTGACAAGTGAAAGCGGAGCTAATTGGACCTCGGTTGGCATTCAAAATGCAACGTAAGAAGAAGTCTCACTGCATTTCATGACGGTTTTCTTCAACCCTACAACAACAACAGCGGAAGCTTCTCAACCACTAACGTATCTTTACGAGATACCATTTTTAAACAATTTTGAATAAATTTGAATAAATTGTTTTGAAAATGGAATATATTATTTGAAAATATATTGGACTAAATTTTGAAAATCACGGACTTCATTTTATCAAAACTTAAGTCACTCAATTATCGAATTCGGTCATCGATTGAGGGAGAGTGATTTAATTTAAAATATTTTCATACAATATATCTTCAAAAAAAAAAAAAAAGTCCGTTTTGTACAACAAAAGTGGTGATCTAAAGATTTAATGTTATGTCATGGTATGATTTTTTCTTTAGAATCAAGGTCTTTCAAAATGAAATTTTTTACGTCTTGTTTGATTGTGAAATTGTTTTGTTTTACTTAAAGATCTCTTAAAAACTATCATACCCGACACTAACAATCTTTAATGTCTTAAATGGTCCTTATCATCATATTTCAAAATTGAATCTTGCCAATCTTTCCCAAATTTTTCTAAATGATTTAAATCAGTTGGGATCACAAATCTCAAAAGGTTTAAAATTTTGATCGAGGTTGAGATCGTGAGTTAAATCTCTTATCTGTTTAAATGGAATTGGTTTTAGTCCTTTAAAGGCACTCCACCTCCATGTGCCAAACAATTTCATACACAATGCACATGTTGAGGAGGAGGATTTATCCAAAAAATGATGAGTATTTAAACCGAGGCCACATATTCTCCATGTTTTATAAACCGTATTAAATCACTTGGGATCCAAAATCTCAAAGGGTTTGATATTTTGATCGGGGAGAATTTGTGATTTAATAATAAATTTGAGAAAGTTGATCGTTTTGATTCGGTTGTGCGCTTGCTCTCTCATATGTGCTAAACGCTTTCGAATCTTGAAGCACATATTGAGGGGGAGCAAAACCATCGAGTACAAAAGTTTTTTAAAGAGATTCATAAAGTACCTTGATTGTGTTTAAAATGGTTTCTTAATGGCTTATGTGTTCGTGGATGTGCTTCAAAAGAACTCTTGCCTCTATGTGTTAAAATGATTTCTCTTATCCTATGCACATATTGAGGAGAATTTTACCATGAAAATCAAATGGCTTTTCATATGAAAATTGTGATCAAAGAAAATATTTCAAAGTCCTCTTGCCTCCTTGTGCTAAACAATTTCTAAATCATATGCGGGTTGAGGGAGGTTTTCTAAGTGATCAAAACTATTAAGGTACAAAATGCTTTGATCTCGTATCACAAGTACCTTGATTGTTTTCCAAATGATTTTTCAATTGGTTTTAAGGAAGAAAGAACAATACCAAAAGACCGACCAATTTACTTTATGCATGGTGTTATAAGGATGGTTAGGTTAGGTATTTGTTCCCACGATCCGCTTGAATCCGGAGGGATCTACCGAGGACGATCCACTAGATAGTGTAGAGTCCTTAGGTATGATGAAAAAGGAGAAAATGAGAATTGGGAAGAGTGCGGATGAGAGCGTAGCTAATCTTGGAATAAACCCAACAAGGTTCTAGTAATGAAGTCTCGGTAAGCACAGATGGGGTTGAAGAATGAAAAAAATGAATATGAAAAGGGTGAAAAGAAATAGCCTCCATCAATTCAACCTTAGGCGATGAACCGGGTTCAATACATATACTCTTGGTTGTTACTAAGGTAACATCGGTATTGAAGACAAGGCGTCATGGACCCGATGACGCATTGCACTAAACTTCCCAAACCACTCAAGTTCCTCTTAAAGGACTTGTTTCATTCTCACGGGAACCGACATTATCTATCGACTTTCTCTTAGAGATTGTTGATATTGAAGAAGGAGACCCTCTCCTAGTCTCGGCATAGGAACCAAATGTGCACCATTGAGTCTAGAGCCAAGAGATCATCCACGTGATCTCATTAGGACACTAAATTCTTGAAGACTTGCTTTTCACACAATGTGGAAAGTAAGTATATATTAAGAGTCCTACGCATTATCCTTGTGGTATGCCGTAACATCGAGTGATATGAAAATATTCACGATGAAGATGGAAATCCTTCTAGAGCCAACATCAAACAAGCTCTTGGTGGGTGACATGTGAGATCTTCTCGTAAGATCAAACTTGTGACAACTGGATAAAGCGATGGGAGATTCATTCTTGAATCAACCTTGGTCGAGATTGGAATTGGCGAATACTTTGGAAAAACCATTCGATGTGCAAACCTTCTTTTCTCTAGCGTCGAATGTGTACTTATGTTTTCAAATTCAAAAGTATCTCACGATTGAAAAATACTTTTAGAAAAACCGTTCGATGTGCGAATCTCTTCTTTTCGCTAGCACGTCGAATGTGTACTCATTCTCTAATACAAAAAGTGTTTTTATTGAAAATTGATCTTTCTCATAAAACCTTCGTCGTGTTGCAAAACTCTTTATTCTAAGCAATACGCGATTGTTTTCAAATCAATTTTCATCAATCGGTGAATCTCAATTATTTGGTTCACTCACTCCGTGTTGTCTTCTTTGAGGCGTTCGGTTTGAGAACAACTAGAGCAGTGCGAAACCTGTCGAGGAGATTCTTAGGAATCCTACGATCACGGTGGTATTTATCTTGATCAGCGGGGAACCGTGGGCGTGTACCTCAATTCAGCGAAAGTGATCAAAGACACTTTAGGTGCGCTTTATTGCTAAGCGTCATGCGTATGCGGTACACCCCGGCGATTGCGGTGATCGAATTGAGAGTCAATCCAAGCGCATGTTCGCGGCAACCACACTAATTGAAGAAATCATGGTGGTGCATATCTACATAACACGGTTACGATATTGTTATACTATGCTTCGCTCATTCTGCGCAAATATCATGAACCAATAAGGCTTCCGCTACTACGATGGAAAGATGTCATGATTCAAAAGTGTGAGCATGTCGATGCGAATGTCACAACATCACATGAAGGCAACACAACTATGGATGATCCGAGAGATTTCTTGTGGTGATGATCTCAAAGAAAGCTCGAAGATCATCAAAGATGTGGATCGGTTCAAAGACCTCCTTGAAAGTACAATGCACTCGGACTTTGAAGTTGCACTACAAAAGCACAAAGATTGCGGAATTGAAGAATTGAAGTCTCGAGCTCAAGAACAAAGTCAAGAATAGAATGCTAGGATTCAAAATGTAAAATATGGGTGACCTCCTTGGGGGAGATTGTTAGGAATTAGAAAATTCCATAGTAAAGTCGGTCACCCCTAATGTTATCTAGCATAAGTTAGCTCGTGACAAATCGTTAGTTACATTATTTATTGTTTTATTAGTTAGTTATTAGTCTAGTTTAGCATAGTGCAACACCGTGGAGGAAGGGCGGGTCTTTACCCATTGTATCCACGATCCACGAGGCCGATAGGAGGTCAGTATTTGTAACTATAAATACCCTTCCATCCATGGAAGGGTGGTGCTTCTTCATTAATCTAATATTCCATACTTTGAGTAACTCTCTACCAAGAAACACCCAACTCTCTAACTTTCTCTCTCTAATGGCTAACATGTATTTTGATCTCCCAAGACCACCCGAATCATCAAACACATAAAAATAATGATCCTACAAAAATCAAGTCATGGTTTATAAAAATAGTGATAAAGGCAAAACTCGGTTTAGTTTAACGTGTCGGTTACCTAAAATAGACTCCTAAATTGCCGGTTGTCACGACCTCCCGACCTCGAAGAAACCCGTCCGGGGTTTCACTCGAGTGATTGATGTCATGAAAAGTTTGGATACTTCCTACGGAAAGCGTCCTCACGTTCCCAAGTGAACTCGGTCCATGCCGGGAGTTCCAACAGAACATAATAATCGAATCTGGCTATTCTTGACCTTTTAATTTCTCATCCATAATCTCAATCGGTTCCTCAACAAAATTCAATTTCTCATCAATACGAATATATCTTAAAGCACAACTATGTTTTCCTTGAAATACATTTCTTAAGATTACTAACATGAAAGACATTGTGTACACTACTCGGTTCGATGGTAGCTCGGCGGTATGCTACAGGTCCGATTCTTTCGAGATTGGAAGGGATCAATATATCGAGGATTGAGTACGTTTCCACGTTCCCAAAGCGAATCACTCCTTTCAAGGAGAAACTTTCAACATAACACGATCTCCAACTCCGAAATTCTAAAGGTTTCGTCTCTTATCGGCATAACTCTTTTGTCTATCACGGCGGTTTGCAACGGTCACGAATCTGAACTATCTTCTCGGTGGTTTCTAGGACAAGTTCGGGACACGTAAGTTGACTCTGCCAACTTGACCCAAAAATAAGGAGAAACGACTTTTCGGCCATCTGATTGCCTCAAATGGGGCGACCTTAATGCTAGAGTGATAACTATTGTTGTAAGAGAATTGACCAAGGAGGTGTCTCTCCAACCTTCTTGAAATCAATAACGCAGCTCTAAGCATGTCTTCTAAAGTCCGAATGGTTCTCTCTTTGACCATCGGTCCGTGGATGATAGCGGTACTCATATCCAAATTTGTTCCTAATCTTTGTCATAACGACTTCCAAAAGTGGGATGTAAAACAACTATCCCGATCGAAATGATAGATATCGGTACTCCATGACGATACTATCTCCTTAAGATACAATCGAGCAAGCTTATCAAGACTATCGGTTTCACTAATAGCTAAAGTTAGCGACTTAGTTAAACGATCAACTATTACCATATAGCGTCATTGCCGCTAGCGGTTCTCGATAATTTAGTGATAAAGTCCATGGTTATTCGCTCCCATTTCCATTCCGGAATTCGGGTTAAACTAAGAGTCCTAATGGTTTTTGATGTTCGCTTAACTTTAGAACAAGTCGCACCAACCGACATCTTGAGCTATATCGGCTTTCATATTAGTCCACCAATAAAGTTTCTTAAGATCCGATACATCTTATCGGCTCCGGGATGATAGAGTATTTTGATTTATGCGACTCATGCATAATCAACTCACGGATTCCACCATGAAATGGTATCCAACTTCTGTCTTTGAAGCATAATGTTCCATCGAAACGCTTCAAGAAGCCGTGTTCACTTTCTACCATTCCATGAAGATTCTCATAAGGACGGTTCTCTTTCGTCAATGCCTCTGCTTGGTCGGCTAAAATTTGAGATGGTAAGGGCGAAACAATGGTCACTCCTAATGATCTAACAAGTAGAGGTGGAATGTCCTCCTTACGACTAAGTGCATCAGCCACAACATTAGCCTTACCAGGATGATAACGAATCTCACAATCGTAATCACTAAGCAATTCCAACCAACGGCGTTGTCTCATGTTCAGTTCCTTGATCTAAGATATGCTTCAAACTCTTATGGTCGATAAATACTACACTTGGTTCCATCGAGATAATGTCTCCAGATCCTAAGAGCAAACACTACACACCTAACTCAAGGTCATGGATGGTGTAGTTTTTCTCATGATTCTTAAGTTTTAGGATGCATAAGCAATCACCTTCTCACATTGCATCAAAAGCAGCACCTAAGCCTTTATGCGAGCGTCGCGATACGACAAAATCTTCGCTTCCTTGAGCAAAGCTAGGATGGGCACACTACACAACTTCTCCTTGAAGTTGGAATGCTTCTTCTTCCTTTTCTCCCCATTCATACTTAACATCATACGTGTTAGTTTGGTCGTGACTTAGCTATCTTGGAAAATTCCTCAATGAATCTCCTATAATAGCACAAAACCCTAAAGCTGTCGGTTTACGATGGGTTCTTAGGAGCTGCCCATTCCTTAATGGCCTTAATCTTAGTTGGGTCAACATGAACACCTCAACTATCTATCACATGACCTAAGAATTGCGGACGGAATCAAAATTCACACTTAGAGAATTTGGCATCTGACTTCTCCTCTCTCAACAATCCTAAAATGAGCCTCAAATGCTCTTCGTGCTCCTCACTACTCTTAGAGTATATCAAGATGTAGTCTATGAATACTATCACAAACTTATCCGGTATGGCTTACATACTCGGTTCATGAGATCCATGAAAATCACCGCGTTGGTCAAACCAAGCGACATCACTTGGAATTCATAGTGTCCATAACGAGTTCTAAGCAGTCTTAGGGATATCCTCCTCTCGAACTCTAAGTCGGTGATAACCGGATCGTAAATCAATCCTAGAAAGACACTAGCTCCTTAGAGTTGGTCGATAGATCATCTATTCTAGGTAGCGGATATCGGTTCTTCATTGTTAACTTATTCAATTCCCTATAATCGATACACATCCGAAGGATCCATCCTTCTTCTTCACAAACAACACCGGTGTCGCCCACGGTGACGAACTTGGTCGAATGAATCCTTACCGACAATTACGCCAACTGTTTAGACAGTTTCTCCAATTCTCTTGGAGCAAGTCGATAAGGTGCGGGCTACAGGTACCGCACGGTATCAACTCTGTTTGAATTCCACTTGTCGGAAGGTGGAATCCACGGAAGATCGTCGGGAAACAAGTCCGGAAATTCTCTATCAACGGGTACATTGTTAAGGTGTCTTTCACTCTTCTCCTCACTTTTCTTTTCGTAAATTTCACCAAGAAAAGACAACCTCCTCTATCGATGTACTACGGGCCTTAATATAGAGATGATACTCAACCGGGAGGGACTTCCACGATCGCTCCGATCTCCTTGTATGCTCGAACTTTTTGCCATACAAGCAAACACACATCTTCTCATCACAAATGATGTGTACACCGTTCTTCGACAACCAATCCATTCGATAATGACGTCAAAACTTCCTAAGGTAACCCAAGCGGTCTATACTAAGCGGGTGGTCTAGGAAACTTAAGGTACAACACGGAACTACGGTGTCTATATTCTCTACTCCCATTTGCTAATTCCACATCGCAACTAAACCCTAGAGGTGTTTGGGAGATTCCTAGTAATGGCATAAAATTGGTGGATACAAAACTCATATACGCACCAAGTCAAACAATATGGAAGCATAGAAATTATTGAGAAGGAACGACCAGTAACTACGTTAGGGTCCTCGCCACTTCGCTTCCCAATAGCTTAAACACACTGTTCCCATGTCTCTCTGCGATTCCTAGCACCATGGTTTCCGGTTTTCCACAACCTCACGCTTCCACGGGTTTAAGCCATTACCTCCTACACCTCGGTTAGAAAATCCTTCTACATTACCGGATTTCCTCTCATCCACGGCTCTCGCACTCATTCTTAAAGTGTCCCTTCTTTCCACATCAAAACAGTGTGATGGCCTTCGGTCCACTCCTTGTGCGGTTTGACTGCGGCAAGTGGGCGAGACCTCGATCCTTGGCCAAGTGTCCTACCTTAGAGCACTTCCTACACACATTCGGGCACGGTCCATGGTGGTGTCGGTTACAACGACCACACACGAGGCTTACTACCTTCATAATCTTTCCTACCTCTATTTCCTATGGCGAACACTACGGGTGTCTCGTGCCGTTTGTTGCCATTCCCTTCTAACAACTTCATTCCTCTTCCTCTTATCACTCCTATCATTCTTACTCTTGTCTCCTACTTCTAGCACATAAAGTCCATCAAATCTTGAGCCACAACAATTGCCTCATGCAAATTAAGCGGCTTGGCGTGATGACATCATTCGAGTAGCCAAAGGCAATTCATCATATACCTCTCAATCTTAAGTTCTTGATGCGAACCATTTCGAGGCAAAGCAATGATAACTCTTGGAAATAGCCAGTATAAGTCGCCATGTCGATACCCTTAACCTTATGGTTTTAACTCACTCTATTCCTATTCCTAGGACGAAAGTCTTAATCGGGAGAGCCTTAAGCGAGTCCAAGTCATACTATAAGCTACATCAATCCCTCTTGATGCATGATAGTTATTCCACCACGTCAACACCTCGTCCTTCAAGGTGAATGTTGCATACTTAACCTTACAATCCTCATCACAGTTACTCACAGCAAACACACATTCAGTTTTCTCCAACCACCTAGTCAGGTAAACTACTCCCTCAGTTCCTCCAAACTCAATGGGACCACAGAATCGGAACTCTTTGTAGGTACAACCTCGAGTTCGATTCAGCATCGGGGTTCCACTAGAGGTGTTATAGAGGTTAGTCTCAGCTAGCAGTTCAGCGACACGCTGTGACACTAGCTGGTCAATGTGGGCTGGGTTCACAAGTGGAGGGTTTTGTGGAACAGGACCATTCTCAGCATGGTCGTTCACATTTGGGTTCCCTACAACCGGGTTATCAATGTTCGGGTTCTCAGCGGTGGTGTGGTCGGGTCGGACGGCGACCTCGACGAACGAGGCAACAACGCGGCGGAGGCGCTCGGTTGTTCCTAAGCGGGTTTCGTCTAGTTGCCACCATTCTGGAGGCAAGAAGAACAATTTCATAAGTTCACAATTCACGTTCTAAAAATAGAGTTGGGTTCCAAAGGTCACCCAATAACGCCTGAATACATAATCAAGGCCAACAAGGGTAACGTATAACAACCCGTAAAATTTCAGATTATTATAATAATAATTATCACGTCAGAAAATTCAAACCGAGTATTTTCTGACAGAATGCCAATATCTAAAATTTAAAATGAGAGGTCATCTCGTTTCCTTAGAAATAAGACACCGCACACACGATGCTTGTCCATTTGAGTGTCTCATATAATAAATGTGAAATTTATTATTATTCGATTAAATTTAAGCATACATAAGCTTAATCCATTATTATTCCGCATCTTTATGCAACGTAGCATACAAAACTAAAAATAAATAATGAGACAAGTGAAATATACATATTTTATCATTCAAGGATAATTTACGGAAGAAAGCGAAGATATCTAGAATTTAGAAAATCACGGCACACTAGCACGCCACTGACACCAATCAAATAACGGCAAACAATTATAATCAAATTTCAACGTAATAAGAATGTCATATTATTAAGTTTATGAAATCGTTCCAAAACTAAAATTTCTATATTTCTCGGTCTACGGGAAGGTACGTTTACTCGAGGATTCGACAAAACACGGGTCCGATTATCTTGTTTGTATAATAAAACAAAAGAAAACTCCTATCCTCTCTCTCTCCACGTTCATTATCTCTCCTTCTTCTCTCTTTTGTCACACAAACCGGGAGACAAACACCAAAATAGGTGCTTTCCTCTTCTCTTTAGAGTCAACTTCCATAAGCTATCACTCTTACATGCCAAATGTTCTCCCTACTACCCTAGTCATCACGAGGCGCGGCTATGGAAAGATATGGGTGCCAAGAGAAAGCTTAGATTGGTAGGAAACATGTTTTGGGTTAACAATAGAGTCACTATCACCTTCCAATTCTTTCCACTATAAAAGGGTTTCATCTCAGAAAGCTTCATCATCATTTTTCTCTTCAATTCGAAAATTAGGGTTTCTCAAATCAAGGGGTTTTTCAAAATTGATTGAGGGGTTTCGTTCTGGATGCATATGGAAGGCTTTCCAGTGGTTAATTGCTCTAATTAGTCTCGAGTCCCTCCATTTAGCTCCTTGGTTGTCGCGCTCACCCATCAACCTCGAAATTTAAATGTAAGAATATTTCAATGGATATCTTGTTAATTTGTTAAGTTGTAATCCCATTTATTGAATTATAAAATATATTTCAATCCGAATGTTCTTTATGAATTTGAAGTCATATCTTTGAAGATTGAAATTTATAAAGGAATTGGTAATAATGTGTCTTATTTAAAAATAGAGTGGCAAAATTGTTGTTATTCTGAATCGGTGGTGAAAGAAAAGCAGAAAGAAACTTAAAAACATGGGTGAAAGTAGTATTGGCTTATCTTGTCCTCGATTCGTTTCGAGTTTGCTCGAAACCGTATTCATATACATACCTCGCCTTATTTACATCATCTAGGCTCATTAGTGTGTTGGTGGAATGAAAATAAAACACCAGGGTATGTATCTGCTACTCGTGTGTCTTGACTATGGTGGGAATCGCTCGAGAGGGCTTATTCTTGCTTGATTGTGTAAACTCGTACAGCCCTACCCGTAAGGTTGGTGTGAGAGTCACATATGAGCATCGGGTTGTACCGAATGTTGAGACATATGATTGTACAATATTTAAATGCGACCGGGCCTTGATGGTGATCGAAGGGTATGAGGTTTATTACTCGTGATATGCTTGCGCCAAACTTGTAGTGATCAATCTGCAATAATAAGAAATAGTAGACACTTCGTTAAGTGATTGCTTGAGGGGTTGGGCCTGCGAACCACCTCCGTGAGAGAGTAAGTATGTGATATGTGTTGTAAATAATATGGAGTATGTGAAATCTTGTGTTGAGTGAACATACCATTGAAATGACTCGTCCAATCTATTTATAGGTGAAGAAAATAGCTTGGAGTGTTAGCACACGTTTAGGAGATCATGGGGCGTCCACGATTTGTGGTAACCGCTAGGGCTTCATCCCACTATCTCGGCCTTGGCGGGAAGCTAAGGAAATAGTGGGAGCGTGGGGAAGACCAAGTCAAGGTTCTCCTTTGTCTTGGCGCCTTCAGAGAAGACACCGAAGGGCATAGGCCTTGGTGGCGAATCCCAGCTGGTAACCATGTCAATGATGAATGGTTTCGCCACCAATGACTTATGAAGAAATACTTGGGTCTTCGTAATGCAAGTTCGATTGAGGCGAAGGGGTCCTTGACTGATCGGAGATGCGTCATCAAGCCCCGGTCGAAAGTGATATGTCGAGCAAGAAATATTGCTTCGACTCGGAAATAAAATGAAACCTCCCTTCGTCACAAAAACGAACGAAGATGAAAAGTCTTGTACCTATTGACCGTAATTAATGCAAACACTTATCCTAACTACTCCCTTTTCCTCGGTAAAAGAAAACGTCATTTCAAAATTTAAAAAGAGTTTGAAATCCGGTGGTAAGGGGATAAGTCATGACACGTGTAGGGCTGAGATTTAACATATGTGAGGGTATATAAAGTTAAAAAACAGTAAAACCCTAACATTATTTTATCTCACGCCCAAGTTTTTCACCTACTAAAACCTCTTCCGATCAAGCTTTCGATCAAACAAGGTAAAGTGTTCCTTCGTATCTGTTTTCAAATACTTTATTGTGGATTTTAGAAGGATCAATGTCTACAAATAAAAAATTTGTAATCAAACAACAAGGTTGCACCTTGACAAGGGAGGAGCTTAAAGCGTTCCTCACGATTACCCAATTCAAAAGAGCATAAAATCATGTTACCTAGTAGAAATCAAGGGATTTTGATGCCCACGAAAACTATGTGAGCTTATATACCCATGCATTCACCACCTCCAACCTTAGGATACCCTTGCATCCGTTGATCTTAAAATTCCTCCGATTACTATGAGGTACACATATCTAGGTTCAACCCTTTTGGCTAGCCAAGCTTCGACATACATTGTGATGTGCAAAGCTTATGGGTTTGAACCATCATTAAGCTTGTGCTTAGGGGTTTTGAATTTATACCACGGAGGAGATTGGTTGACCTTGGCTAAGAGGGTGAAAGGATGTGCCCATTCTCATAGATAGGCCATTTACAAACATCGAGGCTGGAAGGCAAGTTCTTTTATATCAAAACACCATTATCCTCCGACTTTCCTGCATTGTTAAACCCATGGTTCCAATATGATGAAAAAGGTTCAACGATCCCTTGCCCTATCTTGTGAGGAGGAATCCTTTGTATCGGCGTTTGGCTCGTCATCGGTGATTGCCAAACATTCCACAGCCAATTATGTTCATGGTGGCCTTCTTTGAAAGATGGGAGGATCTCCTTTGGTACTGAGATTATTTGTGATGGAGAAAGTATGTATTTTTGATTAAAATAAGAAATAAAACTTATCTTTCGATATTTATCTTATTTGCTCCTTGATGCGAAATGTCATTCGAAACTTTGTGGTAGTGGTGGTGCAAAGGAGGTGAGCTTCATTCAAAAGAATCCCCAAGGGCGAGCTATGGCGTGGGCTCTCCATCGGTGTCAATAAATGACAATGATGTGGAAGCCCGACCCATCGAACTGTATCCTCTGCTCCTCCGTCAAAGGAACCCATAGATGTGGAAGACCGACTTGTGGAGAATGTTCTTGAATCGATGAACCGGTCTCGAAGGACATTTGGTCATCGTAGGACCCTCCGCATTGGTGAGAGGGTCCGCGAGAAAAAAGTACCGGTGCAAAAATGCTGTGAAGTCCGCTTGAAGAGGAAGCTTATCCTACCTACTCCTCCTCTCGAACTACCCGGCAAAAGAGTGCCGGGTAAGGTGTGGTATTTCCGACCATCGAAGGGCCCAGTGGTGATGATATCCATGGTAATGTTTCTTGCACTGTAACAAAAATTAGATACCGGTAATAATATGTTAACACATTTATATATCTTGCGGGACTTCACGATCTGAAAGAACTTCCCTCTCCCTTAGCTTGTCATCAACTCGTGGACCATGTAATCCCACCCAGCTGGAAGGGGGTGATGAACAACATGTCCATGGAAAGGCTCTGCGACCTTCATGACAAAAGTTATGTCCGACAGTGCATGCTAGACAACCAACTCAATGCTAGGACAAGGGAGCTGCTCCGTGCTGTCACCAAAGCTCGAGAAGAAATGGATGTTATGCTGAGAAGGGAGAAGGCTAGGGATCGAGTATCACGGACACGGAGAAAAGTGTGAAGATGCCTTGGAGGATTTTGACAAGAACCCTTGGTGCAAGATCTCGGGCGATAATGAAAAGCTCAAAGGTCAACTGGCGTGACGGTGAATCGTGAGAGGCTAACTATCGAAGGCTCAAAGGTCGTAGGCTATAAAGAGCGGATATCATTCTTTCATCCAAATGTGGAGGCCTCGAAGGAGAGAGAAGAAGGCTGTTGGACCAAGAGATCAAGCTCGGAGAAAAGGTAGATGGGTTAAACCTTTGTGCGAAGATCTTTGAAGAAGGATAGGGTGGACTTGGTAACCAAGGTCATCCCTACGTTGCCATGGAACTTTACCATAGCGATGATGTGGGGATTGCAATTGGGAACACGGTGAATCGGCCATATTCCATGGCAAGTGTACCACTTTGGAGGAGATAGGCTGCGACGGAGGAACGGTGAAGGCTGCGGGAAGTTCCTTACTACAGGCAACTCATGAGAAAGAGTATGATGATGCGGGTAATCACTTAGCGCTTTAGAGTTCCTTTCCTTCTGAGTGACGAAGGACCCGGACCTCTATTGAGGACTGTTGGCCAAAAGCCAAGGAAAGTCCGACCTCCGTCTCCTTGAAGAAGACTCCGTCACCAAGGCTCCATCCCGGTTCAGTTGATCCCACTCATTCCAAAGTTTGATGAAGGCAACCATGTGGTTGTAATTTGATCCCCAGGGTGGTATGTACCCTGTTTAAAACAATTTGTTTGTGTTCCTTTCCAGGCTTTGTGCCTGATGAAACAATTAACATTTGGTGTGTGTGATGTAGGCTACGGCCTAAGACAATGTTTTGCTTGGTTGGATCGTTAAGGCTACGGCCTGTTTAGACTAGTTAAACTAGTCATTAATCTACATTAAAGCCACTAGGGCTTGCATTTTGTCATGTGTGATTCTTCTCTTTTTATTTTACTTGCGTAAAATTTTTTACAACCTAAGGCGTATGGTAGATGCATAGCCTCATTGTGTGTAGTTACTTCACCAAGAATATTAGCAATCGTATAATTTGACTGCTGACAGAGGGTTGCGACCCACTCCATCTTAGTCCTTTGGGCAGCGAAAGGCTTAAAATACCTTAAGGCCATATAGGAAAGTTAATGTGAATTTGAGGTGGATGTTATGCATATGAGCAAGACATGTTGTTAGTCTTTGTACATCCCTTCGACATTGAAACTTATAAAGCGACTTGGTGGACAAATCTTTGTTGTATTGAGCGAAACAAGAGATTTGAAATCGTTATATCATTAAGTGGGTAGGGAGGATTACATCATTTTAAGAAATGAATACTAGGCGCCTACCATTAATGCTTCTTTCCCAGTGAGAAGAATGCAAATACATTGATTGAAAGCAAAGTAAAAATGTCCTTAGACATTGTAAGTTTCATCGTAGAACTTCTGAAGGGTAGTGCCATTCGAGGTTCTATCAATAGCGTCTCCATCCAAGGTTTCCGACTTGTAGGCTCCGTTGCCATATGCTTCCTTAATAACGTAGGGCCCTTCCCATGTAGGTCCTAGTTTACCACAGTACTCGACTTTACTTGCGTTGTTGAGTCGGAGGCGTATTCCCACAGGTTTGAAGGTCGAAGGCGAACCCATTGTTGTAGTATCTTTCAATTTTTGCTTATGGATAGCCTCCACGATTGAGGCTATTTCCTTCGTTCTTGAGTAAGTCTAGGTTGCTCAGAGTCTTCCTTCGTTGTCTGCTGCTTGAAGTTCATGACCCTTCTGTTTCGACACTTACTTAGAAGGATGGCGACTTCCGTGCCATATGTCAAGCTAAAGGCGTCTCCCATGACTTGACTTTGTATGCGTTACGTGAGCCCAAAGTACTTGAGGTAGTTCATCTACCCAACCGTGGTATTGTATCCCGGCCTTCGTTCTATTCCTTGGATGATGTCCTGTTAGTAACTTCCACTTGTCCGTTACCTTGAGGATGATAGGCGGAGTGAAGGATTGTTTGATATTCGAGGCCTCGCAAAACAGGGAATACCCTTGATGACTGCTTCCCATTATCTAAAATGATGATGTGGGGTACTCGAACCAACGGATAATATGTTCCCACAAAACTTTTCCATGTGCCTTCTGTGATGGATGCCAAAGGCTTCGCTTCCACCCATTTAGTGAAGTAGTCGATGGCTCGACCAAGAACTTTACTCCTCACGGAGCAATTGGCGAGAGGACCTCGATGTCTATCCCCATTGGTGAAGGGCCATGCGGACGTCCAGAGGTCATATCTTGTTTTGGTAGCCTTGGAACCCTTGAGTGAACTTGCGGGCTTCACACTTCGAATGATTTCGGCGTCCACATGCATCGAAGGCGGTAATATCCGATCCTCATGATTTTAGAAACAACGGGCGGGGTCTGCGTGAAGCCGTAGGATCCTTCATGCACTTCTTGAATGATGTTGGCGGCTTGCCTAGGTCCTACACAGCGAAGCCATGGGGACAAAAGGATCTTGGTATAGATAGTTCCCCATGATTACATCTTTGCGGTGCTTTGATGCGGACCTTCGAGCTAATTTCGATCCTCGGCGGTATACCACTTATTAGATATTCTCTAATTGGAGTCATCTAATTTGAGTCTTCCTCGATATTCGTCGGACACCTCCTTTGGGACGATGGACCTATCTGCCAACACTTGACGAACTTCTTTAGTTAAATGAGCAAATGCCATTGATGCCGGTTGCTAAGTGCATCCGCCTTCTTGTTTTGATTTCTCCGAACATGCTCTATGTTGTATGATGTAAACCCTTGAGCATTTCCTTGGCCTTATCCGGTATTGCTTGATTCTGAGTTGTCTCGCCTCGTAGGAGCCTTTTATCGATTGGCCACGGTTGTGAGTCAACGAAAATGGCCAAGTCTTCTACCTCCATGTCCTTAGCCAATCGGAGCTGGTAGCAAGGCTTCGTACTACCTTCATTGTTAGTTGCATCGAACTCAAAGCGGAGTGCATAAGTGTACTCCTTCCTTTGGGGTCAACAAGCATGAGACTGCGCCCGAACCGTCGGGCTGGAGGCTCCGTCGATATAAAGTTTCCACCCTTGACCGCCTTATCGGGCTTCTTTTCGACAACTTTTGTGTCTGCTTTGGTTCGGAGGGTGTTTACGCTAAGAAGTCTGCCAATATTTTCCCTTTGACCGAGTTTCTACCCTTGTATTCAATTTCGTGCTCTCTAGCTCGATAGCCCATTAGCTATCCTTCCATTTTCTCGGCTTGAAAGTATCGCTTAATGGGTTTGTCGGTAAAATGCGGTTATGGGGTGAGCTTGGAAGTACCTTGAGGCGCCTCATGCGTGGACCAAAGCCAAAATTAGCTTTTCAATCTTTGGATAATTTAGCTCGACTCCTGTAGAACCCTACTAACAGTAGATAGGTATTTGCTTCTTCTCCTTTACGCCAACAACACGGTGATGCTTTCGAAGGAGGCTGCGATATACATGGACAACACTTAGCCTTTGATTGGGGTGGTAAGTGTAGGTAGAATAGCCATGAATTCCTTGAGCTTTTGGGCGACCTGCGTCATACTCCACTGAAGCGTCTTTTTATCCGTGCATCCTTTGAGTGTTTTGAAAAATGGCAAAGATCATCGCACCCTTCGATAAGAACACTTTGAGGGTGCTAGCTTTCGTTCGGACTTTGCACTTCCTTTAGGGACTTAGGAGGCTGCAAATCCGTGATGGCCTTAACCTTGAAGGATTGGCCTTAATACCTTGCTTGGTGATCGGATGTCCCAAAATTGTCCTTCTTCCACACGAAGGAACATTTCTTGGGATTTAACTTCATGTTGATGGCGAAAAGGCGGTGAAGGTTTCCTTGATGTCGGAGAGCATATCCTCCTCCGTTATGCTTTTGATAACCATATCGTCTCGTCGCCTCTAGGTTCCTACCTATCTGCTTGTGGAAGGCTTTGTCCACTAAATGTTGGTAGGTGGCACATGCATTTTTAAACCAAAGGCATCTTTTGTAACAATAAACGCCTTTTCACGTAAAAGGTTGTCTTCTCTTCGTCTTCTTCCGCCATTTGTATCGATGGTAAACCTTATAAGCGTCGAAAACACTTGACCGAAACCACGACAAGTTCTACTTTCCAATCGATTTACGGCGGAGGATAGCGATCCTTGGACGAGCCTTGTTAATATCTGTGAAGTCCACACATTCGCCACCCTCCGTCATGCTTCTTGACCATCACGGATTGGCTACCCAAGTTTGATACTTCACCTCCACAGTATACTGCTTTCTACGAGCTCATCTACTTCTTTGCATCTTTGCAACATTTCTTTCGAGGCCGGGCTTGACGCTTTTGCTTGATAGGTTCAATATGTTTGAACTCATTAAGCTTGTGTTCGATCTTGAAGGGCTTTCCGTCTATGGTGAGAGTTAGGGGACCCCGTCATGTCGAGTAGGTCCATGCGAAGACATCTGTATTGGCCGTAGTACCTTTTCCAATTGGCCTTAAAGTAAGTAGGGGCTGCTTTCCGATTACCACCGTCGATCGGGATAGAGATCGTTTACTATGATCGTTCTTGACATCGGTCGCAGTGAGAACATCTTCGGAGGCTCTTCGAAACTTGTTTGACCCTTTTGCCTACTTGGTAGGCTTCTTCACGTTAGGCTGGAAAACCGTTCCAATACCGAAAGGTGTTTGGAATTTGACATGGCATGTATAGTGGAACAACGATGCCCATCTTACGCATTGCCGTTCTCCCTATCAATAGGTTGTAGGAGATTCGGACCTTCGATCGTGAAAACCGAGTTTACATTCTTTTTAGCTTTCCTTCTCCAATCGTAACCTCTAGAGGACTTCTCCCAAGGGCCATAAGTGTTCCCACGAGAACCTACTAAGGGTACCTTGAATCTACTCTCTTGACCTTATCGAAGGCTTGAGCTTTAAGCGGTGTTCGTAGATCACTTCACAAGAGCTACCACAGTCTAGGTAGGCCTTGTTTACTTCTCTGTTGGAGATCAAGACCTTGATGACCACGGGGTCATTTGAAAGAACTTTCCACATGATTGAAGGAAAAGTGACATCTCTACTCGCATAATGCCTCCTCCGCTTCTTTCCTCTTTAAACCGAGTCACCTTTGTACACCATGAGGATGGGTGCTTGGCGGCGTGGTGTCTTTCCCCAGCGTGTGTCGGAGACCTTTTCTTTACCCTTCTTTATACCTTTCACCAAATGTCCCAATTGGCCGAACTTCACGGCCTCTTCTATCTATTTCTTGAGTTCTCTGCAATTGTTGGTATCGTGTCCGTAATCGTCATGGAAGTAGCAGTATTTGGAAGTATCTCTGGGCCTTCCTCTGTTTGCCAAGCGAGGAGGAGGATCAAAGGTCTTCGTAGCATTTTCCGTAGCAAGTATCTCCCTTGGAGATTTGGACAGATTAGCCTAGAGCCCGTGGTTGATGTTTTTATGGTACGGTGTAAACCTGTCCCTTCCTTTGTGTTTGTTCTTTGACCCTTCCCACGAAGGATGCTTCGGGGCTTTGCTTTGACTTTCTTTATTTTCGACCGGAGCCCCGTCGGTAGATACTTCCTTGGCTTCGATCCAGGTGTACGCCTTCTCCACTAAACCCTTATAAGTTGCGGGAAGGTCGGTGGAGAAATTCAACCAAACTTACATTTGAAGGCCATGCACGAAACACGAGATCGTTGGTCTTCGTGCAAGCCCATTATCTGTAAGGTGTCATCGGTGTGTCGGTAATGAAAGCCCTAGTGCTCTCGTTTTCCTTCTACTTGATGTTGTGCCTTTGTTAGGTGCGTTCTTGTAAACTTTTACATTGGTGAAATGTGATCTAAATTTGGCCTTGAGATCATCTAAATTCACAATGCTACGGTTTCGCATGTTCCACCATATCTGACGAGTCTCATAGGGTATATGTAAACATGTGGCAAGCAATGGGCATAACCATACGCATTCGATAGCCCTTGAGCAGGTGTAAGAAGTTATCAGGTCCCCTTCCCATCATAAGTACCAATATGTGCGGGCATTTTCAACCCATCGGGCAAAGGGTAATCTTTTATCCATCTTCGAAGGGTGTTGTGGAGCCCATGGGCTCGAATAAAAGCGATTATAAGGTGGCATGTAGGTAGGGGCAACATTATGCGGGTTATGATTTGGAGGTATTCCAACGGGGTTTTGGTTAACATATTGAGGGTAGCGGTAGGTATATAAGGTGGGTGACTTTCGGCGAGTCGAAGGATATACCATAGGTTGCCGTAGGGCATGCTTCCGCATGGTTGAGTAAAGCGGGGTTGCTAGCACGCCCATTAGGTGGGGATAGACCCGTGAGGTAGATTGAGCACGAAAGGAGGATACATACCATGAGGAGGAAGATTTCCTCCCCATTCATTTGAGATGGATTGCCTTCTCGCGGATGCGTGAGAAGGTGAAAGCGAACCCCGCCTCGGTTCTTCCCGGATGAGCCGCCAAAAGTGGTGGCAAATTAACCTCCGTAGTATCCTTGGTGACTCCTTCCATTGGAGCCTTCCATCGTTCCTTCCGCTTCTTGTCGGATCCTCTCGGAACATCTTCAAAACCAACCGACCTTCCACTCGGCCTTGTTGCTCGGAGACCCTATCCTTAGCAGGCGTGTAGCCCGGGAGCCAAGGGCCTAGCCTCCATTTCAACTCTTCGTCATACTCATCGGCAGGTATTCTAACTCCCTCGCATCTCCACATTCCGAGCTTGCCTCCTTGAGCCCTCGATAAAGATTCTAATGCTTGATGTTAGCTTGACAAGCATTGGGTGATTACGGTTCGGGGTTAGCGAGGTTGAAGCATGGTTGTTGGGAGTTATTTGGGGTGAGATCGTGTGGTAAAGGTGGATGCGGTTATATTGGGAAGGTTGTTAGGATCATTGGTAGGGATTGGTGTCAAGGTCGAGAAACCGGGAGGGTGTATCCTCTCTTCCTTGATTCATGCCATGAAACTAGTGAGAGTGATTGTTGGGTGTAAGTTTGGAATAACGAGACCAATAGTAGCGGGTCCCACGGATGGCGCCACCGATTGTACAATATTTAAATGCGACCGGGCCTTGATGGTGATCGAAGGGTATGAGGGTGATATGCTTGCGCCAAACTTGTAGTCAATCGCAATAAGAAATAGTAGACACTTCGTTAAGTGATTGCTTGCGGGGTTGGGCCTGCGAACCACCTCCGGCGTGAGTAAGTATGTGATATGTGTTGTAAATAATATGGAGTATGTGAAATCTTGTGTTGAGTGAACATACCATTGAAATGACTCGTCGATCTATTTATAGGTGAAGAAAATAGCTTGGAGAGTGTTAGCACACGTTTAGGAGATCATGGGGGTCCCACGATTTGTGGTAACCGCTAGGGCTTCATCCCACTATCTCGGCCTTGGCGGGAAGCTAAGGAAATAGTGGGAGCGTGGGGAAGACCAAGTCAAGGTTCTCCTTTGTCTTGGCGCCTTGAGAGAAGACACCGAAGGGCATAGGCCTTGGTGGCGAATCCCAGCCGGTAACCATGTCAATGATGAATGGTTTCGCCACCAATGACTTATGAAGAAAGACTTGGGTCTTCGTAATGCAAGTTCGGTTGAGGCCGAAGGGGTCCTTGACTGATCGGAGATGCGTCATCAATACTCGCGACATAACTTATCATATCGATATAACTTATCATATATCATTATCTTGGCCTGTGCGACATGTCTCATAAAAGATATTTCATCTTGTCGAAACTATATAAACTTAAGCCTTAGACCAATTAATGAAAACGTAAACTTTATATGATTGGAAATCTTGTTCGATTAATAAAATAAGTTTCTATTGTTCTTAATAAATGTAAACAAATTTTTATATGACTTATAACTAAAATTAATGTTTTCACACCACTAAACCAACTAATGAATGTATAAGTTTTAGTTAAATGTTAAAAATTACATATTTTATTTGTTTAAACTTGGTAAAGATATTTTATTATAAAACTCTGACATTTGATCACCTCAGACAAATAAAGACTAATACACGGGTCAGGCCCGATTTTTGACAAATATATTTTTGTAGCATATCATAATTTCAATAACAACTAGAATAAATAGAATATACACTCGGCTTATGCCGGATCCTAGATAATCACCTAAACTATTTTACTAATTCAAACAAAACTTATTTCTTGAAAACGAGTATGGGGAATTCTTCTAAAATTTTTTTATTTAAGACTTATCGAAACATAGTTATTATTTTAAAATGTAACCACGTTATGAATTGTATATAAAGATTTAGTTGAGACTTCAACTTTCTTTAAAATAAACACATTTATTTTAAAGACTAGATGTCATATATATATATATACACTTAATATAAATATATAGATATTTCTTCCGTTCACACCAGGAATATGTCATCCTACGTACTACCTTCGTACATCATCTTCTGGTTGACATCAAAACGAAGTCTCATTCATCCTTAATATCCTTTTCTGCGTGTACCCTTCCACAAGCCCATACACACAATTATAACTTAAATGATGCCACAACAACAACAACAACAAAAACATTTAAAAATTTATAAAGTTAGTTAAACTTTATCGAGTCTTAAACATGAAGACTAAATTGCCGTATTAACTAGGTTGCGTGTCGGAGCCGTGCACTATCATCCATTGATTTAATTCCTTTAGACTTCCTATTGCACATGGCGAGGTGAGTTTCATAGCCCTACTCTTAATCTGTTTTATACTTGTTTTGAGGAAGATACATGCTCATTTTACTTAAATGATTTTAATGGTGCATTTCCATGCATACTATGCCTTTTGATTGATATGTTTTAAGATACATCATACATAGATGTTTTATGGACCATACCATAATGCTTGACCTAGAATATTACGCGACTTAGCCTATGTCCTTAGATCCCATATTGCCCTTTTCATGAACCGTCAATTCCTGTGGGAGCGCAATGTTATAAATAGATCTATTGGGGTGACTCCTGTTGGGTTGACCACTGAATGGGTCAAGGCGAAACATATAACATGTCGGAACCGAGTGTATTGGGATAAACACTCGCCATGGGCTCCTTATTTGTATGACTACATTTGCATACAGAAACTGTCATAGCTTCGGTTGCATGAGCTTAGTGCTAGCGTAATAAATTTATAAAATATGGCATTATATTTATTGTAATGTACATATACTCTTTTTATGGTCTACAAATGAAATCCTTTTATGAATTGAAATCATAATTTCATGACATTATGCAAGACGTAATGATCATCAAAACCAAATTTGAAACAATGTACTCAAATCCTTTTAAATAAACCTATGAACTCACCAACAGATAGTGACCCCTTTAGCATGTATCTTGAGTTTTGGGGTGATAGCTTATCTTTGGTGGCACATGGCAAAGGCATGGCATGGTCATAGACGACTCGATTTATGTATTGGGACCACCTTTTTATAATGGGCCATTTTCCGCACCAAATAAAAGCGTAAATATTGTTTTAAAAAATGAATAAAAGTTTGTTTATGAAAATCCGTTGTTCTATGCTTATGTTGTGGTATCGGTTTAGTAGCACCCCAATACTTGTGTGCTTCCATTGAGCCATTTTGGGGTTATTCTGATTGGTATCGAGCCTAGGTTATAGAAGCTGGGTATTTTTAAAACCTAGACTATAACCACTTTTACAAAACTAAACCCTATGACCGACACGTGCACACCTAAGTGATGCCTCACTTATGATCCTGTTGAGATCATACTTGATAAGATACATGTTTATCACTGCTCACCTAGTTTCATTATAGGTTATAATTATTTTCCCTATACATATACTTACGTATCACAACACTACACCTTTCCCTCACATAAAGAGAATAATTGTTCTAATCCTTCAAGACAACCTTTAAAAGTATTGTGACATATTACTAGCGTAACTAAGCTAAGTATTTCAAAATTCATTGAACCTCGGATGAATATAGGTGATCACCTATATTCAACCGAGGACGATGGGACATAGCTGATCACCTATGTCCGACTCATAGGTGAATTTTGCAGTACTTAGGATAGTTATAATAGCTTTATGTCCAGTGAGAAAATGATAATATTTTAATAAACATGTAACATTTTAATAAGCCACGCATTGGCATTACACTAAAGCCACACATTGGCGTCACACTATTCCCTAATCACAAGCCACTCACTGGCATTCCCTAATCACAAGCCACTCACTGGCATTCCCTAATCACAAGCCACTCACTGGCATTCCCTGATCATGAGCCACTCACTGGCGTCACAATATTCCTTAATCATAAGCCACTCACTGGCGTCATACTACTTCTTAATCATAAACTTTATAATTCCATATCACAATCAGGTTATGTTATAGTCACTCCTACCCCACACCTTACACCCCATGGACAAATCAAACCATTCTAGGAGCAACCTTTCAATAGAACCTATGAGAAATGCAATAAACCTTTGGCAAAATCTAGAAGGGCATGATAAAGGACCTATAATCCCACAGAAACTTGAAAACTTTACGCCCTACCTTCAGAATTAATAACCTAGAAGCTCCACCTACCTCTTAAGAATAACAGTGCCTACCTTGTTACCCTCCTATAAACTAAATAAATGAGTTGCCATACAAACTATTTCCGATTATCCCACGGACCATTATAATCAAAATACCCTATGAACCACTCCATGAATTATTCTACAAGCCAAATTACCACCCTACCATTTCACCATAAAGTAAACTACAATTTCACTACTACCTCACAAGAATAAAGTATTTTTTAATACTTTGAAAAGTATTCTAGAACCACTCTATTAGTTACTTACTTCCTCGAAAAGTTTTTTAAGTTAATACCCCATGAACAGAAATGATCAATGTCCTCCTTGGTAGCTAAGCCTAACCTTAGGATGTATCCTACACCCTTGCTTAAAACCATAGATAACCATGAGGTTCATCAACTATTAAATCCCTAATTTTACCCAACTTAGAAAACTAAACACTACTCGTAGCTATGGGTAAACGTTATATCCTGCTACACATCCTTACTACAATATAACTTCCAAATTGGAGGATTCCCCTTTAAAATCCAACAATGATACTTTACAAATCCCTCGTTAAAATTAGACGAAATGACGAAACACTAAAAGTTTCGCAAAACTTCCCTATACACCCCATAATTGAGAACCAGTTTTACAATCTTGTGAAAATGTGTCATTTTTACACAACTATCGATTTTGAAATCTGGTCTTAGTCAAATTTGTGCAAACATTTATTCGAAAGAAAGATTCGAAAACAAATGTTTCTTCACCCTTTAAAGAAGAAAGCACACAAACCCATAGCAAACCTTAAGAATCAACCCATATACTTTAGAACCATTAAAGACCAGAAATGGGTACGTTTTGATAAAACCATGAGAAGTTAGAGGTGCTCACACTAGCAAAATAATGAAACCTCATAACATCAAAAATTAAAACTTTCACCCAATGAACCTACCCTAGAAAATTGTGGCTGCTCAGATAGAGGATGTGCTACTGGTAAAACACCTAGGCACCATGCCTAAAGAAGAAACCCTAGAACAACCTATGGAAAATTCAAAACTTGTTCCAAATACCATCACCTCGTTCCCGACACCCTATCGGGTAACGTAAATTGAGATCCGGGACGGATCTCCTGTAAGGTGGGTAGACTATAACAACCCGTAAAATTTCGGATTATTATAATAATAATTATCACGCGAGAAAATTCAAACCGGTATTTTCTACGACGAATGCCAATATCTAAAATTTAAAGCGAGAGGTCATCTCGTTTCCTTAGAAATAAGACACCGCACACACGATGCTTGTCCATGTAGTATCTGTATAATAAATGTGAAATTTATTATTATTCCGATTAAAATTTGAGCATACATAAGCTTAATCCATTAGTTATTCCATCTTGCATCGCATAATAGCATACAAAACTAAAAATAAATAATGAGACAAGTGAAATATACATATTTTATCATTCAAGGATAATTTACGGAAGAAAGCGAGAAGATATCTAGTGAATTTAGAAAATCACGACCTTTAACGCTTCTGACACCAATTAAATAACGACAAATAATTATAATCAAATTTCAACGTTATAAGAATGTCATATTATTACGTTTATGAAATCATTTACAAAACTAAAATTTCTATATTTCTCGGTGCAGGAAGGTACGTTTACTCGAGGATTCGACAAAACACGGGTACCGATTGTCCTGTTTGTACAATAAAACATAAGAGAAAACTTCTATCCCTCTCTCTCTCCCACGTTCATTATCTGCTCCTTCTTCTCTCTCTTTTGTCACACAAACTAGGGAGACAAACACAAAAATAGGTGCTTTCCTCTTCTCTTTAGAGTCAACTTCCATAAGCTATCACTCCTACATGCCAAATGTTCTCCCTACTACCCTAGTCATCACGGTAGCGGTGTGGAAAGAGATGGGTTCCAAGAGAAAGCTTAGATTGGTAGGAAACATGTTTTGGGTTAACAATAGAGTCACTATCACCTTTCAATTCTTTCCACTATAAAAGGGTTTCATCTCAGAAAGCTTCATCATCATTTTTCTCTTCAATTTGAAAATTAGGGTTTCTCAAATCAAGGGTTTTCAAAATTGATTGAGGGTTTCGTTCTGGATGCATATGGAAGGCTTTCCAAGTGGTTAATTGCTCTAATTAGTCCCCGAGCCCCTCAATTTAGCTCCTTGGTTGTCGGCGCTCACCCAATCAACCTACAAAATTTAAATGTAAGAATATTTCAATGGATATCTTGTTAATTTGTTAAGTTGTAATCCCATTTATTCGAATTATAAAATATATTTCAATCCGAATGTTGTTTATGAATTTGAAGTCATATTTTTGAAGATTTAAATTTATAAAGGAATTGGTAATAATGTGTCTTATATAAAAATAGAGTGGCAAAAATTGTTGTTGTTACGAATCAGTGGTGAAAGAAAACAGAAAGAAACTTAAAAACATGGGTGAAAGTAGTATTGGCTTATCATGTCCTCAGTTCATTTCCGAGTTTGCTCGAAACCGTATTCGGCATACATACCTCGCCTTATTTCTGTCATCTAGGCTCATTAGTGTGTTGGTGGAACTAAAATAAAACACCCCGAGGGTGTGTGACTGCTACTCGTGTGTCTTGACTATGGTGGGAATCTGCTCGAGAGGGCTTATTCTTGCTTGATTGTGTAAACTCGTACAGCCCCTACCCCGTAAGGTTGACTGTGATGAGTCACATATGAGCATCGGGTTGTACCCGAATGTCGAGACATATATACTTAGGTGTAGTTCTTTGCTTCAATTTACCCTCCTAGCTAGATAATGTTATCAAGGTATGGCTCAGTCTTTGACCTATACGGGTGGCTACTTGACTTCATTAATGCCTAGTGCTCTTGTTGCCTTGTCCCAGTATACATACAGACTCATAAAGAGTCAAAGTGATTGGAGTTCATTCGAGTCACAAAAAGGGCGTTTGTTCCACTTGACTGCAGCCCACAAAAGGGTGCTTTGATATTCATTTCATAATTGTCCTAATAGTTATAAATGGTGTTGAGTCATTGCTTTCTCGAGCCCTTACACCATAGTACGGTTGGCTCGCATCTTGTTCACAGAGCCAAGAGTATGCTTAGTTTGTTTGCTCACTGTGTCATAAACACCATTTTAAAACAGCTACAAATTCATAGTTCACCTTAGTATGTATTGAGTTAATTGGTGTTTTGGGCCAAAAGACAGTTGGGTCGAAGCCCAACAAGCCCCACTTAAGGGTACATTTGAATTATGTTGTGAGGACGAGTGAGGCAGAGTCGAGAATCTAGGTGTGTTGGTTTGTGCTCATTCCGACTTTGGTTTATTACTCGAATTATTCCCGATTTATTCAAATAATATACTCACGACATAACTTATCATATCGATATAACTTATCATATATACGTATACTGGCCACCAACGCGACATGTCTCATAAAAGATATTTCATACTGTCGAAACTATAGAAACTTAAGCCTTAGACCAATTAATGAAAACGTAAACTTTATATGATTGGAAATCTTGTTCGATTAATAAAATAAGTTTCTATTGTTCTTAATAAATGTAAACAAATTTTTATATGACTTATAACTAAAATTAATGTTTTCATACCACTAAACCAACTAATGAATGTATAAGTTTTAGTTAAATTTTAAAAATTACATATTTTATTTTTTTAAACTTGGTAAAGATATTTTATTATAAAACTCTAACATTTGATCAGCTCAGAAAAATAAAGACTTATACACGGGTCAGGCCCGATTTTTGACAAATATATTTTTGTAGCATATCATAATTTCAATAACAACTAGAATAAATAGAATATACACTCGGCTTATGCCGGATCCTAGATAATCACCTAAACTATTTTACTAATTCAAACAAAACTTATTTCTTGAAAACGAGTATGGGGAATTCTTCTAGAAAAATTTTATTTAAGACTTATCGAAACGTAGTTATTATTTTAAAATGTAACCACGTTATGAATTGTATATAAAGATTTAGTTGAGACTTCAACTTTCTTTAAAATAAACACATTTATTTTAAAGACTAGATGTCATATATATATACACTTAATATAAATATATAGATATTTCTTTCGTTCACACCAAGAATATCTCATCCTCGTACTACCTTCAGTACATCATCTTCCGGTTGACATCAAACCAAGTCTCATTCATCCTTAATATCCTTTTAGCGTGTACCCTTCCACAAGCCCATACACACAATTATAACTTAAATGATGCCACAACAACAACGACAACAACAAAACATTTAAAAATTTATAAAGTTAGTTAAACTTTATCGAGTCTTAAACATGAAGACTAAATTGTCGTATTAATTAGGTTGCGTGTCGAGCCGTGCACTATCATCTATTGATTTAATTCCCTTTAGACTTCCTATTGCACATGGCGAGGTGAGTTTCATAGCCCCTACTTTTAACTGCTTTTATACTTGTTTTGGGGAAGATACATGCTCATTTTACTTAAATGATTTTAATGGTGCATTTCCATGCATACTATGCCTTTTGATTGATATGTTTTAAGATACATCATACATAAATGTTTTATGGACCATACCATAATGCTTGACCTAGAATATTACGTAGCTTAGCCTAAGTCCTTAGATCCCATATTGCCCTTTTCATGAACCGTCAATTCCTGCTGGGAAGCGCGAATGTTATAAATAGATCTATTGGGGGTGACTCCCCTGTTCGGTTGGCCCCGCATAGGTCATGGCGAAACATATAGCATGTCGGAACTGAGTCTATTGGGATAAACACTCGCCATGGGCTCCTTATTTGTATGACTACATTTGCATACAGAAACTGTCGTAGCTTCGGTTGCATGACCTTAGTGCTAGCGTAATAAATTTATAAAATATGGCATTATATTCATTGTAATGTACATATACTATTTTTATGGTCTACAAATGAAATCCTTTTATGAAACCCTTTTATGAATTGAAATCATAATTTCATGACATTATGCAAGACGTAATGATCATCAAAACCAAATTTGAAACAATTGTCTTGAAATCCCTTTTAAATAAACTTATGAACTCACAAGCGTAAGCTGACCCCTTTTAGCATGTATCTTCAGGTTTTGAGGTGATAGCTTATCTTTGGAGGCGCAAGGCAAAGACATGGCATGGTCATAGACGACTCTGATTTATGTATTGGGACCACCTTTTTATAATGGGCCATTTTCCGCACCAAATAAAAAACGTAAACATTGTTTTTAAAAAAATGAATAAAAGTTTGTTTATGAAAATCCGTTGTTCTATGCTTATGTTGTGGTATCAGTTTAGTAGCACCCCAATACTTGTGTGCTTCCGCTAAGCCATTTTGGGGGTGTTACATAACGCTATACCAAAGCGAAACAATCAAATACCGAATCATAACTAAGGATGCACGTTCCAATAACCATAACTCATAGGTTTCAAAAGTGGAAATACATGGAAGGATACGGAGAAATAAAAAACGATCCTAATAACGATACTAGTAAACAACTAGGATAATCCTACATTTCGAACCAAGTACTACTTAGTTTCAAGATGGTATAAAACCATAATTCTAATACTATCTAGCCACGTCTACTAATACCACTCACGGATCTCCTAACATCATCAACCTCTCTCCACAATGATGCTAGCTCAACATGTCGAGCGTCGCGATCACTTTTAAGCTCTGCGACCTCTCTCTCCAACTCACCAATCCTCACGCCAAATCGCTCTATCGGCATCACGAGTTGTCGTGAACCTCTCGGCAGGTCCCCAACACCGCTCCCGGAGCTCAGACATACCATCATGCAATACCCTAGTCCTCCCGACTACGATTATCCATATCGCTCTCGGATCCTCTATACTAGCTCTAAATACTCCAACCAAATGATTTGTCAACCTACTAAGCCTAGTACCACAGCGAGGTAATCCTCTCCCACATCGAGACCGTCTCACGATACTCCTCGGGCTCTGAAGCAATCTCCGATGGTATCTTAGATCCTAACGGGCTACCTACCTCGGTGAATGTGGAGGTGAATCAAAACCAAAAGGCATCCGGGGACTCGGACTCGAGCTCGAGCAAAGGAGAACACGGTCTCGGAGGATGTGCAGACTCGCAATGGAGGACTACCCCTTCGGATATCCTCATCATCATCCTCACGAGGATCCTCATCCTCATCAACATCTGCTCCTCAATCTCATCCTCCTCCTCAACCTCATGCTCTTCCTCAACCTCATGCTCCTCCTCGCCTTCATCCATAGGGAGAGTCCATGAGTCGAGTCTCTGTCAGGTAAATCTGAGGTGGTACACTAGAAGATCTAGCCTCCCAAGACATGGTGATCTTTGGTGGTGATGGCGTAAGAGAGTGGGTCGCTAAGCGGATAGGTGATGATGGTGGTCTCACGGACATGCGGGCGGTGCTATAAGCAAGCCTAGGAGTCTGTGCTCGCACTAAAACCTGATGTAAAGTGAGATGCCTAGATGAGCTAGGACGATCTGATGATGATGAACTAGTGTGACGGGCAACCTCATAAGAATCACCCTGCGCAACCGTCATGAGAGTCAATGTTGGCGAACTAGCAACAGCAAGGACCTCCTCAGACACATCAAAAGCTAGTAAAGGCATAGTTTGTGACAACGGCATAGGGTAGGTATAAGTGTTCGAAACAACTAGTTTTAATAAGCGCATCAACTTAACCAAAACACCTATCACATAAAGAAAGCTTTAAAAGTAGAGGTACCGCATTACTCAAAACATGCCTTTAATAAAACACATAAGTTCAGTTACATCACATAATCCCATATCAAATCAATCGAGTTCAAAATTTCCAAAATCATAATATATCGTTTACTCAAATCCAATACCGTAGTATCTCAATTATCACATCTCATTTTCCAAAATCAATAACCCTATCTCATTTTCCTAAAATCAATAATCATATCTCATTTCCCAGATCAATAATCATATCTCCAAATAATAACGTTTCCAAAATCGGTTCACAATATCCCTTAACAGATCATCTCATAATTCAAATCATAGTTCATACCATAATCAAATAAGAAGCTTGACAGCAGCGGGCGTCGTCGATTAGGATCAATTTTTCTTAAAAGTGATTATAGTTTAGGGTTTATAAAATACCTAGTTTTCTATAACCTTGAGCTCTGATACCAATCTGTAACACCCCCAAACTCGGTACAGCGGAAGACTTAATCAAGTTTTCGGGGCGTTACTATTGGATTGGTATCGCACACAAATTTAAATATTCAAAACCAATCCCAAATTTAAATATTCAAAACATTTAATCCAAAAGTCTAAATATTAGGCCCAAAACATAGTTTAATAAAATAGGTCCCCATAGTTTATCAGAGTCAGAAATGATCCTTGAACCCCGCCTTCTTGCCAAGCTTCCACCAATCACGTATTCCAAACATCTCAAATACCGAGAAATCATGCTAAAGGTCGACTTCTGTTGGTGAGTTCATAGGTTTAAGTTCAACAAAATCATAGTGGACATGTAAGAGTTGATTTGCTATGCAAGACCTAGATAGATAAATACCGTTTCACACACCGATCTTACCCGGATCTCCAATCATATCCGCATCCGAGGATTACTCGGGCCCGCGACTCTAGTCCAAGATCTTGTCGTGGCAAAATCTAGAACAATTGCCAACCCCGGACTAGGTTGAGGTAGAAGTCTATTCTTAGTTAGGCACGGTTAAACCTAGACTAAGGCAACAACTACCGCACATTTATCTAAACAGTCAAGCATATAAGCAAATCCAAATAGTTTTAACGGTCCAAAAACAGTAGCATGATTCTCACCCCAATATAGTTAAAAACGTAGATAAAAGTGGGGCTATGAAACTCACCTCAAGCAATCAACGCACAAATAAACACTAGCAGAAGATAACGGTATCATGGCACAACAACTATCGACTCGGCACAACCTATTAATGTAGACCAACTTTAATATATATATTCCTCAAAATCAACGTTATCTACCCCAATATATTCCATTTCTTTATTTCCAAAAACGTCTCGTTTCACCATTTAATCCTAGTGTTTGGTATTCCTCATGTGGGTGTATCGACTCAATATGATGCTATGAATGCACTCAAACAACCAATATGTAACTCAATGCGACACAATGAGACCTCTAAACGATAAGCTCCAGAGTCCAGTAAGTTTCAGAATAAATAGTACACCTTATCGAATTCGTCAACTCGATAAACTCATTTATTTACTCGTGTCGCTTATTATCTCATAAATCAATCGTATCCTAAAGAGTCATAAGGATAATTCACCCATTAATAAGGTTACCTAACGTACCTAGCGGGCTCTTATTAGATTCGTCAACCTAATAAGTCCGCTACCCACGTGGATCAACACTATTAATGCTAGGTTATCCGTAACCCATGCACACAACGTAAGCAAATAAATACTTAAACTAGTATTAAATGTCCACAATCGACATTTATTGATAATCGTGTACTCGAAACATTAATTACTTATTTATTACAAAACATTTCTAATTTAGTCGTTAGTTTCCATTTAAAAATAATAAATAACAAGATAAAACTTGTTATCGATATTTTTGGTACAAAAGCCCATTTATTATTTATATTTCATAGTTTATTAGCATTTTCATGTATATATATATATTTATCAAATTCCAATATTAATCTCATATCGTTATTCATTTCGAGTTCACAAGCACGAGTCATAACTTCTCGGCTTTTAATCAATCGATAGTCCAAATTATAATAAAGTCCATCTTACGGCTTTGTCGGAGTCAACTATTGACTAAAAAGTCAAAGTAACGCCGACGTAGCTCAAAGTCAACAATATATATATCAAGTCCAATGTAAAAGTCACAATATCGCAATGCAATCCCAAACCAACTCAAAACAAACTCGCCAACCAATCAATCAACCAAATGTACTCGAAACCAATGTTATGACCCTAATGGTCATGACACGTTCGCGGTTAAGACCACGTGAACCAAACAAGCTCTAGAAGCTTTTCGGCTCCACGTGTCTCATCCAAACCTCAAAGTCAACAATATATATATATATATATATATATATCAAGTCCAATGTAAAAGTCACAATATCGCAATGCAATCCCAAACCAACTCAAAACAAACTCGCCAACCAATCAATCAACCAAATGTACTCGAAACCAATGTTATGACCCTAATGGTCATGACACGGTCGCGGTTAAGACCACGTGAACCAAACAAGCTCTAGAAGCTTTTCGGCTCCACGTGTCTCATCTAAACCTCAACTACATCAACCAACAAGCTACCAAATCGACCCGACCCAGACCCGTGGCCCAAGTGGGTTACGTACGCAAGCCAAGGGCCATATACGTGCCCAATGTGGCTCGTACACCCTTCCAAACCAATCAAACATCACCCAAATCCATTCCACAACATCCAAATCTAATCATTCAAGCTCCAATCACTAACCAAACACAAAACCCATCATCTATCTTAACCAAAAATATGAAACTAAACCTAAAATGCATAAACCCATCAAATTGATACACCACACACTTACCAAACACTAATTACTTGTTTATTTAGACACTAATTAGACTTAATTTCATGTTCCACCCAAAAGCCCCAAATTTCATCATAGGGTCGAAACCCTAGAATGCAATTCGTGGCTTATTATTGCCCAAACAAGCTCTAATCTTGTTCCATTTACCTTATTCAAACACCAATTGCAAAACCCACTTGAAACCCTAAAAGTACGAATCTTGATTCGAAGATTTGAAGGTGTTATGGAGGTCCAAATGGAGCGTGTAATATATGGTTGGAAAGAGGATGAAGAGATCTTTGATTTGGTGGTGGAGGTGAGGGTAACGCTACCGGATTTTGGCGAGAATCTCATGGAAGGTGGCGGCGGTTATGGTGTTTAGGGTTAGGTTTTGTAGAGAAAGAAAGAGAAAAGAGAGAAGTGGGTGTGTGTGTGTTTTAGTGAGAGAAACAAAGAGTGGAAGTGAGGGAAATGATGGGGTATATATACTAGAATATTGGGGACTTAAAAATAAATAATTATGGAGGAGGGAGCGCCGACTAGGGGTGAAATAGAGGGGCCCACAACGTTCATTCGACTTTCTAACATCGTTATTTACGTTTTCCACAAGTTTTGACTATTTATTTGTCAATTTTTGAGTTACGGTCTAAAAGTTACAATATTTCTCGTTTTAGGCTTTTCTAGTGCCGAATCGAATAGTACCTACCAAATAGAGTTAAAACTCATACGATAACTCATTTAATAATGAAATAACCGTAAAAACCAATAGACGATATAAAATCAAGTCATGGTTTATAAAAATAGTGATAAAGGCAAAATTCGGTTTAGTTTAACGTAATGCGGTTATGTTAGGAATTAGAAATTCCGGTATTAAATAGTCGGTCACCTCAAGTATATGTAATCGTTAAAAGCTCGTAGTCATAGTTCATTTAAGTTTAGTAGTATTTAGTTAAGTAACACCGTGGAGGACGGACGGTCTTTACCCACCAGTATGCCCGATCCACACCCCAAAGTGTGGCGTTTATGTAAGACTATAAATACTCTCTACCTTCCAAGGTAGAGTTGGAGCTCATAATAATATCCTTCACTTTCTCTCACTAAGTTCCCTAAACCTCTAACTTTCTCTCTAGAATTCCATCTATATGCTACTTTGTGTTATGGTTTGATGTGTATGTGAAAAGTTATATCTTACAATTGGTATCGAGAGCCATGGTTAGATCATATCTTGCACATCTTTGGATTTATAGTGGTTTTAGGTGGTTTTGAGTTTGAAAAGTTTAGTGGTTTTGCATCATTTGGTTGATTTCTTGTGTTAAAGTTTGAATTTTGTTGGTACTTTTATGTTTAGAATCATCAAAAGTGTTTAGGTTTTCATTTGGTAGCTTGAATCATCTTGGTTGGGTTGTTTTGGATTGAAAAGTGATGTTTATATAGTTTTTCAAGCTAGCGACTTAGCTCACGGAATATTTTCTTGGTAGCGACTTGCTTCACATTTTGTAGCGACTTACGGTGTTGAAGGTAGCGAGTTAGATCTAGCGAGTTAAAGTACAAGTAGTGGATTCTCCACTACGGGTAGCGACTTGTGGTAGCGACTTGATCCATGGCGAGTTGCTCTTTAGCGACTTGCATATCTAGCGACTTGGTAGCAAATTCGCCAAAATTTGGCTAGCGACTTGGTCATGAATGTTACTACTTAGCGACTTGCTTTTCTGTCTAGCGACTTGGGACTCTAGCGACTTAGGGGTGTAGCGAATTAAGGGTTAGCGACTTAGTGCATTAAATTCTAGCGACTTAGTGCATTAACTTCTAGCGATTTAGTGATTTATCTCCTAGCGACTTGAGTGATTGTTTACGGTTTTCTCTTGATTTAGTAAAATCCCATGAAAGAATCTATTTCCCGGTTTAATCATAGAGTTATAAAATCCCGTATAATCTGTTAACATGTCTACCAACGTCCCGATTGTCATCTCCATCGCTGTCGAGGATGTACAAGCAAATGGCTCGGATACTCGCCCACCCATGCTTGATGTAACCGACTACGACTCTTGGGCTCAACGAATCGATTGTATTGCCTTGAAAGGAAAATGGTGTCAACATTCTCAAATCCATTGATGAAGGACCATATCGAGTTGAAACTACTAGAGACATACTTGATACCAATGAAGATGGTACTCTGCTTACGGAATGGATGGACCTAAGATGTATGATGAGCTTGATGATAAGGAGAAAAGAGATTCGATGCGACACATCGTGGCTTCAAACATTGTTCTTCAAGGTCTTCCTAAAGACATCTACAAGTCGATCAATCATAACACCGATGCAAAGGCGGTTTGGGATAATGTTAAGATGCTTCTCTCGGGTTCGAAATTAACTATGGAAGGCAGAGAATCCCAACTCTATGACGAATTTGAGCACTTCAAGATGAAACCGGATGAGAATGTCTATGAGTACTATGTGAGATTTCATAAGTTAGTTAATGACATGAGGAACATCGAATGACTATGCCTAACATTCGATTGAATTCAAAATTTGTGAACAACATGAATCCCGAATGGCACAAGTTTGTTACCGCGTGAAGCTTACTAAAGGATTGAAGAACACAAACTATGAGCAACTCTATGCCTTCCTCCTTCGTAATGAGAGACATGCTATGTTTGAAAAATTGATTCTCAATCGGTTCAAAACCAACCGGGAGAGAGCGAGCTCGTCTAATGACTCAACAAACTTTCTACTCAAACATTGGAATCACAACCAAAGCATCACAAGTCATAACCTTGGGTAATGGTAATCATAAACTCATCCACGATCCTATGTTCAAACAAGTCGATTGATGCACATGTGGTAACATCATTAATCAACTAGCTCTTCTCATTAGTCAAAACATGAATTCTCCCACAAACCAACAACAACCTCGTAATCGCATCTAACCCACATAATCAAGCCATTGTTAAAGATGGAAGGATTGTGGTGCAACCGATTCAGAAAGATATGATCGGGGAAGAGGTGGAGCTGGGAGAGGTTATGTTGGCAACCGAATCGAGGAAGAAATGGTAACCAAGGTCAAGCTAAGCCAATCAAATGCTATAACTGTGGTGGTGAAGGACACATTGCAAGGAACTGTACATCTCCAAAGCGTCCACGAATCGCCGACACTTGAGAGACAAGATGTTGCCGGCACAAGCTCGGGACAATGGTGCCGCATTGGATGAAGAGGAATTTCGCTCTTCTTCGAGGGCAATGCCAAGACCTATGATGCGAGATGTGGATAAGCGACCTATTCGGAGATAGGTCACAATCATCGAACGCCTTTCAAGTCGCCGACGCGTGATGCATACGACTCGATGTAGATGATGGACCCATCGCACACACAATCTTTATGGCTAGCATCTCTCCAATGGTTTCTCCCAAGATCTCTTCTTCACCACAAGTGGCCCATCCAAGGACAAACTCATCTCGAGGTATTAAAACTATACGATGATGCCGATGTGCAATGATGCATGACAAAGTACAATCAATCGAAACTATTGAATCAAATGTTGAAAATATGGGTAATAACAATATTGTCCTATACGATCAATACGTGAAACAAAGTGAAAGTGAAGTTGTACCAAGTGATGCATCTTCTGCATCAACAATGACTATGTCTTTGATGAATACACCGCATGTGCTCTCGATGATTCCATAATTTCGAACTAAATGCCTATAAGGAACGTGTTGCTATTTATGAACAACGTGCAAAATTTGAGTTGACCACTCGTGAGCGTGAAATGGATGTCCAAGTGAGTACAAGAATTAGAAAAGTAAGTTTAGAGAAGAAGTATTGAAACAAGAATTAAATTCCTTGCAAGAAAAACTTTCTAAAACAAATTAAACAAAACAAGAACTTCAAGAAAATGTGAAAATGCTTAAGCAAGAATTTAATGCAAAGGAATCAAAACTCTTGAGAGATTTTTCTAATCGAAAACTTTGAAAACAAACTTGAAAACAAGTTGTACATACAAGGAAACACCATTCAGATCGCTCACATGGTCACCAAACATCGAGTCTTAAGCGATAAGCATAGCATTCCCTTGTTGAGGAACCAAATCCGAGGTAATTAAGAAGGCTAGAAATGCTCATAAGGTGCTTTATGATGGTGATGAAATCTTAAGCCTAGATGAAACCTAGTTGCGTTGAGTGCACCGAGGAAGATAAGAAATCAAATGAAATCACTAGGAAAAGATGAATAAGAAACAAAATGATCCTAAATGCAAAGAGAAAACATAATTATCGCCTCCTCATGATTACAAGAAGGAAAACTGGATTTCCTTGAACAAGTTTAAGCCTCGACATTGTTGACTCCCGAACAAGTCTTCGGAAAAGGATTTAGATAAACAGAAAGCGGAAAATATTGTTGAAACCAACCTCCCTTTGAAAATGCCTGAAGCAACTGTGTATCCTCCTAATACACCAATGCATCTTGTACCTAGAAAAATTGCCACTAAAAGCAAGACATTAATTAGCCAATACGTTATATTTCAACTATTTGTTGATTTTGAGAAAACTTGCAAGAAAAGGATCACACCCACAGTATAATCAAGGAGAAAGGGTTTTGAACAAATGAAAGAATGTTATTTAATCGAGGTCATGCCCTTCTTTAAACTTCTAAAGATCACTTTGAGAGTCTTAAAAGGAATAGAAACCGATATTAAGGAATGGAAAAGGAATTTGATGCAATGGTTGTTGAAGTTAGTGACTATGAACGTAATTTGAAATATAATGAGATTGAGAGAAAGAACTTGCATACATTAAATGAGAATCTTATTACGAATGTGTTGCTCAAGATGTGTTTTCAACGCTCAAATTGCTCTATTAATGCTTCCAAATTTCATGAATTATCTCAGGCCCTGAAAGTCTCCCATGATCGTGTCATTGAGCTTGAAAAACTAATTCTAAACTAAATGAGAAAATTGAATCGATGATCACGACAATTTAGTTAAACATTTTTCTAAACTAGAAGTTGAGCATTTTAATTTACAACTAAAATATCAACATCTTAAAGAAAATGTAAAACTTCAAATGTCAAGACATCTTCGATGCTCCAGAGTTTGATGCGATGTTTCAATTAACAAACGTGATGAATGATTCAAGCTCGATGCAACACGATCGAAAGTTGAAAGCCCAAATCTCTCAATTAAAGGGTCAAACAAACAATATGACAGCTCCCAAATGCCTCCTTCTTTAGATTATCGAATTCTCAAACGTTTCATCTTCAAAACCTAGTAAATGCTTTACAAAAGGAAAACGAAAGTTTTCTAGAAGAAAATGAAAAGGTTAAACGTCACTTCAATGAGTTGTTTGAATCAATTAAAGTCACTGTAACAAAAACAACGAACAAATAACTTCATTGCAAAAGGAAATTGAGAATCGGAGTCGTGTAAAAGGAAAATGCCAATGATCAATGGGGAGAATGTTGTATCTAAGGTTCACTCGTAATAAATCGCTTTATCTCGTGACATATGTCCCCTCACCTAAGGAACAACAAACTTGCCATTCAAACATATTTCTCATCCCTTAAGGATTGCTTAGAATGCCTGCGTGAGATTGTTGAAGAGGATAAGCTAGAGAAACCTCATGATAATGCAATTGGACATGCATGCTCATATGCCAAACGATCTCAAGAAATCTTAGAATGCTTGATCACTATATGCCCTAAGACATTAGGTGAGAGAGTTAACCCTTTGATTCCTTGCTCAATGCCTAAGGCCAAATATGATATGCACTCGATTCCCATTGTTTTGAATGAGAGCCACAGTGTACCCTTGAGTAGTTCAGATTCTAGATATGCCAATGCTAGGAAAGAGAACTCAAATGTGCCTTCTAGGAGTACTAATCTCAGTACATCTAGCTTTAAGAAAGTGAACCGTAGTGCACTTGCATGTAGTTCGAGATCCCAAAGACATCTAAACAGTGGGGCAAAGAGTAGTAAAACAAACTAATGTTCCCATTCCTCTACAGAGTAATCGGTGACATTAAAGGGAGCAGTCAAAGTCTCAAGACAATACAAGGAATGATAGGACCTCAAGCTAAAATGTGCAATTGGAAAAGAGAAGAACAATCTAGGAACTTTAAGCTTGAATTGAATAAAACGAATCGTGTTGATTCTAGTATTAGCCATAGGCGCATCGTAATTAATTCAATTCGATACTATTTGCAAACCTTGTACTTGATGACCGCTTGAATTCGCTTTCTAATCATGAATGTGGTGTCAATGTTTTGCCTAATGATGTTAATTGTCCGTAATATTGTTAATGCTAAAATTCATGCTAAAAGGCTAAAAAGCAAAAGCGAAAGAAAGTTAGAAAACAATGGAAACCCACAGAAGAACATTCATGAGAATAGGTTTTATTGGATACCGCTGGTCATAAGACCAATCGATAATGCCCACTAGAAAATGGATGCCTCACCGGTAGAACTATTCCTTAAGAAGTGGTCACATCGTAAATGTGGCTAATACTGAGACACTAGTATTGCATCTATTCACAATGATCCCAATACCTCATTTTCGATATGAATGCTTCTATTTCGATGTGGGTGGTCCAACCATTGTAACTAACCAAATGGAACCCATTCTTGCATGGGGATCCCAATTATCCGCTATCCATTCTTGTCTCGTGTTCAACCGCAGATCGCTCAAATCGCTCGTGGTACCGGACTCAGTCGCTCCAAGCATATGACCGAGACCGGTCACGCTCATGAACTTCGTGAGCAAATTCATCGGATCGTTAGATTTGGTAATGATCATTTCGGTGCTATTATGGGTTATGGAGATTATGTTGTTGGTGATAGTGTCATCTCCGAGTGTATTATGTGGAAGGTTTAGGTCATAACTGCTCGTTGGTCAATTCGTGATTCTCGATCCGAAGTAGCCTTCGAAAACATACCGCTTTGTTAGAGATCTTAATGGTAAGGAACCTGAAAGGAACTCGTGGCTCAAACCTTTACACCATCTCTATCGATGACATGATGAGAGCATCTCCAATCGCTTGTTATCTAAGGCTTCAAAAACAAAGTCATGGTTATGGCATCGCCGTCTCAATCACTTGAACTTCGGCACCATCAACGATCTTTCCGTAAAGGACTTAGTTGTAGGTTTACCTAGACTAAAGTATGAAAAGGATCATCTTTGTTCAAAGATGTCAATTGGGAAAAGCAAGAAGTATGCCCATAAACCCAAACCTACTAACTCGTCACGTAAGTTCTTCACATGATTCATATGGATTTATGTGGACCAATGAGGGTGCGTAACATCTTTGGGAAGAAATATGTGTTAGTTGTGGTTGATGATTACTCTAGATTCACCGGTCAAGTTCTTAAGGACAAAGGATGAAACTCCGATATCATCATCAAACTCATCAAACAAATTGCAGTTCGACTTAACAAAACCGCCGAATTATCGTAATGCATAATGGAACCGAGTTTGTCAACAAACAACTTAGTGAATTCTATGAAAGCGTTGGTATCGCCATCAAAGAAGTGTTCCACGAACCCCACAATGTAACGGTGTAGTTGAAAGATGAAATCGTACTCTTGTTGAAGTTGCTAGAACAATGCCGATCTACTCAAAGGTTCCAATGTTTCTCCGTCTCAAGCAATCGCCACCGCATGCTACACACAAAATCGCTCCTCGATTCACACCACTCATGGAAAAACTCCATATGAACTTGTCCACAACAAAAACCTAATCTATCTTTCCTTCGTGTGTTTGGTGCCTTGTGCTATCCAACTAATGAGGGTCAAGACTTGGGCAAACTTAGGGCTAAAGTCGACATTGGAGTATTTGTAGGATATGCACCAAACAAAAGGGATACCGAATCTACAACAAAAGAACCCGAAATATCATGGAAACAATTCACGTTACGTTTGATGAGTGACCGGTCAAATGGCTCCTGGACACTCCAAACAGACCCGCACTTCAAAACAGTCCTATTGGTTCATCCCTTGTTCCAAACTCCTCTCAAGAAACTCCATATGTACCTCCATCCAAGATGATGTAAAGAAATTGTTTGATCCCATGTTTGATGAACTGTATGAGTCTACTACTAATGAGGTGCTTGATCCTACAATGAGGATGCTCATATTCTAGTGAATGAAGTCAATCCATCGGCCTCAATATCTCAAAGTCAAGAAGCACCGCCGATCCTTCGATCTCATCAACAAATCATCCTTCTTCAAATGTACATCATGGAAATGTTTCGCATCAATGATGAAGTTAATCCTTTGCGACTCTCAAGATGCTCCATTTGAAAACATATTTGCTACTCCCGAATCATCATCAAAACCATCTTCTTCGTGACACGACTCGACTCACCTCGGTTCCTCAACAAATGCCACATGAACACCTCGTAAAATGGACTCACGATCATCCATTAGACAACATCATTGGAAATCCCTCTCGTCCCTGTATCAACCCGGAAGCAACTCGCAACCGATGCCTTATGGTGCTTCTTCAACTCCGTACTATCTAAGATCGAACCAAAAGATGTTAAAACCGCTATGAATGAAGATAGTGGTTCAATGCTATGCAAGATGAAATTCATGAGTTTGATCGTCTTGATGTATGGGAGTTAGTACCGCTCCAGATCGTAAGCATGATTATAGCTCTAAAATGGATCTTCAAAGTAAAACTTGATGAGCATGGTGATGTGTTGAAGAACAAGGCTCGATTAGTTGCTAAAGGATATCGTCAAGAGGAGGGTATAGACTTTGAAGAATAGTTTTCTCCGCTTGCTCGAATCGAGGCAATCGTAATCTTTTCGCTAACGTCGCTAGTAAGAACATGGTGGTATATCGATGGATGTAAAGACGGCATTTCGAACGGAGATCTTAAGGAAGTTGTCTCACGCCACCAACCTCAAGGATTTGTGAACCAAGAGCATCCTACTCACGCTTATCGTTTGAAGAAGGCTCTTTACGGTTTAAAGCAAGCTCCAAGGGCATGGTATGATACATCGTCAAAGTTTCTTCTATCAACCGGATTCAAAGAAAGGAGCAGCTGATCCTACATTGTTCACCGTGAAGTCGTGCAAACATTTAACTCATGTTTAAATTTATGTTGACGATATTATTTTTGCCTCGACCGACCCAATGGAATGTGATCGTTTTCTAATGAAATGAGTTCAAAGTTTCAAATGTCAATGATGGGACAAATGTCATTTTTCTTGGGATTACAAATTTCACAAAGTCCCGAGGCATTTTCATAAATCAATCTAAATATGCAATGAGATTTTAAAGAAATTTGGATTTGATTCATGTGACCTGCTGACACCCCATGATCGACTGTACCAAACTAGATGAGGACCTCTCGTGGATCATGATTGACCAAACGAAATATCGGAGTATGATTGGATCCCGATGTATCTCACCGCTAGTAGACCGTACATTTTGTTCTCTCGTGTGCATGTGTGCTAGATACCGTGCTAAGCCTACTAAAAGCACCTTGAAGCGCTTAAACGGGTCTTTCGGTATTCCAAGGAACCATCAATATGGGACTATGGTACCAAGGACACCGGTATGTCACTAACGGCCTATGCAGATGCCGATCATGCGAGTTGTCAAGATACACGTCAAGCACGTCCAGAGGTGCTCGCTTTTGGGTGATAAGCTTGTGAGTGGTCTTCAAAGAAGCAAATGAGTACTTTATTTCCTATACGAGGTGAATACATAGCCATGTCATCTTGTTGTGCTCAAATCTTATGGATGAGATCTCAATTATCGACTATGGCTTTGAATTCAACAAAATCCTCTCATCGTGATAATAAAAGCGCTATTGCTCTCTCATGCAACAACGCTCAACACTCAAGAGCAAAGCATATCGACATTCGACATCATTTCATCGTGAACAAGTGGAAAAAGGTGTGGTGGAACTATATTTTGTGAGGTCCGAATATCGCTTAGCGGACATCTTCACCAAAGCTCTTCCAAGAGAACGTTTTGAGTTTATTCTTCCACGCCTTGGTTTGAAAAGCCTTCAACCGAAACTCTCAAACGCCTTCGTGAGGAAGACGAGGAGTAAAGGTCTATCTTCATCTATCTCTTGTAAATATTTAAAAAAAAAAAAAAAAAAAAAAAAATTATAAAACTTTCAAAATTTATAAAATCAAAAATTCAAAAATCTTCAAAAATATTGTCAATTTGTCATGGTTTTCTGGTTCGATAATATCTACGGTCTTTGTGTGTCATTCAAAGAATGACACGGACTTTAGATGTTGTTCAATTCTTTAAATTTAAAAATAAATAAATAAATAAATAAATAAATAAATTTGGGAGAAAGAGAAACAATGGTTTATTGTCATTTCAGCAATAACCGGTTTTAAAAGAAAGAACAGAGCCATGTTTTATCATGTTTTCAAAATTCCATGCTCGATTCTATAAACTTTTATCTGCCGAAACTAAATGCTTTGAAAAATAACTCAATCTCTATTTTGATAATCATCGTGACTTATTTGTCAAAATCTCTATCTCTCAATCAACAACCTATGTCATTGATTGAGGGGAGAATGATTTCAATTAAATTAAAAAGTTATTTGGCATTAAAATTGTGTTTCAAAAATATAAATGCATGTTTTAACAATGGAGTTTAAAGTCTTAAAATCCGATCCTTATCGCTTCAAACGCTTTCACAATCAAGTCACAATTCTCCTTAAAAGCTTTCAAAATCAATTTAAATCTATAAGAGATCACAAATCTCAAATGTTTTGATAATTGTGATCGGGGAGAATGTGTGATTTAAATTGGATTTAAACCGATATTAAGGTAAATGGTTTCACATGAATGTACATGTCCGTCCTTCCCACATGTGACAAACGATTTCAAATTTTCAATGCACATGTTGAGGGGAGCATCTATCTTAAACCTTTGATTTGAAACGTGATCATTCATCCTATCGTGCAGTTCCTCTAGTATGTGCAAAACTCTTTTCAAACCTCGAGGCACATATTGAGGGGAGCAAATTCATGGAAACCTCATCCTTCCCTAAATGCTATACCCACTTGATCCGTTGAGGAAGTGATGTTGATATCTTTAGAAAATGGTAATCAAAAGATGTTAATTCTTTCTCTTGCCTCCGTGTGCAAAACATTTTCAAATACTTGATGCACATGTTGAGGGGAGTTCTCGTTTAAAATATCAAAACAATTCGGTACAAAAGCTTTGATAATATATCACAAGTATCCGAATTGATTTTCAAATGGTTTTCAATTGGATCCAATGGCGATGAACAATACCAAATTGACCTACCAACTTTACTTTATGTACGGTGATACAAGGATGATAAGGTTAGGTATTGGTTCCCATGATCCGCCGTAACCGGAGGGATCTACCGTGACAATCCACTAGTTAGTGTAGAAGTCCTTAGGTATGATGATAAAAGGAGAAAATGAGATAAGGGAAGAGTGCGGACTAAGACCGAGCTAGTACCGGAATAAACCCAACAAGGTTCTAGCTATGAAGTCTCGTAAGCAATCAAGGGGTTGAAGAATTAAAAAGAATTGAATGAGAAAAGGTGAAAACAAATAGCCCTCTATTTAGTCAACCTTAGGCGTAAACCGGGTTCAATTCATATGCTACCGATGGTAACATCGGTATTGAAGACAAGACGTCATGGACCCAAAGGACGCATCGCACTTCAACTTTCCAAACCACTCAAGTTCCTTTTAAAAGGGCTTGTTTCATTCTCACGGGAACCAACATTATCTATCGACTTTCTCTTAGAGATGGTTGATATTGAAGAAGGAGACCTCTCCTAGTCTCCGTTATAGGATCCAAATATGCACAAATTGAGTCTAGAGCCACGAGATCATCAATAAATCTCATTAGGACACTTTCAATGAAGACTCTGCTTTCACCCAATGTGGAAAGAGAGATTATATCTAGAGTCCCACACATTATCCTTGTGGTATTGCCGTAACATCCGAGTGATGTGTTTACATATTCACAATGAAGATGGAAAGCCTTCGAGCCAACATCAAACAAGCTCCTCGGTAGGTGGCATGTGAGATCTATTATATAGATCAACCATGTGACAACCGAATGAAACAATGGGGCGATTCAATCTCTTGAATCAATCTCGTTCAAGTTATGGATTGACGGATACCTTTGAAAACCCGCCTTTGTGCTTAAAAACTCTTTTCTTTAGCACATTGATCGTGTACTCATTTTTCAAACCAAAGGTATTTTTATGATTGATAATTGATTTTCAATAAAACCTTCGTTGTATTGCAAAACAATTTCTATTGAGCAATACACGATTGTTTTTCAAATCTCTTTTCATCAATCGGACTTAAAAATTACCGGTTCACTCACTCCGTTTGTCTTCTTTGAGATGTTCCGGTTTGAGAACAACAGAACAATTGCGAAACCCCGTCAAGGAGATTCTTAGGAATCCTACCGATCACAGGCAAGATTTGTAATCGATCAACGGGAACCGTGGGCGTGTACCTCAATTCAACGAAGTGATCAAAGACACTTTCGTGCGATTTGTTGCTAATCGTTGTATGCAGTACGCCGACATTTGCAAATGATCGAATGAAGCGGTCAATCCACGACCGCATGCTCACTTAACACATTCATCTCAAAAGAAATCATGATTAGTGCATCAATGACTCGATATTTTCACTCCATGCTTCGCTACACGCCAATATCATGAATCAACTAAAGCTTCCGCTACTCATGAGAAGATTTCATGATCCGAATGTGAGCATGTCGGTCCCAAAGTCACAACATCACAAAATACCAACACCACAAAGGATGTGTCGAGATTGTTGATAGTGATGATCTCCAAAGATGGCTCAAACCTATCATCACGTGGATCAAGAAAGACCTCCACTTGGAATAACCAAACATGCATTGTGAAGAATCAATGACTACGAGCTTAGAGCAAAGGACTACATCAAGAATGCAAGATCAATTGTTAAATGTTATATCTATTTGTATTCTATGTAATTTTGGTACATAATTGAGGTGACCTCCCTAGGGGAGATTGTTAGGAATTAGAAATTCCGGTATTAAAGAGTCGGTCACCTCAAGTATATGTAATCGTTAGAAAGCTCGTAGTCATAGTTCATTTAAGTTTAGTAGTATTTAGTTAAGTAACACCGTGGAGGACGGACGGTCTTTACCCATCAGTATGCCCGATCCACACCCAAAGTGTGGCGCTTTATGTAAGACTATAAATACTCTCTACCTTCCAAGGTAGAGTTGGAGCTCATAATAATATCCTTCACTTTCTCTCACTAAGTTCCCTAAACCTCTAACTTTCTCTCTAGAATTCCATCTATATGCTACTTTGTGTTATGGTTTGATGTGTATGTGAAAAGTTATATCTTCTGTGTTACCTAAAATAGACTCCCTAAATTGCCGGTTGTCACATGTAAACATGTTGTTGCTACCAATTGAATATGGCTTTAAATGGGCAACAAGTAGGAGTCAGAAACATGGACTCATCCTTGTTACTATCTTCTCGCTTGGGAGGCAACCCACAAACACCATGTCCAAATTTATAACTAGCAATGAACATTGGGAAAAATCAATTGTGCCAACAACAATTGTTCCACCGAAATCAGAAACAAACCCGCCTACCGCAAGAGGTAGAAAAAGTGTTAGGATAGCTCCTGAAAGTGAAGAGATTGTGAAGGATGGTAAGCTGTCAAGGGCTTGGAAGAGTGTTAAGTGTAGTATTTGTGGCATTGCTGGACAGAATCGGATAACATACCTAGGGTATTGTGGAGCTGAAAGTAGTCGAACTGCCAACAAGGGAAATGTCAAACAAGTGGCTACAAAAGTCGCACAAAAAGACACATCCTAAAGGTAAAAAGTAGCGGCAGATAAAGAAGTCAAGGTACAAGTGTTGTTGAAAGTCAAGGTAGTGCAGTTCAAGGAAGTGGTGTTCAATATGAAAATCAAGATCCAAAGAATCAAGATCCCATCATACATGATGCATCCCAACACAATCCCAAAGAACATCAAGATGAACCAATTGCCGATCCCAAAGATGTATGAGCAAGCCCGTGTCAATCCCAACAACATGATCAACCCCTCGATTCTCACCGCAGCGGTCAAGTGATGTTCAAGCAGCTCGCTCAACCCCACTTGCTACATCGAAGAATGACTAGCAAAGCAGTCGCACTAGAAAGAATGATGGCCTCACCATAGGTCAATTACGTTATGCTAATTATCTAGACAATGTTTCATCTAGTTTATTTCCTATGGACAAGTTATGTACTCTAAAACATATGTGTGTGTGTCTAACTCGTAGTTCTCATGCTTTGAAAAGTATGCAATTTTATGCATTTGGAATTATATCCATTTGCATTAACTATAGAACCATGTCATTATTGTGTATTTTTTTAGATTGACTAAGCTTGATGTGTGAATAATTTGCATCAAAAGTAACCAAAGCTAAACAGAACCTCATAAGAATGTTGACATTTCAAAGTTAACCCTAAACAAATTGCTAACCATCTGCATACCCATAAGGCATTGAAAATCAGAAACAAACGAAACTGAATACTTCACAACAAGGTTACTACAATTCAAGATACTGAACATTAACCATCTCACCTCATTACATAAAAGGTAAAAAATTATCCTAATGCATAAACAAGGAAGAACAATATCCAACTTAGCACTAGGTAAATCTTCCACTTCCACACATCACCTTCAGCAGCTACTAATCTTGCCTCAAGCTCATTTCTCCCCCTCAAAAGGCCTGGTATGATCATTCTTGAACGAGCACAGATTTCAGGATCATACCATCTTATCCACCGACAAGAAGACCCCTATTGATGATTATGACAAGTCATTAAACAACCACCACTGTTATAATGTACTTTGTCGCTATGAAAACAAACTAACACAATAAATATTAAGACGCACTTACTTCAACAGACAACCAAAGAATCGACGCCTGGTCAAGAGAGGTCCAATGTCGCGAATAATAGCTAGCTTACCACACCAAAGAACGCACCATCTTGAAACGATTATCGCTTTGTAGAAGACCGCTTTTGTAGGATAGTTTAGGGATGGATGATAAATGTCGACCATATACTAGCTACAAACACCGCATAACGGTTTATATTTAGTACGCCATGTTGAAATACGGTTTTGCCCTCACCAACATAACGCTGACAACGGCATTATTGGTCAAGGGACGAGTTTGGCATTTAAAGGTCAAGGTTTGGACCTCAGCGATGATAACGCCGAGTTTTGTCCCATCGCGAAGCGTTTTGCCAAGTTTAGGGACCAACCGTGTATTTTAGTCTTAATTTTATTTTTATTTTTTTTAGCGGGGACATGTCGCCGGTAAAAGTTTATAGTTCCCTGTTGTTGAATGTATATGTATTTTTTAGTAGTAGTTGTATATGTATTTTTTGTTGAATGTATATGTTACAAGATTTTTCATAGTATGGCATGGATAATGTTATTAACAATATATCATATAGCTGTATAGGCTATAGGAAAGACTTGAACCAACATATAGAAACATATCTCACATAGTATGGCATGGATATCATTATGTTACAAGTCATTTGTAAGAAATTGCTCTATTATGATCAGTTGTATATGTGAAGAATTTTAAGAAAAGATAAGAAGAAATGTGCTTCTCGATATTTAAAATTAAATCCATCTCATAAATCTGACACCAGATCAACAACTTCAGGGAAGAAATTTTATTTCACATGTAACTGAATTTTAAGGCTAGCTGTGAGATATCATTAGAATGATAGTAGTAGAATGATAGTGTCGATGTGGGGTTGAAGGAGAGAAAAATGATATGAAATTCTGTTGAACTGAAAACCATTGTTGGTTAAGTAAGTGGGACAAGAGAAAAATGATATGAAAGTCTAGTTTTGATGTTAGTTTTTACTTTAAATGAGTTTTCCTTATCAGCTGTAATGTTCAATTTCCATCCATGAAAAAATTATTTTCTTTTTTTTTTCTGTCTTAGCTTATAAATAAGCACGTAGTGCTTATTTTGTTTTTTACTTATTATCATTATGCCAAAATAATCCCTAATCAGTTTTTAATCAAAAAATTCCAATTCACTTTGCAAAATAATCAATTTTGGAAAAACAACTCCCATAAGGGAGTGTTTGCCTTAAAAATTTTTTTTGGGTCAAAGTGGTTTTTACCGTAGGAACTATATGAGGGGCGATGTCTTTGAGTCCCCGTTATCTAAGGCTAGATATGTAAGTATAATTTATTTTCAAAGTCACCCACTTTGATGAAATATAATGCATCACGACTTATATATTACTTTTCTTGTTTTTGTGACTAAACGAACCGGATGATACGGATGCGGAAGAGAGCACCTCGATGGGACCCACATGATCGACCGTGAGATTTTCCGCCACGTGATTGGTGATAAGCGGTATGTCATGTTCCCCGTGTAGGTCAAGTCCTACCCGGCGGTGGAGTGAAGACGACCTTTCGCGCCTCCGACTCGTGATGAAGCCGCCGTGTCCTCACCGCGAGAACAAAGGTAAACAAACCTAGGAGTCAAGCACACAGAGGACTCGGATCGATCCGATGATGGAGTTTATGAGGTCATTCCGGGTTGGCAAGATCGACTACCGCCCGCCCGGGATCGTGCTACTCCACCGGGTGGGTCGGGATCCTGCTACCCATCGGGTGAGTCTAGAGATACCGGGACGGGAGTGGGGTAGTGGGGTTTGAGATGTCGGTTTATGTTGGTTTTACACGTTATGGATATGTTTGTAGAGAATAATATGGATTATTATATCGCTTATGTGCATTATGTGTTAGGATTCTCGATAAATGGATTATACGATAGTTTTGGACCATTTGTGGATAGGTAGCTTATGTATAGTTTTGTAGATGATCATGTGTTCACGGTTTTGAACCGTTTTGGCGATTTTGGAAACACATGACTATGTTAGCGATTGATGGTTACATATGATATTATGTTTAGCGAATTTGTGTTGTTGTAGCATAAAACAGTTCTCAAAAGTGTTCTTACATTGTAGATTTTTCCGAAAAATTGAATTATCCATTTTGCAAAGAACTTGTCGCAAAATGGTCGAGCTTCGGGACACGCCCCGCGAAAGTGTGAAACATAATTTTATTTTACCATTTTCCTGTGGACACGTCCCGGAAAAGGCGAAATCAAGAGTGTCATTCGATTTCCCGGGATATGTCCCCGGTAAAAACCGTTTGCTCAACAGTGGTATTTGGCTTTCTCCGGGACATGTCCCCAAAAGTCCCGATTAATTATTCTAATCAAGTAATTAGCTAATTATTCAAAATACATTCCCGAGGACGTGTCCCCAAAAAATGAGTGCCACGTTGGATGTGTTTGACGGCGAAATGGTCATTGGACCCACATGTCCCCGTAAAGTGGACTTACGTCCCGGGAAAGTATTCGAGAGGGTATTGGCGGGGACTTCACGGACACGTCTTCTGAAAGATTTCGCAGAGACATGTCCCAACGAAGCTTTGATATTTCCGCGAAGAGGTGATTATTGTAGTGCCATTATTTCTTGAAAGTGGGAGTGAAATAAGTCACTTTTGGTATTTATCGGTTATTTGATTAAAAAAAAAAAAAAAAAAAAACTACATTCACATAATTTTATAATAATAATAATAATAATAATAATAATAAAAAAAATTGACATACACATGTGACAAGTGTGGTGCATTAGGCAAATTGTAAAATATTTTCTTTTTGTTTTTCATAATAAATTTTGTACTTGTCACATGTGTATAAAAACTTTTTTTTTCTTCTTTTTTCTTAAACAAAATATGGATTTATCATTTCTCTTTGATTAAAATGTTGTCCAAAGCATTATTGTTAAAATCCCGATCTTAATCTTATGATCTTACGATTTCACAATACTATAAAGCAAATTTTTTTCGAATCCTACGAATGACCTTATCAAGCTTAATATCTTCTAAGATTTTGATTTTGATAATAGGATCGATCTTAAGATATAATTCTATTTGATCTTACTTTTTTCGAAACGCAAACTAAAAAACTAAATAGTTATGGATTATGTTTTATAAAATTTAAAAAATTATATGTTAATCTTCTTAAATATTTTATATTCATAATTTAGAACAACATTTTCATGAAAATTCTTATAATTTTGTGTTTTTCATATATAATATTTTTTAAATTTGAATAATAATACAAAAACTATTAAGAAAATGATATTATTATAAGATTTTAGGATCCTAATCCAATTTTATGATCTCGATGTTGCAAAAATAAAAATAATTATGAGTAAGACCTCGATTTTGAAAACCTTGGTCCAAGGAGTTAGAAGTTTGTTCCCACATATTTTTTAGGTGTTCACTTGATCCACATTTTTGTATCCGGAGATAGTTAAGCACTTGAAGTAGACAACTATTATATTTTACAACCAACCAGCTAACTCGGTAGACCTTTTTGTCTTGTTTTTTCCGAATCAAATTTCTGAAATCTCTTTATATCTTGTTATATCATAATTTATAAACTTATAGTATGTATCGGTTACAAATTAATAAGAGAAAAAGTAAATATAACCCGGTACACCATTGACTAGTTTGTATGGCCGGTGTTCATCATTTGGGTTTCGAGTGAGACCTTTGAAGCAAATCGAGAACCAAACCGAAATGAATTCAAAATCGATCAATCCAATTTGAATTCGGTTAATTTTGATTGACTAAAGAAACATGAATTTCATAATTTGTAAATGTTTTGCATGTAGTTATTTAAATTTTTAGTACCAACTTAAATGTATTTATTGAAAGAAAGTGATGGTAATACAGGTTCGAAATCTGATTCTAACGTGGTTGATGATCATGCTACTGTTGGGGATAATACTAACCCCAACATGAACCTGGAAAACGCTTCTACTACATCCTCTATCCCACCACCTGCTAATGACCACGGACAGGTCAAACCGACGGACGAGCAGGTTGGTGTTGAAACAACTTCTAATCGTGATAACGTGGGTAGTGGTAAGCCTAAGGTCACGTTTAGCATTGTGGAAGAGCAGGTTATTAAGCAGGTTGCCTCTAATGCTAATACGGGTAAACAACACGAGACTATTCCTCGTAAAGTCCAATCGAGTTACGCAAATAAATTGAATCCGTCGCTTGGGACTAAAGCAAATTTTCGGAAAGTTGATGGTAAAAAGCTTGCTTTCCCCGTTGTCGAATGGTTTGTACGTAATAATTGGAAAAGGTATGGTGTTGAGAAAGCAACAATGAACGCGAAAGAGTTTTACTTTTTTAAATTCTCGACCACACAGGGTGTAGTATCTGTTCTTCGTTATGGTCCAAGGATGATTCGTGGAATTCGAATAATTCTTAATAAGTGGTGTCCTGAGACTAGCCTCTTGAAATTGTGTTGCAGTTTGGGTAAAGTTCTATGAGGTCCCAATTGTTGCATTTTCTTCATATGGTTTGAGCTCTATTGCCTCAAAAAAATGGTATTCCTATGCTCCTTGATTCGTATACTAATGAGATGTGCTTGAATCATGGGGTAGAAGTAGTTATGCTAGAGCGTATATTGAAATCAATTTGACTAATAAATTTCGTGATGCTTTGGTTGTCACTATCCCTAATCTTAAGGGCACTGGATATACGAAACACACTATCCGTGTTGAATATGAATGAGATCCTCCTCGATATAGTAAATGCTTGGTATATGGTCATCTTTTTTAGCAGTGTCCTAAAGCTCCTCTAAAACGTGTTCCTAGCTCTTCGGGAGCAACTAAGAAGGTGTTGAATGATAGGTTGACTTCTGTCAAGCGAAAGGGTCTCATGTATAAGCAGGTGTTTGGGGTTTCTAAGACCAAGAAAATGGAGTATCGGCGGTTTCTCCTAAGAATACGAGGCTTCTCCTCCTGCAGACTCTAATAAGGAGGCGTCACGCCTAAATAACCAAGCAAGGATGTTGAAGTGGTTAACACGTCTAATGCTTTTGATGCTCTTGGTGATTTGGATGAGGATCATATTGTTAGTAAGATTCAATTTTGATAATATATTTGGAAACATGGATAACAAGTAAGTGCTACTATTGATTTATTTGACATTCCAAGTACTACACCTCCGGTTGAAAAGAATAATAAGCTTGAAAGTAGAATAATCGAGGGAAGCTTGTATTTATGGGTGATGATGGGAAGTCGCTTCTATGCAAAAGGTCATTGTGGAAAATTATGCAAGCATCCCAAGTTCGTCAATGCGTTTCCTTCTTTACTTTGAAGAGCACTCGATATGGTTAAAGAAGGAATTAACGAGGCAATCCATTTTCTAAGGTTGGTAACATAGTTATCTCGATAGTAATGATGATGAAGTCCTTGAGGACTTTAATGAAACTTCTAGTTTTATGGCATTTAACGGTTTTAAATGTGGTAGTGGAGTGGCCATGAGAAGCTTATTAGAGCAATAGAAGGAAGATACCCGTGACCAAAACCATTATGATGATGATGAGTTTGATGACGTGGTCCCACCAATGCTCAATTGAATGCTTATGACATTAGTCTCCGTCCGCTGTCGACTAGATAGTTTTTTTTTTTTTTTTTTGTTCTACATAAGTATAACATGCTATTTCTTATGCTTGTTTAGGTTTTAAGATCAGATGCGTGTTTGGTTTGCCACCTCTAGGTTGAGGTGTGGATCCATCCACATCCGATGTACTTAATTTTTTTGGAGTAATAATATTTCACCGGTGGTAACCCTTTACATGTATTTATTTATAAAACTTGTACAATTTATATTCTAATATATAGTTAAAATACATCACGAATAAAGAAAAATAATTTTAACTTAAAAAAGTTATATTTATATTAGAAAATGATAGTTTCTTTTTTTATGTATATAGATATATAAAACATTTTAAGTATATAAATGTTTATAATTTTATGAATTTGGATTTCGGTTTGGTTTGATTTAATTAGGTTTGATCATTTGGTTTTGGATCCGAAAGATTATTTCGAATCAAACATCCATGCATACTTTTTAGGGTGTTCATTGGTTGGGTAATATCCGAATAAACCGAACTCCAATTCGAACCGAACCGAAAATAACCGAACTCGTAACCGAACCGAATTTGCCAAAACCGAACCGAACCGAATTAAATATTCGGTTTTCGGTTCGGTCATGGTTTCAGCAATCCAAACCGAAAATCGAACCGAAAACCGAATTCAAATAAATTTATATATATATTTTTTATATATTTATATATAAAAAAATATTAAAATTTTTTATACTATATATATAACATTCATACATCCCCATATCTCAACCAATATTTACATATATCCCCAAACACAAGTTTTTAATGCATGATGTACAATGCTCTTAAAGCAAGGTTTGGGGAAATATGTAAATATTGGTTGGGATATAGGGATGTATGTAAATGCCCCTATAAATAAATGAGTAAATAATTAAATTTATGTAATTCGGGTTATTCGGTTCGGTTTTCGGTTATTCGGTTCGGTTTAATCAATTTAAGTTCGGATCGGTTCGGTTCTGGTTATACCCAGAAAAAAAATTAACCGAACAAACCGAACCGAACAAACTGAACAACCCGATAATCGAACTGATGAACACCCCTAATACTTTCTACAGAAAATAGGTTGTTATCCGAAAACAGGTCACACAAAACAAGCCCAAGAACTTGTATTCTAGATTTAGGTTAAATTAAAGTCGCACACTATGCTTGTATACCTTCAATGTACGATTTGTTGTATTGTATCCAATCTATACTGGAGCCTATATATTACATCTTTGGTTTGGATTAAGCCTCCTCGGAAGGACAATCTAGGTGACCATGTTTAAACTCTTTCAAATTCTTGGATAGTTCATATGACCAAAATGAAGAGACTTGTTTAATTAAATTGACTGGATTACAAATCCAATATGTGCCTGACTGCCTGTAACCATTATTTGGAATTTTGATGTTTTTTCTAGCTACTTGCTAGAGTTATACCGCTAATAAAGTTGAAGCTACTAAAAATAGTATTGAAGTTACGATACTGAAACTTTTTATTGCATATGCTGTAACATGACTATAAGTGTTTTTTTTAAGGGAGTAATCCCGCACCCTCAAATAAATTAACCAAATAAACGCTAAGTACAATGTATATGAGTGAAATCCCATATATCACCGCTACATAGGCATAGAGCTTACATAACAAGATACTTCCTATTTTCTACACAAGAAAACAAACCACTACTCAAATGATAACAAATGACACAACGAATAAGATTACTTCCTTGGACCTTGAAACTTTGTGCCATACATGGCATTAAAGTTATCCAAATTCCTGAAGATCACGAACTGCTTTGTATAGTCATCAAGTCATATTCATCATAGTCATCTTCAAACTCCCGCCACCGCCAAATATATTAGCAGACTCATCAAATGGGTTAGCAACAACCTCATCTTCGTAATCGACACCTCAATCTCTCCCACTTTAGAAAAAGGGTTAGCTCTCTTAGTAGAAGAGGTAGACGGAATAGGTTGACCATCATCATCCACAAGAGTAGCTTTCCATCAATAATTAGTTTTTCGAGCTTACCAATTTTCTCAACTATGGAGTAGAACCAACATCTATTGTTCCCATTGAATCACTCAAGCGGAACATGTGATGTATAACCGCCTTAATCGACTCATCCTCATTAACCTCCATTGTACGACCATTATCCACATCTCAGATCGTCCATATTAAGAGCATCATACCGATTAGACGTAGTGATCCTTGTTCCACTCGAACTAGCCACATTAGAAGCCATCGCTTTACCGACATTTACTTTCTTGGGTTCGGAGGAGGCTTTTGGGCGATATTCAAAATGCTTGCCCACCCAGATTTAGTAGAACCTCCTTGACCCGGATTCGCCGAACTTGTTTTCCTTCTTATTGTTAACAATCAAAACCATCACTTACGCCCTTATGAGGTTGAGCAATGGAATCACAACCTTAGGACAATCCACCAAAGTATGTCCAAATACCCGACATTTCTCACATCTAGGCGGTTTCCATTCATATTCAACACGGATCTTCTCAATAGTCGAACCCGTACCATCAAGTAAAGGAATCTCGACAATGAGGTGTCCCTAAGAACCTCATCCGACTTCACTTCAATCATACACCTAGCAAAACTACTACGGCCCCAAGATTCTTTGCACATTTGACTATTAAAGCATCTAACCTTTTGGGCGTACCAATCAATGTAGCAAGAAGACCGAGTCCGCCATCGAAAACATAGCTAAAGGAACATCATGGAATTTAACCCACACCGAATGTTAGTCAAATCCTCTTTAGCAAGTTGGTGTTCAATGTCCATGGTTTAAGAATAATAGGAACATTACGAATCAACCAAGGACCATTATCAAGAACATCATCAACGCCTTTTTTCGAATTAAACTTGAAGAAGAAGAACCTTAGCATTCATCATAACCTTTTGTAAACCATACTTAGCCCACGTGATGCGAATATAATAGTCAACAACAAGGAAAGCAAGGCGTTGACCAAGGAAGTATCCATAGAGAGTATTCTCAAACCTCATGTTCACCTCTTCCACCACTTTCATTGGGACCGAAGGTCAACATCATTCTTCTTTTGTCGCATTCTAGCCTCCGAAAATTAGATACGTGTTTCGGATTCATTAAGCAACACCCGTAAGAAACCGACTTAACTCCATTACCACTAGTAGTAACAACCTTGGGTGCATTAGGATCGGAAGTAACACAATGAGTAGTACCATACATCCGGGATTGTATAGCCACATCAAAACTCGACAGAGGAGTATTTGCTGAATAAACTTTAGTACCATTCGACTTAGATTGAAGCCCAATACCACTCGAATTGTTCACATCGAAGATGAAGCCATCTTAGCAATATCATCGTCAATTTTATTCATTGCTTCATCAAAGTTACGATGCGCATTAGCAATCAATTGCTCCACACTAGGTCGTTGTGAAACATTAGAGGCGAATCGAGCGGTGTATCATGGCTTTGCTCCAAATCATCCAAAACAACCTTATCCTTAACCTTATTCACGTTATCACCCCATCACATTCAATATGATCAACAAGACTCTCATCCCGACCAAGACTCCCATCATCATTGCTCAGATTCAACCGCATCAAGTTCATCATCCTTATGCACCCCAACTTGATCGGCCAAGTTAGATGGTGCATCAATAATTTATAACCACTAGTTTGATCGGCCAAACTAGTAGAAGACCCCACATCTCGGTGCCCTTACGAGCACTATTCTTGTTAAAGAAACATTTTCCATCCTCTTAAACCCTCAACCAACCGAAACAAAACCCCACAAACAAGTACCAATCAACCAGCTAGCATCAAAAAAGATAAACCCAAGGACAATCAAAAAAGATAAAACCCTAACTGAAAAAGTTAGGGTTTTAAGCGTAAGCACCAAAAAATCTAACCTCCAGCCATGTAATCGATTAACTAATGAATTGTAATTATGATAATCGACTAATCAGTAGAAGCGATACCCTAATAATATATTGAAACCGATTAGAAAATCCTAATTCGGTTTGGAATTATAATTAACCCTAAATCGATTAAACAGCGATTTGGGATATTAGGGAATCGAAATCACCAGTAATGATTTAATAATATGAGAATGGAATCGGACGAAAAAGATATACCTACAAACAATAATAATCAATCACCGACCCACTATATGCAATGGACCAATTGATAGTAATTATTTAATTGGATTGTAAAATCTTAAACCATGCACTACACAACAAGAGAATTCATGCAGAAAAAGCATAAATCCAATTGGAATAAAGTACGATCAGTGGTTTAAGCGGTATCTTTTTGGTCGCCGCATAAAGAGAGGACTATTAGGGTTTCGGCTTTAGGTCAAAATTCACACCTTCAGTTACCATGACTATAAGTGTTGCTATATAAAAAAGTGATTGTAACACAAACACAACCTCCATGACTTTATTCGTTATTCTATCTTATTTCAAATCGTGTACAAACATTATTATACTCCCGATACACACTCAATATACATACACGCAAACGTACGTACATCATGCATGGACGATTATGTGTTCAACTACATATGAGACAGATACTTATTTTTATAGCTAAGATGTTCACGCACCATCTTATGGAGTAGCTTCGTTTTGGTTGAAGACGATCGCTTCAGTGAGGGACCTGCAACAATGACTGCATCCTTTATAGCCGTACCATCCACCACAACACCCAAATCTACAACCATGACCACCACCTCCATACCCACCACCACCATATCCTCCTCCACGTCCGCCACCATATCCATATCCTCCCCAAGGTCCACCGTATCCTCCATATCCACCACCACCACCTGGTCCTCCCCATCCACCACCACCGTATCCACCCCAACCTCCACCACCACCACCATATCCGTAGTGGTGGTTCACTTGATACTCATCTGGAGCGTTATCTGTCACTTAAAAGAAAATACCGTTAGTATATATTATACTCAGGGGCGGACATACTTTAGGTGAAAGCATCGTCCTTAGTTGTTTTTGTTTTTGTTTTTTCCTCTAAATTTTCTTGATATTCAACATAAAGTCAATACCCATAGCCGTTTAGAAAAAAGTGTATACCCTTTAAGACATTTCTTGATCCTTATTAGACTATATATGTTCAATATATAGTAACTAGTAATATACTTAACTGAAGGATATCCTGTTGTACGACAAACCCACTTACTAGTATTAGACTAAGAAACGAGTTTAAATACATTCTACCAGCTTTCTATTATTAGGAGTTGTGACAAAGACCAGTTGGTCTATGGATTATATGCTAGACTCGTTATAGAAACTAACATCATAGACCACTTAAGATGAAAACTAACCATGACCCTCACTTTTTGATTCTTCAGCTTGTTCAGTCGCTGAAATGACAAAAACAAGCGCACAAAGAACACATAGAACTATAACAGATTTGATCTTCATATTCTAAGGAAAACAAATTATGTTATTTGTTTTTGATGAATTTGTACTACAATGTGCAACTATTTATAGGATCACAGACCATGTACAATGTAAGCTTCACAGAAGTTGAATGGCTATCGGGCATTTACTCCAATATATGGTTAGTCGTTGCAAGGGTTTTTGGATTCTCGTAACGAATTAAAAGAGTACGAATTCAAAGAGTTGTATGCAATATTTGAAAACTTCACTTTCTATATATAGTAAGGTGGCATGCTCTCATCTCTATCATACATGCCAAGGCCTGGGATGCGCGTTGCATCTCATCAATGGCCATTTATATAGCTGCAAAATCTTAACAACTTAGAGAAGAGAAAAATTCTTTTCCTAAATGAACTTTCAATAGTTTCAAAAGTGTGAGAATTTTTAGAGTTTCGTTTTATGATTTCTTGAATTATATAAAAAGAGTTATGTAGCAAATACCAACCCCATTATTGTAGAAGATAAGATATTCGAGTCTCTTATAATCTTGATGTAGCGGGCTAATAGTATCATTTCACCATGATGTTTTGCTGAACCTAGAAGGATACTCGAGTACTCCACTGATTTTGGCTTTAAGGGGCGTTATTAGTTATATATAGGAAGATTTTATTTTCTACTATTGATTTTTAGAAAGTGGTAATAAAATAAGTCGCTTTTGGGTATTACTTAGGTACTTAATTTTCTCATATAAAGCAAACATATTATGTTTTAAATGCTACTCCCTCCGTCCCTAAATAAATGTCCACGTTTGACTTTTGAAGTCTTACTTTTTCAACTTTGACCTAAAATATTTTAGTTTATCTTATATAATACTTGATACAAAATATATGAATGAATTGTGTTTTAAATGTATTTTAAGTTGTTATAATTTTTATCAAGCATTATATAACACAAACAAAAATATTTAAGGTCAAAGTTGAACAAGAAAGAATTAAAAAGTCAAAAGTGGACATTTATTTAGGGACGGAGGGAGTACCTCTTAAGCATGTTTCACGACACTTTTAAGCATGCATTAACAGAACTATCACAATGCCCGCCTTATGCGGCGACATTATAAAAGGAAGAACAACGGTTGGTGGCGGTAATAGTCGGTAAAAACGCACATTGGTCGATGTTGTAGCATGTTACCTTCGTTTTATGTGGGTGTGAATTCATTACCTCGAGTCAACATTTCTTTTCTCACTACCAAATAAATTTTATCATTAACATTTCAAAATACCGACCACCCTAACTTATCATTCTTATACTTAAGAAAAGCATAACCGACATTTTAATGTGCATTTAAATATTCTAGAACTTAAAGTTATTCAAAATGATATGTATTTAATTTTCTTTTAATAATTATCTATTATAATAATCATTTTAAATGATTTAATTAGTTTTGATCAACCTAAAATTTTGCATTTATTATTTAAATTTGTTGACATGTTATATGCATTCAAATTTGTATCTCTTTATTTTTAAAGCAATTTTCTATCCTTTATAAACAAGTATGATAAATTATTTATAAATAGTATTAGTAATAATACTTATGGTACAAACATTTAAAAAACACAAAATGTGTGTTCACTCTAGATGAATAGTACACTTTCTAACAAGTCAAAAAACACCCATTTTAAGTTTAGAAGTATTACAAAAAACCCCCTAAAATATTGAACATTTATATTCTAGCACTCTAGATATTTTAAATCATACAAACTAGCCCACAAATACGTTAATTAACACCCCCTTAAATTTATAAGTAACACATGATAGTCCTAAAGTTGTGAAAATTTATATTTTAACACACCCATATTTATAAACACTGTATCAGAGTCATTAACATTAAAAAGAAATACATATTATACATTTACTCTATTAAAATTACGAAATAAATTACATTCATTATAAAACGCATAACCATGTAATATTTTTTATAGGGGTTGTTAGAAGTTTAATATGCAAATAATAACTTCGCTTTTAGCTTTTATGACAAACTAAAAGGCAACCCATAGCAAAGTGTGGGTTTTCCTCCTCGTTAAAACGACAATAACCATTTTCTTATAATATTAAATTCGAGTTAATGATCATGACTATAAAAATAAATTTAATGTAACAATTATTTCTTATTTTATGAAAATTATGAGTTTAAATATGGTTTTTTAAATGGTAAGTAAACTAAACAATTAGTACAATGTGTTATGCAAAAATTAGTATCATCATAAATTTGTTAGTGTTTTTAATAAAATTTAAATGATAAGTTTGAGCATTATAAAAATTAGAATCATTTATATATGTTACAAGAACTATCTTTACTACGCATTTATGAATTTTGAATATCAATACATAGCGGCGAGACTAACTTAAAATTTGCTATTTTAGGGAATTCTCTTTCGTTCTCTTCGTTCTTTTTATTTTTAAATGGTTGGCGGGTTGGGGCCTTTCTTGTCGGACGAGCGCCCGATTCTAAAGTCCCGTCTCAAACACTTCCTGCTCGATTCTTTGAAAGATTAAGAGAAGACTTTCTGGATGATAGTCTTACTACTAACTTTGAAGGAGTTTTTGTTTTTTCTAGATTTTATTTATGGTTATGGTTTGTGGTTATGAGTTGAGATCCACGTAGAACTCAAATTAATTATGTAGAACCAATTAACCAATCACATTCATCCATTTTTATTTTCAACTTTTTAAAACAACATATCTTGCAAACGGTAAATCTTCGTTACAAAAATACAATTATCGTGACGAGAATTAAATTATCTTTCTATGATATGCGTTGTTATATACTTTCGACCTAACTTTTTTTTAAAGTCATCTGGAAAATCACATGTGATTTTAAAAATCACATGTGATTCAGAAAATCAAATCACATATGATTTTAAGAAATCACACGTGATTTTACAAATCACATGTGATTTTTACAAATCACACGTGATTTTTCTGATCAAATTTTTTTAAAAAATTCACGAAAGTATATAACAACGATATCTATAGAAAGATAATTTAATTCTGTAGAGATGGTATAATTTTTTGACGTAACGATTAACGGTTTGTGAGATATTTAATTTTCAAAAAGGTGAATATATTTTAATAAAAGAAATGAGTGGGCATGACGGTTGACGGTTTCTATAAGAAATATGGCTTATAATGAACTTTTCTCTTGGTTATAGACAATATAGACCTTAATTTAGTTGTTCATACTCAAGATATATTGTGAGCCAAATTTTGTGCTAGTTGGAATCATGTAGATACACATTCAACTTTGAAAGCTTAAATTACTAGACTATTATTTGAATTAATGCTTGGTCTTTCTCGAAACAGAACATCAACTATCGTCTCATTGGTTTTTGTTACCAACAATGTCTTCTCCTTTTATCTTTTCACTGCATAGCACAAACATTTTGCTAGTTTGATTAAAACGTTGTCCAAAAGTTAGAAATCTATTGCCGCAGATTTTATGTGCAGTGGAGCGATATTCGCTGATCCACATTTTGTATGTGTTGGTAATTAATCTTTTGGACAAGTAGACAATTATTCTATTTCACCGAGTTCTTTAATTAATTCAGTAGACCTTTTCGTCTTGATTTTGTCGGATCAAATTCCTGAACTCGATCTTTTTATATCATGTTATCAGAATTTTTAAACTTATAAGACTATCGGTTACAAATCAGACAACAAAATAGATTTAACCAATATACATGTTGACTATTTTCTACTGAAAATGGGCTGTTATTGAAAATCAGGCCACCCAAAACATGCCCAAGAACTTTGATAATATTTGGGCTAAATTAAAAATCGCAGATTATACTAGTACACCTCGAATAGAATGTGGAGTGGGATCGGAATAAGTTAGGACATAACTTATAAGAGCACCCGGTGTGGGGAATTCGTAGCTCGCCGTGAGCCTAGTTGGAGCCTCGCCGTGGCTCGCCGCCACACCGACACCCCTCTCCGTGCCTCACCGTTGTGTAGTTCATCGTGGTGACGACGAGGTAAACTTTCTGACACGCAACGGATATAAATTGAATTCGAAAATTTATATCCGTTGTTAAACGGATACTTTTTTTTTTAAATAACATATCTGTCATATCATATCCACCATTTTTATCATCTTCATCTCCTTCATCTTCTTCGACTCTTTATCCCTTTATTCAAAAAAAAAATCTCAAAATTTCTCAAAACCCAAATGATGGAGGGTATTTCACAAACTTACTAAATTCAAACCCACCACAATACGGGGGTTCTTCAAACCCGTCTACCCCCTCCTCGCAAAATTCCAACCAGTCTCCACAAGAAATTTTTCTTAACCAACAACATGCGTTTCAACAAGGATTCGCAAGTTACCCCGCCTGATTTCAATCACCACGTTTTTAACACGTCACAACCTCCATGCTTTTTACCCGTCACAACCTCCACAGCTTCCCAATGGAATCACAACCGCGGTTCACAATTCAAAGTCCCAAAATCATGTGAACCGCCAAAGGTGGGGAAAAGACGAAGGCAAAAAACAAAACAAGTTGTGGATTTGGACGCAGACGACAGCGAAGATGTGGAAGTCATAGCCAGTGCAGACAGGGGAGGAAGTAGAAGCGAAGAAAGGTTGCTTGTGCAATGTTGGATAGAAATTTCCCAAGATCGAGATATGGAAATGACCGTTCAAGATTTCTTTTGAACGACATTGTCGACATGTTCAATACTCGGACCACCGATGACCAACGAACCAAAAATATGATAATGGTAAATGGTCGAGGATTAACGGTGATTGCCAAAAATTCAATGGTATTCACAAACATCTGCAGGTCAGTGGTGAAAATCACCACGATCATGTCGAGAATGCGAAACTAAGCTTTGCGCAACGTTATCTTTGGGAAGGAGTTCGTGTATGAAAATGTTGGGATATTTTGAAAAATTACCCGGTGGGATGCCAAGATCCGATTGACATTACATGTTTCGAGGAAATATTCGCCCGGACAAACGAGCTCGTCCCGAAAAGATGGCGGCAAACGAGCCGCAAAGAAACAAAAGTCGACTTCAACGTCGAACGCTGCGCGAGCTCCAGTGAGAGTCAAACGAGTACTTTTTCGAGACAATATTTTATGAAACATTTATATAAAATTTTGTTTTTATGATATATAGTAATTTGTAGATTTAAATATTATTACAAAAACTACTAAAAATATAACATGATAGTACAAATTTATGATCTTGATCCAATCTTGTAAAAATAAAAACAATGTTAAATAAAGTTCTTAAAAACCTTGAGGCGACCATTCTAATTTTACAAATATATCAACCTTATGTAAATAAGGTGAATTTCGTGTCCAATGCGTAGCTTTAGTATACGGATCCACTTGAAAAATAAAAAAATTATTTTGCCATGACCGGATTCACAGGTGCAAATTTAAAATTTTACACGATAATTACGAACCACAAATAAAAATAAAATAACACACTAGAAAAGTTTGACTATAACACTTGCTCAAACTCATCCTCCAATCCCAGGTGTCACTCAAGCAAGTACGTGCCATGACCTCAGTCGATACACCTAGTTCTTATTGCAGACCCAGTTATCGATACCACAACTAAATTAAAGAAAAAACTAAATTAAAATCAAAATTAATAAAGAACCGATAAAGTTATATCGTTAATCTATCGCTTGCTCAAAAAAATCTATCGCTTGCTCCAAAGTAAATTATTCAGCTAAGAAACTCAGCAATACTAAACATATATAGTTTGGAGAACACGGTCCAGAAATTATACAATCAATTAAGTTTAATTTTAATGTAGAAATAAAAGAAGTTGATAATTTAGTTTGAAAGGGAAATAACTTTAAGAAACAAACTATGACTAAGATAATGCGTTTGAGACTTTGAGCTTGTATCATTTATCATGTTAAAGAAAAGAATAAAATTATCCACTAGGTGACACCATGCATGATGCAAAACTGCTCGTGCTTGCACTATAAATAGAAAGACCAATCCTGCAGCATCTTTATATCATATCTACAACAACGTACTAATTAATACACTCTTTCAAACTGCTAAAATGAAGATCAACTCATGTTTGCTTTTCGCACTTCTTCTTCTCGTCGTTTCTTACGCTTTCGCTGTTGAAACATCGCCACAAGAGACCACGACTCAGGGTCGGTATCTTCTTTCTAATAAATACTTAACATAATTAAACTTGTTACGAACTGGTTACAGGCTTAAAGCCCAAATAGTATAAAATTTCAGTAGTTTTATTTTTCTGAAAGTCGAACTACAAAATTATTGCCTTGTATAAAACTTGAACTCACCCGGCTAAACTACAAACTCTCGGTGTCAATGGTTCGTTATTTGTCACAAATGGTAAATAACACTAAGCTAACTATTTTCTCAATGAGAAAGGATGGGAAAGTATAAAGATGTGCCAAATTTTGTTGCGTAACCTGTGTGTCTGTGTTGTCTCCGTGTTATATTGGTTTTTAAAACGTGCAGTAGATACTTTAGCCTCAAGTAACATGATCATGTTGTGCATTTAAACATAAAGTTAGATATATTATTAACGTTCACAGTCATTACTGTTTTTTTATTTTGTTTACTTTGTGTAGGAATAAAAGGTGATGCTAATAAGGTAGAACCAACCTATACTGGTGGCGGTGGAGGAAACTACGGCGGAGGTGGTGGAAACTACGGCGGAGGTGGCGGAAACTGGGGTGGAGGTGGAGGTAAGGGTGGTGGATCATATGGATGCCGTCGTGGATGCTGTTACGGTGGACATGGTGGTTGTTCAAAATGTTGCGCCTCACTAGAAGAAGCTCAAGAGTTCGCAGAGTTTGCAGTGAAACAACTTCGTTCTTGAACTAAACTTGTAACCTAGTAATCTCGCAGCTAATGCGACAATAAATCCATGTATTTTTAGTGAAGTCAAAATAAAATAATGCATGGTTTTGTAGTAAAAGTATGGATATAATGAAATGGAAAATACTCTTTTCCCTCTTTTTGCTTTGTATTTTGTCTCATCCATTTATGTTATATTTTCTTCTAGATACTCTTTTCCCTCTTTACCTTCTTTATGACATAACTAGCATTTGTTGTAAACGTGCTGGTGAATTATTCTTCACTGAACGAATAAATCACGTGAAAACAATAACGTACTAGACGCAAAATTCCATCTCGTCCTCCTCTCTGGCGACGGTCGACAAACCACACTCCCAATCTTTTTTTATTAATTAATCCTAAGTGCTATTAACTCTTATTATGTTTGTTAAGTCTATCATGCGTATGATTAAGGTTTCTTATTCATAGGCACATTTTGATCTTTCAATTCATGTTATGTTTTTGTTTCACTTTTAGTGTTCTTTTTATTGTGATCGAGGGTTTGTTTATTGTTTCATTAATCAATGATCTTATCATTACATCATCATTACTCTCATCTGTTTCTGAATCTATAACTGAATATAAACCCTAACTGCCGTTTAGGGTTTACCATTGACGAGCATTGTTTTACGTGTGGGGCTTTGCGACTGATTTTTCAAGCTGATCTCATTGTCGTGTGTGTTTTCTGGCCTGATTTGATATAAGTATTCGGAAGGCTTTTTTATTTTTTATTTTTGGTAAAAGGATTACCCGATAAAATAAAAAAATAAAATATTTCATCCATGAGGATCGAACATATGACCTCTTGAATAACAAACAACATTAATATCACTGGACCAATGATCCACTTTTTATTTAGAAGGGTTTTTGAATTATGGAGAAAGGGTTTTTGAGTCCTAAAGGGAGAGGTAAAGGTAAAGGTGCTAAGGAGATGCAAAACTCGGTTGTAGTTGATCATGTCACGGCTAATGATCGTGGTAATTGTGACCCGATAATCTTTATTCATTGCTTATTATGTTTAGTATTTAAACGCCAAGGACCAGACATGTTAAAACGAAAGTAAATAACTACTTGGCAGTTATTTCTGTAGAAACTAGAATGGTTGTGTCGGTTCATCAAACCGATTCAGAACCTATATATAGGTAAACATATGTAACGTTACAAGGTTAATCACAACATACAATATTTACTTATTCAAATCATTGCAACTTTTATAATTGATCAAGAGATAGTTGGGACAACAATTGGCATCAAGAGCAAGGATTAATACACACCAAAACATATTACTGTTTCTGCATCAAACCCTAACGAGAAGCCAAAAAAAAGAAAGCCAGAAAAGAAAAGAACACCGCTGTTTTTTTACTTTGGCAGGGAACGTTTGTTTTTAATCTTCCAAGAAAAAGGAACGAGTTTTTGAATAAGGAGAAACGTAGAAGAGATAGTGCACAATCTACTTCACGTTATAGTTGCAAGCGTTTCAAACACCAGACGATATTGGTGTCGAATTTTTTGTTGTTGATAAACAACGAAAGACCAGGAAGAACGAAGTGGAGACTTTGTGTATACCGGTTAGAAAACAAAACACAAAGCAAGGCGTTGTTGTAGAGGAAGACGATATCGTGGGGACGAAGGAAGTACTCAAAGAAAAGTGTGGGTTTGTGTTGATACAACACAAGGACGACAACGAAAGAAACAAATGAAGGGGACTGTTTAGTTTGCAGAACGAATCTGAAAAAACGAAGGACCTGTTTTGATTCGAAAGGATTACCAAGTTGTGGTAACGAGTTTGTGTGTAGAAACCTAGTGATTTCAAAGTGACCGAGATCGAGGAGAACGCATAAAAGGAGATAGAAAGAACAACGTATAGATTGGTACAAGGAAGTTTTCTGTTTTTTGTTAGTATCGAATCAAAAATTCGAAAACAAAACAGAAACAAAAGTGATACAAGGCAAGGAAGCATTAAAAGTTTTGGTTTTAGACTCGTTTGGCAAAAATCCGAGACACAAATTCAAAAACTGAAGTCGAATTGGATTTCTGGAAACAAGGGTAACGAGGCAAAAGACTAAAAGGAAATAAAGTGGGAACAAACAACGTTGGTGAACGAGTTTTACTAACAAGGCAAACGAATACATCTTGTATTCATCAAAAGTAACGAGGTCACAAGTTTCATTTTACTTTGGATTTCAATTCATATCAGAAATAGTATATATCTCATTAGTTTATACTATTAGAAATCTTAAAACTAATTATTGATCCCGTAGTACTAAGATTCCGGAGACTATAATTTTCACATTAGAAAAGAGTACCATACTAAGAGAAGTAACCCCATTAGACTAGAAAGTGAAAATAATAAACACTTTCAAAATGACAACCGATGATATAGTAACCACATCAACTACAATAAAACCCGTAACACCTGTCGCACAATACCAATGCCCTAAGTTAAAAAACACAAACTACACAGTTTGGGCTATACAAATTAAAGTCATACTAGAGGCACACGGTTTATGGGAGGCAATAGAATCAAAATTAGACACACCAGTTGATGACAAAAAGGATAAGGCAACAATTGCCTTCCTATATCAAGCATTGACGGAAGACATGATCTTACAAGTAGCGGGTTGTAAGACGGCAAAAGATTTATGGGATTCGCTAAAGAAAAGACACGTTGGACAAGATAAAGTGCAGCAACCACGCTTACAATCATTGATGATTGGATTTAACTCACTTCAGATGAAGGAAGATGAGACGGTGGATGCATTTGCAGACAAGTTAAATGGCTATGTCACGAAGGCAAAAGAACTAGGGAAAGAATTAGATGAATCACTTGTAGTTAGAAAACTATTAGACTCCACACCCGATAGATTCATTCAGATAGTAGTATCCATAGAACAAACAAGTGATCTAGATGACATTACCCTAGATGAGATCACGGAAAACTCAAAGCGTTTGAGGAAAGAATAAAACTCCGGAAGGAGGTCAAGTTGAAAGCAGGAGAATCTCATTTACACATGGTGAACACTCAGATAAAGGAAAACGTTTTAACAAACGTGGAGGTAGATCAAATTACTCACGAGGAAACCGGGCGGAATAATAACAACAGAAACAACTCACAAAAGGGAAACTCAAATCATAGAGGAAACCCAGACATTTCAAGTAGGAAAGACTTGAGTAACATTAGATGTTTCAAGTGCAATAAACTTGGACATTATATGAGTAAATGTAGAGCAACATCAACAAACCAGGAACAATCAAACCTTATCTTGAAGGCGATGAACCATCACTATTAATGACTATGCACGAAACCGAACACAAGGAAGTGTTGTTGAATGAAGAACAATTTAACCAAAGAAATATACTACTGAGATCTGAGCATATGGTACTTAGATAATGGTGCAAGTAACCACATGACTGGTATAAAGAGTCATTTTAGAGATATTGATGAGAGCATAACAGGACGAGTACGTTTTGGAGATGGATCGTATGTACAGATAATGGGTAGAGGGTCAATATTGTTAGGTTGTAAGAACCAGGAACAGAAAGTAGTATCCGAAGTATACTACATACCAAACCTCAAGAGCAACATACTTAGTCTAGGACAACTTACTGAAATAGGTTGTAAGGTCATTATGGACGGAAATAAGCTGACTTTGTATGATATAAACAAGAAGTTGTTGATGAAGGTAGAACGATCTAAGAATCGACTCTACAAGATCCAGTTACAGATAGAGGCACCTATATGTCACTTAGCAAACATAGATAACCAAGCATGGTTATGGCATGCTAGATTAGGTCATCTAAACTTTGATGATATAAACAAGATGACTAGAAAAGGTCTAGTAGAAGCAATTCCTAGAATAAATCATGTAGGATGATTTGTGACGCATGTTTATTAGGAAAACACAGAGAACACCATTTCCAAACCAAGCCAAATTCGGATCAAAGAACCCGTTGGACTTAGTTTATGGAGACCTCTGCGGTCCTATTAGTCCAAAGAACACACTCGAGCAAGAAACTCATTTTCTTGTTAGTAGCGATTGTACACGTTTTATGTGGGCATACTTTCTTACATCGAAAGATGAGGCATTTAGTACATTCAAGGAATTTAGGCGAAAATAGAAATGGAAATGAAGTCGAAAATTAGAATGCTAGAACGGATAGAGGTGGTGAATTCACATCAAAGGAATTCACAAAGTCTTTAAGGAAAAGCGGAATAGAGACTGACGATTGTGACACCATACTCCCAGCGTGAGAATGGAGTAGTGGAGAGAGGAATAGGACAAGGTTATCAACTACAAGGAGTATGATGAAAGCGATGAAGTTACCATTAACTTTTTGGGCGCGAGCAGTAAGCATGCCCTTTACATACTCAATAGGGTACCCACGAGGGCCCCTGACGGATAAAACTCCATATGAGGCACTCTACGATAGAAAACCAAACTTAGAGAACCTAAAAGTATTTGGATGCACAGCTTATGCAAAGATAACTATACCTCACTTAAAGAAGCTGGACGATAGGAGCATACCATTGGTTTACTTAGGAGTAGAGGAAGGATCAAAAGCATGTAGGCTATATGACCCTATAGCCAAGAAGAAACATGTTAGTAGGGACGTAAAATTTATGGAAACAAAACCATGGGATTGGAACGAAAATGAAGGAGATACGAACACACAAGACACCTTTTGGGCTAGTTTTGTAGTAGACGGAGTTGACAATGAAAACCTTACACCGGTCAACACAGAAACGATGACAACAAGTATCATGAACAAGATCGATTCACGATCCGGTTCACCAATCACACGAAGCATACCATTACGACCCACACTCGGAAGAGCAAGCGAAGCTACTAATAGTTCTATGGAGAACTCAAGAGATAAATTTGATGATACACCAGTACGTGAATATAGGAACATGTCAGACATATATAGACATGCACGTAGAGTTGAACCACAAAGTTTGTTATTTACGGAAGAAGAACCCCGTAACTACAAGGAAGCATCAGCAGATGATAAATGGATTGAGGCCATGGAGATTGAATTGGATTCAATCAACAAGAATAATACATGGACTCTTACAACATTGCCAGAAAATCAGAAGGCAATAGGACTCAAATGGGTTTACAAGACCAAGAGGGATGCAAAGGAAACATCATCAAATATAAAGCACGGCTAGTGGCAAGGTTATGTACAAGAACAAGGGATAGACTTGATGAAGTATTTGCACGGTTTCTGGATAGAGACGATTCGGTTGATATTAGCATTAGCGGCATATCATGGATGGCAAGTACATCATTTGGAAGTAAAATCGGCATTCCTACATGGAGATTTAAAAGAAGAAGTCTACGTTACACAACCTGAAGGATTTATACAACAAGGAAACTATGGAAAAGTCTATAAGCTTACTAAAGCTTTATATGGCTTAAGGCAAGCACCGAGAGCTTGGAATGTGAAGCTTGATCAAACATTAAAGTCCTTAGACTTTAAGAAATGCAATCTCAAACAAGCAGTCTACACAAAGAGAAACAAGAACTCTACACTTATTGTTGGAGTTTATGTAGATGACTTAATAATCACGGGCACTCCAAGAAAGGAATTGGAAGCTTTTAAATCCCAGATGGAAGAAAAATTTGAAATGAGCGACTTAGGATTGTTAGCTTATTACCTTGGGATAGAAGTTACACAAACAGGAGGAGAGATTACAATCAAGCAAACAGGCTATATTAACAAGATCATTAAGGAGACAAGTATGACGGATAGTAATGATACGAAGATACCAATGGATCCAGGTACTTACTACATACAAGACCGGATCTTAGTTATTCATCCGTACTCGGCAGATTATGCAAGACCGAAGGATCATCACCTAAAGGCGATAAAGCAAGTAATCCGATATATCAAAGGAACAGGGAGCATGGGATAATTTACAAGAAGAAGGCGGTACGCAAGATTACAGTTCTGATGGCGATGGTTATGGAATCAACATTGATCAAGGAAAAGGAACTCTTGGAATAGTATTTTACTTTGGAGAGTCACCCATTACTTGGTGTACTCGAAGCAACCAACATGGGCGCTATCATCATGTGAATCGAATTCATGGCGGCTCTTCGCTGACATGTCAAGCTTTATTGTTGAAGAGATTACTTAGTGAATTAAGCGAAATGAAGAAAGAAGATAATCTTTGAGGGTAGACAACATTTCAAAGAATAGCACTAGTTAAGAACCCAATTTTTCATGGAAGAAGTAAATACATCGACATTCGCTATCATTTCATTCGAGAATGCGTGAAGCGGACATATCAATGTGGAGCACGTCGGTGGAGAACTACAAAGAGCGGATATACTAACAAAGGCTCTACCAAGACTAAAGTTCACGACGATGCGACAAATGCTCGGAGTTCAAGATTTAACAAGAAGCAACGATCAAGATTAAGGAGGAGAATGTGACCCGATAATCTTTATTCATTGCTTATTATGTTTAGTATTTAAACGCCAAGGACCAGACATGTTAAAACGAAAGTAAATAACTACTTGGCAGTTATTTCTGTAGAAACTAGAATGGTTGTGTCGGTTCATCAAACCGATTCAGAACCTATATATATGTAAACATATGTAACGTTACAAGGTTAATCACAACATACAATATTTACTTATTCAAATCATTGCAACTTTTATAATCGATCAAGAGATAGTTGGGACAACAGTAATGAGGCTGCTAGTAAATCTGATGGAATAAACACAAATTTGGAACAGAGCTCTGTTACAATTCCTATGTTGGAACAGTTGGAAGTTTCAAGTGAGATACCGAATGTAAGGAAGGCTGATTTGGCTAAAGATCCGAATCTGGATTCGTCTGCGAAAAACTAACACGTCTACTGATTTGTTGAGTCCCCCTGGCACGCTTATGCAAACCATGAATGATATGAACAACAGTTTGAGCAAATTACGAATAGTGATAAACATTAACATTGAGGTTGGGTTTGCTTGAGAGCGACTCAAACACGCTAATAACACCATTTGTAATTTTCCAACTTTATAAATCTTATTAGAAATGAATCAAAGATTTGCAAGGGATAGCTTACGAAAGACTATCCCGGATGATAACAGATTACTCTCCAAAATCAAAAACAAGAGGCAGCTAGCTTTTTTTTTTGTTCCTAGGAGAAGAGGATCCTAACTATAATACTTTGTATTATTTTCTATCTTTAAATCTACTTAGCTCGGTTACAACCTTTGGTTTAAATAGAGGAGGACACGGTGGATACACATGGGTACGTAGTAACTTGTCGACTTGCTATAGATACGCATGTGCCTTGTATGCTAGCTTGAGCATACTTTAGGTTTACCCAATTTGACAACTTATAGTCCCAATAGTTGCTTTCTCTTATATCGATGAAGTTTTCCGTCCATGCCTTAAGAGGTTGAGGTTGTTTAAACTGAATTAAGTCTTAAGAGTCAGAGAAACATTTTCAGATCTCAGTGACATTGGTGTTGCTTGTAGCTCCTTGTACATCTCTCCCCAACACCGCATCAGTTACTTGGTCTTTGACATCCCTGAAGCTAGACAGTTGGTTGAGCTTTATACATAACTCACTGATTTCATTTATCATTGAGTAAAACCTTCTGGATAGTAATTAGGGAGACATATTATCTTATAACTATCAGGGAGTATCTTACTTCTGATAACTATCAGGTTCATATGATAGCAAAGAAGTGACATTCTCTTTGATTTTTATCAGAGACTTTTATGCTCACTGACCTTCAGATGGTGTATTAGTCTATTTTATGTTTAAATACTTGTCAGAGACAATTGGGTTAAATTCAGACCCAACAATCTCCCCCTATTTAAATATACAAATAGACCAATTTTTTTATCAGTAGTAAGTGAGCATAACGGTTTTTTCTTACTTACCGAGTTACATCAGAAAATACTATTTCTATAAATATTCTAAATCTTCTAATGTTTCTGATGATGTGGACTCTGAGACCTTGTAGCTTTTCTTGGTTTGTGAACCCTTTGACATCAGGTTTAGAACTTCAGAGTCACTATCGGCGTATAAGTTCAAGGCTAGACTATTCTAAACATATTCCATAGTCACTTAGGTAGCTTTTCCTTCCCAAATTCTCCTCATGTTTATAGTACGAGAATAATCTAGTTTTATCAGTAGTAAGTGAGCATAACGACTTCTTCTTACTGACTGATTTACAACAAAGAATAAAGTTAAAAGTCAATAAAGCATGAATCTTTGTTGTTTATATCTTCGGTGAGGTTTTTGGAAGATCAGGAACTGTTTAGTTTACTGTAAATTCCTTGATAATCCTTATGTTCATTACATGAAGACATCTTCATACTACCCTTGAATCCCCTCAGATTTAGAGCCCCTGATACTCCTTGAATTTACTGCATCTGAAGCTCATTTCTTCAAAATTCTGCTGACTACTGAAAGTGACCATTTTTCACATTTAAGTGTTATCACACATTTAGCTTGTAAGAATTTATGCTCACATATTCGTTCGAGCCTCTGATTAATAAGACTCGTAAGAAAATAGAACTAAGAAGAGTGTGGCTAGAAGAGCTGGAGAGGAGGTGAGGGAGCTTCTTTCTTAACAAGAACGGTTTCAAGGTACTCGATCTTATCAAGAAAAGGCTAAAGAAATCTTTGGAGGGGTGCATTTAGGTGGGGATAGAGTATGGTTTTAATTTTGTGTTATTAGCCGTCATTCAAGACAAACTATATATTATTAGCGATCAATCAAGAACGGATCTGGATTGAGAAAAACCCACCCGCTCTGATATCACTTGTTGGGTCCCCTGGCATGCTCATGAAAACCATGAATGATGTGAACAATAGTTTGAGCAAATGACGAAAACTGATGAACATTACCATTGAGGTTGGGTTTACTTGAGAACTAATCAAACAAGCTAATAACACCAATTGTACTTTTTAACTTTATAAATTTTATTAGAGATGAATCAAAGATTTACAAGGGATAGCTTACAGAAGACCATCCCGGTTGATGACAGATTACTCTCCAAAATCAAACAACAAGAAGCAGCTAGTTTGCTTTGTTGTTTCTAGGAGAGGAGGATCCTAACTATAATACTTTGTATTATTTTCTATGTTTGAATCTCTACTTAGCTTGGTTACAACCTTTGGTTTAAATAGAGGGGAACAGTGGATGAACATGGGTACATAGTAACTTGCCGACTTGCTAAAGGTAGGAACGTGCCTAGTATGCTAGCTTCTGCGTACTTTAGGTTTTTTTGATTTGATAACTTATAGTCCCAATGCTTGTTTTCTCGTATATCGATAAGTACTTGACACTACAAGAAAAGTGGCTTTTTAGGACCCCCATAAGCGTCATAAAATGGTACTTTTTAGGACCTTTCATTTAATAGGACCAAGGATGAAAGCGTTTCATGTAAAGGCGGTTGTAATAGGTCCAGCGTCCTAACCATTATGAAACCAATTTTATGGTTGTATTATATGTCTATGAACAACACAAATAGCGTCCTAATAAAACCATATTAGGACACTTTTACAATGTTTTAACATGTGATTACCTACTTTTAATCTTTTGAGACACATAAAACGCGTCCTTAAAAGTATTGTTAGGACGCTTATGATGTAACATCATAGCTATTTTAGCAACCAAGAAAAGGGTACTAATAACTCAAATAAGATTATGATACCAATTTTATGGTTGCATTTTAGGTCTATAAACAACACAAATAACGTCCTAATAAAACATATTAGGACACTTTTCCAATGTTCTAACATGTGGTAACCTACTTTTAATCTTTTGATACACATACAAGCGTCCTTTAATGTTAATTCTTAGGGCGGTTATCATATACCATTATAGTTACTTTAACACCAAGAAAAGGGTCCTAATATCCCAAATACGATTATGAAACCAAATTTATGGTGCATAATATGTCTATGAACAACCAAATAACGTCTAATAACAACATATTAGGACACTTTTACAATGTTGTAAAGCGTTGTTACCTAATTTAATCTTTTGATACACATACAGCGTACTTAAAAGATAATTGTTAGGACGCTTATCATATACCATTATAGCTATTTTAGCACCAAGAAAAGGGTTCTAATATCTCAAAGAAGATTATGAAACCAATTTTTTGGTCGTATAAAATGTCTATTAACAACCTAAATAACGTCCTAATAACAACATATTAGGACACTTTTACAATGTTAAGTTAATTGTTAGGACGGTTAATAAGTTTAATAGGATAGGACGCTATTTTCAAAGTCCGGACAAGTCATATGATAGGACGCTATTTTCACCATGCACACTCTATTATTACGATATGAATAAAACATCAACTAAATATTAAATGAATAAAAGCGAAATTGTATTTCAAATTAGCAATTGTCATAACAAAATCACTAAACATAAATAAGGTAGAGAGAATCTAACATAAAGTCAGTAACATTAAACAATAAATTAACGCAACAAGAAGCTTAGTCCATGGTCATCATGCATCATCTCTCTCAATCCTCACGGACCACCTACAAATAAACACCCATGTATAAGCATTAAGCTCCATGTTAGTAAAATTATTGGTATCACAAGATTAACAAAGACATACCGAGATAAAGGGACAAGGCCATGCTATGGTTGCACCAACACGTCTTCAATTGTGGCAAATAACCCATAGGGTCTCACCAACACTTCATCTCTTTTGTTGGTACTGAGCGTTTACCTCACACCATCCTCGTCCAATCTGCACCACCAACTATATCATTTGGGTTCAAGCTCCTCACCCATCCTTTTGCTACGGATCTCGGTTGAGTTTAGAATGATTTTAAGGAAAACTTCATCCCGACCTAGATTTGATTTCAACAAACATTTATCAATTTATAGTCAAGACACATGTATTAGGTTAAGCGGATGTATCTGCGGTATGGAGGTGGGGTATACAAGGAGGTCAAAATTGATCGGTGTATCTGCGGTGTGGGTCGATGCCACAGTGCGAGCAATGGTTAGCCTGCAGCCACTTTGAACTATCACCTAAGCGGAGAAAAATCATAAAATAAGCTAACTGTGGGATTCAAAAGCTTAGATGGGAATTTCAACATGTAAAATCTCAAGACTTGAATCTCAACACAAAATTCACAAAAATTCTCCCAAGATCCGAGTTTCGACTAACATACCATTTGACTTTTGATTTTGAACTTAAACTTTGACTTTAATGAAACTTGTTTGATCCGTATGCACTAATTATGATTATTTAAGCTATGATAACACTAATTTAAGATACATGAACAAGATTTAGACCAAGTGGGTGAGATTTGATCCTCACATGTCCCAACGAAGGATTTGTGAGAGTGAAGGTAATTTGATTTTGACTTTCTCTAGTTCAAACATTGGTTTTATAGTTTTAATAGTTCTAATATCACCTAGAGGTCATAGTGTGCGAGATAAACAAGTGAAAATGCAACTACCAGTTGAAACAACACATAACCAAACACCCCTTAATAAGCGAGTTAACAAATTTAAAAGGCAAATGAGCAATCTAAATCATAATCTTGATACATAAGCTTGTAGCCTAGGTTCATTAGCTATCAAAGATAAAATAAGCTATAACAACTAGAAAGGAACGATTTATAATACAAACATACCCGTAAGCGTGGAGGTTCATTGGTTACAACAGAGAAGCTTGTGATGTAAGAGGTGGAACAATGGAACTATCATTCGACCCATTCTTCTCTCGATAACCGGGCTCGTAACTTTTCATTTTCACTAGTAAGTTCTCCATTTCTAGACTTCAATTCGTTGTTTTCTATGACATGCTAAACGACTTGGTATTACACCCCAAACAGCGAAACGAACACCTAGACCATACATGCACGCATCACCATTTCGATCTTTACCCATAGCTCGTAGAAAAATATCATCTCGTCCAGGATTATCAATCGAACCCTCAAGCGATTATCACTAAGTTGTTTCATATCATCCGCATTTTATATAAACATGAACAACATATAGTAAAGCATGTATTACAAAAAAAGCATATTGTGTTTAACTTATGCTATTAATACACTTTGCAAACACAAAAGCATATTACTTACAATCGCTTTGCGGTGTCATCATTTTGGTATTTCCATCTATGGAGAAGCATGCACTAAAAGATCCAATCGAGTTGGATCTCGTCCCAAATATGTCTGTATGAATAAAAAGAAAATGAATATTAACAGTGGATATCCACAGGATACATTAACAATCCCACTTTCTCCATACACTTACCTTTAACTCTTCCCTTTTGCGAGCATAACTTTTTTTACCGGTTCTTTGGATCATCTTCTTTTTTGCCCGATTCGCCTTGTTTTTTTCACTTAAACTCTGCAGCATGAAAGTAAAATATCATAATGGGAAATTAATTAATGTTATTTAAAGTGAAATAGTATTTCACACCTTAGTGTTTTCTGTATTCCAATACTTCACAAGCTTCTTCCATTGTTTATTTTGCACTTGCTTTGGCCTAGATCTTATTTGTTGCTTAACTGACAAAGACGGATCATGGTAGTGTTCCTTAACTCTTGCCCTCCAGTTCTTCACCTTACGCCCAAATGATTGCAATATCCATTTTCTCGACACGGAATATCAAATTTTGTCTAACAAATGTAATAGCTCACATTAGAAAACAAATACTTTATTCATTAACATACAAATTTAACATTGTGTACCTTTAAGAGTTCAAGCAAAGCTTTTTTTTTGCGTCAACTTTATTCCATGGTTTATAAATCGGACAATACTTTCCACTCCTTGAAAGTGTTCCCATGAAATGAGTCGATGACTACTTTTGTCGTTAATAGGTTGTCCGTGTTCATTAACTAAAATAGGAATTCTATCCCTTTTCTTGGGCCCAAACTTTTGCCATACGTGTTGGTCCTCTCTTTCTTTTGCTTACAATCCGAACTACAAAAGTGAACATGATTTACAATAGATACGTATACATTTAAAATACTAAATAATTGAAATGGAGGCAATATCTTAGCGTTGTATTTTGTCTTGTTTTAATTTAACTTTATTATATATTCTTCTTATATGACACAATATATGATATATGATTTTTAAAACGATGCAATCAAGTAGACCATGTTAACCTGTTTCATTTCGAGCTTGTGTAACTACATGGTTTTCTTCATTTTCAGAATGCTCAGCTTGAATCTCTTCTCCGAGTAGATCATCGCCGTCATTTGTTAAATCATTCACAAACTCCAAATCATGCTCATTCTCCAAATCATCCTCATTCTCCAAATCATCCATGTCTTTATCTACATCATCTTCTGAAGTCGCTTGTTGTTCAATATCTTCATTCATAGGTATGTCTTCGATATCATCATTTTCAACATCATAAAGGTCTTCATTGTTATCTATATTAAAATCTTAAAAAAATAAAAAAACAAAAACAAAAAAAAAAACAAGTAAGCACCGAAAGCTTAACTCGAATATACACTTAATAGTAATTTAATATCATATATATAGTATTTGAAATTTATGTATAGTTACCATCGGATCTCAAGTCACGCCCCGTGGTCTTGATCGTTGTCAATTGCAACTAAGTTTCTCTCGATTCCAGATTAATCTCCTCTGCTGACGAAATTTGGTTGATCATTTCTCTTTTGGACTTGGTCGACTCTGCACCCTACTACGTATTGCCCTCCTGTATCAATCTGTTGTCCTTTTGCGATTGAGATTCGAAGATGTTAGCCAACCGAGACATTCGAGCACTCATTCATTTTTTGCTAAATTTTATATCTAGTCATGGACTGTGGAGCAATGTATTTTCGATTGTTTCATGCAAGTATAATTGTTAGAAAACAAACATACGAAAATATAGTAGCCAAATTTATTATTCGTACCTTTTATTTGTTTGTGTAGCCGCTTCTTCCGGGTTATCTTCTCGACATTAAGATGGAAGTCGAACCGGACATATAATCTGCATCTTTCTCACGGTATCCGTTGGTTTCTTTTTCTTTCTTTCTTTGTCACTCTCACTAGACTTGTCAAAGACTTAGCAATATTTTTCACTCCCAAAGCTTGTAATCTCTGTTGGTTTTCTTGAATCCTTGTCCTTCGGACATTTCATAATCATTCAGATTTCGTGGTGATTTGGCGTTGCATCCTGTTATTTTCCATAACTGGTGCACAAAACAAATAAAATTATTATGAGATTGCAAAGAACAATAGTCGTTTGAGAACAACAAAAGCGAAATCAATCAAGATTCATTACATGTTACGAATGAAATACATTAGCTAGAAACTGATATCAAATCACTATCACTATCACTACCCAAATCCTTTGACCCAACTTTACACAGGTATACCAACATTCATTTAAATTAAACAGAGCAACTTAAATACAACTTGTACCCCATCACAAATAAGCAGCACTTATGATCACATATGAGACTCATCACAAGAGGTCAACCAAACACATACATGAACCAACCATTTCCCACACTAACAATGTATAACAGTGATAATACCAATAATAATAACAATAACAATAACAATAATAATAATAATAATAATAATAATAATAATAATAATAATAATAATAATAATAATAATAATAATAATAATAATAATAATAATAATAATAATAATAATAATAATAACAACAATAATAATAACAACAAGAGGTTTGCATTACATTGAGTCGATCTTCATTCAAAGTGAAACCCACACTCCTTGTTTTGCTTCCCACATACAACCCTAAACCAAAATTGAGATTTTAACCGTCTGTGAAAATGATTTCCATTAATAAAATCGAATCAAATACTTGAATTCCAAAAGATATGCTTGATTTTCGCAGTCACTAAAGTTATTTATGAATCAAATTTTCCCCAAAAATTTTAAGCGGGTTTATGTGAACGTGGTGGTGTGTAAGTTTTCCCTAATTTTAAGATTATAATTAGATTTATAATTAAATTAACTAATAGTAGTATATAGTATATGAAACGTATTATATTATTGTATATATGTAATATATAAGTATTTTATTGTATGTGAAACTAAAAATGAAGTAGATTTGGCATTCGTTTTTCCGACTTCCCAGGTCAAACAACATTATCAATGTGTTGAAGTAATCAGTATTTGTTGTATCTTAGTGCCCGAAATGGAGCGGCTCCAGATAGTTCATTTGTTTTACGCAGGCGTTATTTAAAATGTTGCTATTTTCTTACAGACGGGATTTATCCTACGTGGTCTACGTTTGTTAAAGCGTATCCGCATCTACTTGACCCGAAAGATAAAGTGAGATGTAGACAAGAACCACACTAGAGTCATATATGCCATTGGTGCATCAATGAGATGGACATGCATGGAACCATATGAATAATAATGAAATGGCTCGGGTTTGAAACTGGGAGTCAGATATCATATCATAATGAGAGTGTCATATCAAAAGGTTCATATCCAATGTTGCAAATTAAAATCGCGAATCAGTAGTCGGGCGGTCGACCACCTTGTAGGTTGTAATCGGTCTGGGCGGGATGAATCGGTGATAGGGTATAATTTGATGTATAAGTAAATTAATTAATACTACCTAGTATACAGTATATGAAAAGTATTGTATTATTGTATATATATATAATATATAGGTATATATAGGTATTTTATTGTATTTGAAACTAAAAAAGAACTAGAGTATTACCCGGTCGTTGCTCGGGTTATCAACTAAGGGCCCGTTTGGTAGGTGGGTGTTGCTTTGGATTCGGGATTGATTTGGTAAAAACGTAAAGTTTATGAAATATTAACTTTGAAAAAGCTAATATGAATAACTCTCAACGGATGCGGTCGTTCATTTATATCGTCAAGAGTTTTTACGTAAGTCGACTTCCCATGACGTCACATTCCGGGGATGCTTTGTAGCCTATATTCTACACATATTGAACGGAGGAATTATCCTAGGCATTTGCGAGGCCAATATACGCGAGGTGATCATAAAGTGCCGACTATTATGATTGAATGTATTGCTTCGCATGAAGTCATAGATAGACAAGAATCCAACACGAGCCCGTAAACATAACATATCATATCATATAACAGATAATCCAAAGAATCAGAGATAATGATATAGGATGCATCCATACTCCCTGCGAGATAACATAGTGGCCAAACATATACTTTAGCTCAAATGAAGATTCGTCATTAAGGTTCATCAAGGTCGACAACAAGGCAATATCACCGTTCATATGACCCAAGTGTCTTTGTCGGGTTGTTCGGTTAGTTTGGTTTCATTCAATTTGAAAATAATAATCAAGAATATTTTAAAATAATATTCAAATTATAACCATTTATAAAGATGGGCGTGATCTTTTGAAATTCACGGGTTGAAAAGGTTAAACGGGTTTTGGTTGACACGATCAACCTTTTTTGATACAAAAGTTGCCACATTTATAAAAAAGCTTAAAGCGGGTTAGATGGGTCGACCCAAACCCGACCCAATTAATTTATTCACAACCCGAACCTACCCCGATTAATAAGCGGTTAGATGGGTCAATTCAACCCGACCAAATATATTTATACTCAACACCGAGTTACTAGTTCCTTCCTTGTTACAATCGCTTCAAACTCAAATGAATTGGTTACACTTTGAGTCATCCCAATTAAAATAATAATCATCAATATTATGGGAACTCGTAAGTATTTCTAGACCTTTGATTTTCTGCATTCTCTTCATTTGTCATCATTACTTGTTTTAATTATTTTATTTCTCAATAATACTCTTAATTTTTTCAGTTCATGCATCTACCCTTTATATATATGTTGGTTTTATTTTTATTTTTTCAGTTCATCCATATCCTATTTTCAGTTCATAACTTTTTCACAACCCTAATTGAAAATGTCTGCCACTCCATACTTGAAGGAACTGAAAGATCTTTGTGGGTCTGAAAAGCTGCATGATTGTTTCATTTTTCTCAATATTAATGAGATACCTACGAATGAGGTCAACATGAGAAATGTTGCGGCCGTCAGAGACGACATGAGGATGCAAGTGGATACGAGAACAGACCGAATTCTGGAGGTGTTTTCTTTGAATACTGATGAAGAAATGGCGGTGAGGATGTTTATGATTCAATGCATGAAGTCCACTCATTGAGAGCGATTGGTTGAATCTCTTGCAAGTGTTGTCGTGATTTTGAGGTTGATAACATTGAAGAAGGAGACCATTAAGATTACGGAGAAGTATGATGAAGAATGAAGGTAGTTGTTGGGTCTTTTTGTGGTTTTTGTGTCTGATGGTCTCATGTTGTTGGGTTATGTAATTATTTTGATGAAAACTTGTTATGTATTTAGGGTGAAGGGGATGGTTTGTGAACAATGGTTTCTGAACAATGGTTTAGGATAACTTATTATGGTTATGCATAATCTGGCGCGGACTGGATTCAACGACTCTCCTTGGCCGTTAGTCGTCTTCTCGAGCCCTAGTAGACCTGTCAACAAAGAGAACCCGTTAGGAGTGGACCCGAGCCGTAGCCCGGGTCCACCTCCGACGGTCAGTTAGTATGGGTTAGAGATAACATGCGTGTATATATAGGCATGCATTAGGGTTTAGGTGTAGAGTGGGCATGTCTGCCGCCCGACCCATTCTCGCCCAAGTCCGACCATACGCCTACAATGTGCATATTAATGTTTAATGGCCGTTTGTTTTGTTATGTGTTTTGATGATAATCCATATGCTTATGTTGCTTATGTTGATAATCTGTGATTGTTAGTTGTTATATATAAATGTTGGTTGCTTTTGTTTATATGTGTTTAATTTAGCCTAGTACAAGCTTATGTATCGAGATTATGATTTAGATTGCTCATTTGCCTTTTAAATTTGTTAACTCGTTATTAAGGGGTGTTTGGTTACGTGTTGTTTCAAGCTGGTAGTTGCATTTTCACTTGTTTATCTCACACTATGACCTTTAGGTGATATTAGAACTAGTAAAACAATAAAACCAATGTTTGAACTAGAAAGTCAAAATCAAAGTACCTTCACTCTCACGATCCCTTTGTTGGGACATGTGAGGATCAAATATCACCCACTTGGCCTAAATCTTGTTCATGTATCTTAAATTAGTGTTATCATAGCTTAAATAATCATAAGTAGTGCATACGGATCAAACAAGTTTCATTAAAGTCAAAGTTTAAGTTCAAAATCAAAAGTCAAAATGGTATGTTAGTCGAAACTCGGATCTTGGGAGAATTTTTGTGAATTTTGTGTTGAGATTCCCATCTAAGCTTTTGAATCACACGCTTAGCTTATTTTTACGATTTTTCTACGGCTTATGTGATAGTTGAAAGTGGCATGCGGTAACCATTGCCTGCACGGGCATCACTCAAAACCCCAACTTTCCATGTGCCTTAGCTTCTTCATTAGTGGGCCTACGGTGAGCTTATTGGTTTTGAAATCAATAAGCTCATCTATAATGTTCGGGCTTATTTCAAACTTTTGAGCTTATTAGATAGGTCTGCATATAGCTTTTGTTTGTCCATTCCACCCATACACCGAGTGATCGTGTTGACCACCAAGTTCAAGCCCTCATCAAGTGCTTATCACATGGGACCCAAACCTTTAGTAGTAGCTTTTAGAAACCTCAATAAGTCACCTTTTCATATCAAGTCTCACTTTGGATCCTGTCAACCCTAGTGGGACCCACATGGGCTGCAAGGTTGTTGGTTTTGGCTGTTTGGCTGTGATATTGATCAAGTGATTATTCGGTCTATAGCTTATTCCTTTAGCTTATCCGGTAGTGTTTAGCTTAATCTAGTTACTACTCATGTAGTTACTGACTTATTTAGCTTATTGTAGCTTATTTGTAACTTATTATTCCTTTAGCTTATCTCGCTTAATCCGTGTTTGGCTCAAATGGGTCAAACGGGTCAATATGGCTTATCACCGTTTGGCTCAAATGCCCATATTAAGAGCTTATTAACTACTCATTCTCTGCAACTTCAATTCCCATTTAGCTTCAACTTCTTTGATAACAATCGTAAATGCATCCATTACTATCTCAAGAAACATCAACAACTGTAAATGCATCCACACATATATCCATAACAAGCATTTCATTAAAAAGGTCATTACATCAAACCTACATAACAAGCATTTCATTACACAATTTTTGACAACATAACAAAGAATAACGAAACACAAAACAATAACAATTTTCTTAAAAGAACCACACTAGACTTGCTTTCTTTCAACTCCAATTGCAAAGAAAACATTTGCTTCTCCATAGTTTATTTTGAAACTCAATCTCCTTTCCAAATCTCTTATTTTTCCATACTTGTCTTCTTTCAAACGTTTTCCTTTTGAATCAAATTAAAACCTCTTGTTTGTAATAGTCATTAGGCAACTCAGGATCTAGCCAAGAAATGTCTTACATTTTGAACCCTATATGGTACTATAAAACAAACATCACTAATATCAACGCATCCAAGAAAACGCATTATAATACTCAACGCATCCAAGAAAACTTACATTATAATAGTCAACGCATCCAAAAACGCCTTAAAGGGAAATCAATTGTCCATGAAGTCGCGCTAATTACTTATGCAATTTTGACTTTTAATTTTTAATTTTTAGATATAAATTAGTTTGTCTAGCTTTGAAGTAATAATTAAAATTAATTAAGAAATAGCTTAAAATAAATTGTAAAAGTATTTCTAATTTTAAGATCCAAATCCACATCATTTCCACCATCCAAAATTGCCAACAGAATCACCACCATCATCAAGACCGTGTAATACCTCATAAATGAAACCCTAATCGTTTTTGCTAATTTTTATGAAACAACATATGTGGTTAATTAAATTAGGCTCCCTTTCTTTTGTTGCAATTATATGTGGTTTCGTGGTTAATTGAATTAGGTTTATGATGGATACGAGTTGGATGTCTTTACCTAGATTTACCATTGAATATAAAAAGGTCTTGACGACTTTCTTGATCATATTTTCTATAATGAGGGTAAAATGGATGATTTCATGTCCATGTATTGATTGTGGTCGGATATGGGTAGATCGGACGGAGGCTACAACACATCTGTTATGTGTCGGGTTTATGAAAGGTTATACAATTCCACCTTTCGGTTCAAATCAAGTGATGCTCCAATGTTGGATCTTTGAAGATGACATGCAAGGGTTGGTGAATGATGCCTTCCATCGGTTTGGTGATGACACACTAACCGATGACATGGGAACACAAAGCGAAAGTATGAGTATGCCAAACCTAAAGGCGAAAAATTTTATAAAGTGTTGGGAGAGGCAAAGAAACCACTATATCCAGGTGTAAGTTATCGCTTCTTTCTTTTATCATTAGACTATTTCATGGTAAGTGTGTTGGGAAATGTAGTGATAATGGTTTCAACAAGATGCTAGATACAATGAGGAAGCCTTCCCGATGCTTCTATACCAAAGTCATTGTATGAACTAAGGAAGATAATTCGAGAGTTGGGACTTAGTTATGATAAAATTGATGCATGTCCTAATGATTGTATCTTTGTCTTGGAAAGAAAACATTAATAAAACAGAATGTGATATATGCCATACGTCAAGGTATAAAGCAAGTGAAGATGATTGTGCGGATGAGTCAACCATAGGCGATACAAGTAAGAAGATTGGAGCAAAGGTGTTGCGTCATTTTCCGCTCTTACCACGATTGCAAATGTTATTTATGTCATCTAAAGCAGTAGCCTCCATGAGATGGCATGAAGAGAGTCGCACGAAGATGGTTACTTGAGACATCCCGCAGATTCCCCGGCATGGAAAGCATTTGATTTTAAGTATGATAAGTTTGCCAAAGAATCTCGTAATGTCGCTTGGTTTAGCGGTGATGGGTTTAACCTTTTGGAACAATGAGTGTTTCTCATAGTACATGGCTCATTGTTTTGTGGGTATGTGCTAAAACACATACCTTTTCTATATCAAACCGACCCAAAATAACCAAGAAAGAGCCGTTTATTGCTAATATTTCTTTGTTTTCTTGAGTTTGTGCTTGTGCAGTGCGGATATGTAAAACACGCAAAAGGAACCAAATCGGACGAAATCCGAGCACGAGAGATTAAGAGAGCTTAAGCGAGCTTAAGATCAAAATTGTGCATTTATGAAGATTTCTAATCTCGAGGATGATTTGTGAAGATTTGATCAAAGTTTGAAGAAATGTCGAAATAGTCCCCGAACTTTCAAAGAAAATGACAAAACACCTCAAGTTTCATAAGTTGCAAATTCAGTCCTCGGTCTATTGAAGAATGACAAAATCGGTCATTGGAAGATAATTTCAGATTTACATGTTTGGTCCCTTGGAAATCCGAATTTACAACATAGGTCCCTTTGGTTACACTTTGGTTCACCATTAGTCCAAAATCCAATATATATCTCCTAGTCCAAAATCCAACTCACGGCCCAAAATAACATGACCCAATCCACAAACCAAACCCGGCCCCCCTTTTAATAATACTACCCGGTTATTATCACCCGTATACCCAACCCATTTACCCAGGTCAAACCCTTTTAACCCGGTCAACACCAAATTGAAAAACAATAAACAAATAAACCAAACGCGCCCTGTTTCCTCTTCTTCCCCAGCCAAACACCCATTTACCCACTTTCACATTTACCACCAATTACCTCAACCCTTACCTCGTACTAGCATCTTACCAACCTTCTAGAACACCTGACATGGCAGATAAAGTGCCCACGTGGCCAAATGGAGCTCTCGATTGGCGTAACACCTCAAATGGACAAATGGAGCATTGTGGTGGTCGTGATGACAATGGAATGGATTAGTGGTGTGGATAGCCTTCTAGGCTCTTCTGAAAGGATCCCAAGGCTCCAACATCTGCTATATATAGACCTCTTGGCTCTCATTGTAATCTGTCCAATTTCTCATGTCTTAGAGAAGTTTTGGCCATTTATTTACTTGTCATATTAATTGCTTTCCTTAGTTAATCAGTGATCACTTGTATTGTAAACTCAGTTTTTAATTAATGCAATTTTATTTTTCTTAAAATTCCTTGTAATTTGAGTCATTGTTCATTTAATCTAAAATCTGTTTCAAGCCTTAATCTCTGTTATTTTAAGCTCACATAAGCTTGTTTAAGCTTATGAGAGCTTGCTGCTATTTGAATTGTTCTTCAAAGTCAGTTTTCTCATAAAGTCAAGAAAAGTCAAAACGGGTCAAGATTTTGAAAGTCAAATTGGTTTGGGTTGATTTATGGTTCTAATTTGTTCACTGGTTTAATCATGTGTTAATTAGTCAGTTTTGAATTGCTTTTGGTAAGAATTAATCAAGATCAGTTAGTTAAATAGGATATGAAGGAGTGTTTGGTTCAAGTTTATTTCTAAAAGTTTTTACCCTTAAGTGAGATAGATTTGAGTAAGTAGCTTGGATAATGATTTTAAGGTAAGCAGTTGTCATAGTTTTGAGTTTCTAAGTTCTAAGTTTCAATTACACCTCTACTACCTGTCAAATTGCTTAATGTCTAAACTGGTCTAGTATGGTTTTTGCAAATTATCATTAGGTCATTTGAGTTGGTTTTAGGTACCTCATAAATTTGTAAAAATCAAAAATAGCTTTTTCAAGACTTTTCTCGTGACTACAAAAGAAAAAAAATTGGAAAAATCTTTTGATCAAGTTTCTCTTAGCTCAAGTTGAAGGTCTGTGATTTGGTCCCTGCACTGACTATTCTTTGTCCTAATAGATAAGCTTTACTGTCTTTCTCCTTGAGCTTGCTGTTTGATTATTGATTCCATTAGTATTTCATAGTTTAGAGTAGATCTAGTAGACTTTAGGAGTGTTTAGTCCACCATCGGTCCGATAATGTGCTTCTTTTTGTCTATGGTTCTCACATCGCATCGATAGCATCTTGTCCCAAACGACCTTTGTTTGATCTTTAACTTCTTCACCTTTAGTCCTTATGGTGATAATTTGGACATATGATCTCGGTTGGTGGGCTTGAGTCCCACACTTTTTGTTTTACCTGTAGCTTATTATATAGTTTCGATGCAATACTCAAATAGTAGGGTCAGGTTAAATTTATTAAGCTTAAGTGATGCTTAGCTTAATCCTTGGTAAAATGCTTATTAGGTTTTAGGAGTAGTTGCATACAGTTGCCTTAGAGTAGTTTTACTATTATTTAGCTTATATAATCAGTTGGTGCATTGTAGTGCTTATTAGCTTATTTTCAGTCTTATTCTCACATCGATTACATAGCGACTCTTATTTCTTCCACATAAGCGAAGTTTTATATTTTTCTCAGCTTTAGAATAATATTTTAGAATTTTCCTGAATTTTCATAATTTTTAGTTACTTGTTTGCTATTTTTCTCTATTTAAAATAGTTTTTAATCCTTTTTAATTAGCTTTAATTGCAAATAATTAAGAAAAATTTCCAAAAAATAATTTTTCAATTTTCCCAGTTTAAGAAAAATATAAAGAGCATAAAAAAGATTTTTCTTTATTTTTCCCCTTTTATTTGGTATTTTTCACAATTTAAATTAGATTTAAATAGTTTTAAATTTGTAGAAAATAGAAAAATAATCAGAAAAATACAAAAATAGTTTTGAAAAGTCTTTTATGATATTTTAGATTTTTGAAAAGTAATTCCATAATTTTCCCCTTTGTTTTTATAATTTTTAGTTATTTAGTCTTATTTTTAAAAGTTAATAATTAGTTTTTAATTAGAATAAAATCAAGAAAATCTTAAAAAATAGTTTTAATTCATAAATAGTTTTCTAATATCATTTTTAGTATAAAAGTAATTTTAGGTTATTTTTAGGAGTTAGATTAGACGTAATTGCTTTTTATTCGCGTTTCATTTTAATCCCGTTTTTGCGTTTTAGTTTAGATTTGCGTAGTTTGTCGTAATTCTTAGGTTTTCCCCATAGATTTTAATCCTTTATGCTTTCCTTATCCCGTAGTTTAGATAACATCATATTATCCCTTTTCTCATTCAAATCCGATATTTGAGACATGAGTTGAAATTCATTCAACCTCGTTGAACGATCTCGCTGCTCAAACCTAACACGTTTGAGTTACCCCACATACTACACTTCTCTATTATTGGTTTGTCCGAACTGTTTTAAGTTTCTTACGGTTAGTCATTCACAAGTGGCTAGCTTGTGTGAGATAGCTTGACGTGTTTTGGCATCAATATCAATTTTTGGCGCCGCTTCCGGGGAGGTTGTGTCACGACAATATCGTTTGAGGTTTGACGATTAGTGACTCGAGATCCTTCATTCGTGAAGTTACTATTTTTCTATAAAATAAAAAGTAAAAAAAAATATTTTCCTTTTCTTTTGTATATATATATATCGATTAAAAATACAAAAGATTTTCTCTTGTGTTTTGCTAATAAATAGAAGACACCAATTATATAACATTCTCAACGGAGGTGTTATCATTATAAGTTCGAACTAAAGATAAAAACTTGCCTTTGTGTCTCTTGTGGATTTATTTATTTCTATCGGACAAACAAACTGTGGTGGGTATAAGGACGGCGACATTAAATTGCGGTACGAAGAAGCGGGTTTTAATAAGCTTGACGACCTACAAAGCTTCTCCGCTCGCTTGTGCATTTGTCTTGTAGAGTGATTTATTCACTTAGGATTATTGGTTTAAGTTCACTTTGTGTTTTCGAATACCGCTCTCTTTAATTGCCTTGGTTTTGAAAGTGCATGCGCACTCGTTCTAATAACTACTGAATCGATACTTGAAACCGCTACAATTCGAAAGGCGAAATAGACGTGGTCCATTAGTCGAACTCGAGATTCGAACTAATCGGATCCCGCCCATCATCGAAATGGCGGAGGACAACCGATCCATGCTAGAGCAACTCCAGCACCCATCGAGGGTTATGGAGAAGCCATCGTCGTCCCAAGCGATCGTTGCCGATAACTGAGCTTAAACACGGCCGATCAACTTGGTATCATCGAGCCAATTTTACGGATTGAGAGGACGATCCTCACTCTCATATCCTACGGTTTAAAAAGCTCACGTCTAAGATCAAGTACCGTAACGTTCGGAAGAGGCTATCAGCTACTACTCTTCCCGCTTTCACTCGAGGACCGCCGGATTTGGCTCGAAAACTACCCCTCGATCGATAACCACATGGGAGGATTTAGTTTCAAAATTGTGAACAATTCTTCCCACCGTCTAGAACCACAAGCTTAAAAATGAAATAACAAAATTCACACAAAGATTTGATGAATCATTTAGTGAGGCATGGGATCGATTCAAAGAATTGCTTAGGCAATGTCCCCATCATGGTTTTTCCGAGTTGCACCAACTTGATACGCTTTATAACGGTTTGAATGAGACGATCAAGACTCTCTCAATGCCGCTGGTGGTAATTTGTTGACCCGATCAACGAGATGCCTTGTCCATTATTGAGAACAAATCTAAAGTTCGTACCTCACGTAGCAAATCGGTTGCTACCCGAGTGAATGGTGCACCATCGTCCTCGTCTCACGGAAATACGTCTAGCACCGATGCTAAGATTGATAAGCTAACGGATATGATCCAAGCTTTGGTTAAGAGTAATTCTTCTCCACCCGCTCAAGTCAAAGCGGTGGAAACGACTTGTACTACTTGTGGTGGCCCGCATGCCTACTACAATTGTACCGCCTCGATGGCAATCCTTTCGCAGCTAATGTCAGAATCGGAGGTACCCAATACCGTCCTCAAGTTGAAACAAACCCTCGTGTTAGTAATCAAATGGGACGTCCGGATTTCTCCATCGAACAATCGTAATCGTTTAATCGTAATCAAGTTCGTGGACCAAATGTTCAAAACCAATTCAAAGCTCCACCAAATCAATACCCAAACCAAGGAGCTAACTACAATCAAGTATATCACAACCCAAGCTATCAAGCTTCACCTTTACCTTCAAATGAATTCACAACTTATGTTCGAACACCAATTCTACCATCCACACTATGCAAAATCGATTACAAGTTTGAGAAGCGAGTTTCAATCTTAGTTAACTAGACAAAGCAATGAGTTTAGGAATGAGATTCGACTTGAACAACAAATTGGAGACTTCAGGAATAAACTCGAAAACATGATGCATGTTTGTGTTGTGTAAGGTCGTGAACCTCATCTTGGGTTCTCTTCCGGTGATACCATTCCCAACCCGAAGGGTGACATGAAAGCTATCACTACCCGAAGTGGTGTTGCTTACGATGGACCCACGGCTCCTACTACTATTTCTTCTTCTTCGTCTTGTGTGGTAGACCGTGAGACTGGGGTGACAAAGGACCCGGTGCTTCCTACTAATAAGGGGAGTACTGAGAATGTCCAACCCACGGTTGTCCCGACATCTGAGCCCAAGGATGCTCCGGTTAGTGCTGAAAAGACTAACTCAAAAACAACACTTCCATACCCGTCAAGGATGAATGATCAAAAGCAACGTGAACAAGCAAATCTTCAAATGGAAAAATTCTTTCAAATATTTCAAGATCTTCACTTCAAATTAGCTTCATGGATGCTCTTCTTCTCATGCCTAAGTTTGTTTCGACACTAAAAGGAATGTTAAGTAACAAAGAAAAATTGTGGATTTGGCAAAACGTCTTTGAATGAGAATTGTTCGGGTTATTCTCAAGAAACTTCCGAAAAGTTAGGTGACCCCGCAAGTTCCTCATTCCGTGCGATTTTCAAGGAATTATTCGATTGTCCGCCTTGGCCGATCTTGGCGCGAGTATCAATTTGATGCGAAATCAATTTACGATAAACTTTCATTGCCCCACTTACCCCAACATGTATGACCCTCGAGCTAGCCGACCGTACTACTACAAAACCAAAGGGTATAGCTGAGGATGTCTTTGTTAAAGTGGGGGAGTTCGATTTCCCTGCTGATTTTGTTGTCGTCGATTTTGATGCCGATCCTCGAGTACCCTTAATTCTCGGAAGGAGTTTCTTAATGACGGGCCATGCGTTGATTGATGTGTATGGAGGAGAAATCACTTTAAGAGTTGGAAAAGAAGCCGTCACGTTTAACGTTAACCATACTTCTAAATCTTTTACCAAACAATATGATGTGGCCAAAATTAGTAACACCGAGGTAACAAAGGACCCGGGAATTCCTACTAATAACGGAAGTACCAAAAACGTCCAACTTCCGGTTGTTCAAAAAGTTGGGCCTAAGACATCGAGAATTGATTCGAGTCTTTCACGTTTCACTATTAAGAGTTTGTCTACGATACGTGCTGAGCAAAAGAAGAAACTAGAAAAGGAGACTACAACGGTTGTGGTGGAAAATGCTAGCTCTAGAGCACACCACTTGTCCCACCTCCGCTTTACGTGTATCGGATTGATCTTGTTCCTAAAAGCGTTGAGTTTTCTTTGGTGGCAATCCCACTCCTTCTTCGAAAATATTCCTTCCCATACTCAATATGAGGAAGATGATTCTATCATGAAAGAAATTGAGGCTTATTTGAAAAGTGATTCGGTTTCACCGAAAATTGATAACGCCGACATCGACATCGAAGGAGATATTTGTTTGATTGAAAAATGCTTTACGGGATTCTTATATTCCTTCGAAGAAAAAGTTATCAAGCCGTCTTTTAATCCTTCGGAGCCCGAGCTCAAGGATTCTTCCATTGATTTACTTCTCGAGGAGTTCGCCGATGAACTCGCTCGCATGGATCCACTTCCACCGGGAAGTGAGGATGATATCTTTGATTTTAGAGCCGACTTACGCGAAATTGAATACTTGTTATATCAAGATCCGTCGATTTACTTTGAGAAGTTCACCGATGAACTTGCTCCCACCGACTCGATTCTTTCTAAAAATGAAGAAAACGAATATGATGATCCGTTTTACCCGAATAAAGATAAGGAAGTTAAGATTTCGACTGATGAGCTTGTTGAATCAGAGGTCCCACACTATTTTTTATCCGAGAGTGATTCCTCTCCTCGTGAGGATTTTCACGTAGATGATACTTTGATTTCGTTCCTTACCGAGGACAAGATTTTTAACCCTGGGATACTCTTCGGAGAGTACATTCTTATCACCAAAGTTATTCGGAAAAAGAATCCTATCTTGGATGCCTTCATTATTGAGCCTTTGAAATGCATTTCTTTGTACCATGGACTCCCATCTTTCTTGGAGTATTCTCTTATCTATCCATCATCCTTTCGTCGCCATAAAACCACCGGATGATGGATCAATCTTCTTGAAAACCCTTTTGTGAGTTCGGGAGGATTTAACCTTATGTCCGATGCCCGACATTTTCTTTCCCACCCAACCCACCCAATCTCATTCCTTCGGGAATGAGGACACCGTTGACCCCTGGTATCTCTACCATTTTCTTCCCCAAGGACAAATGAATTCGGGGACGAGTCGGGCTAGCGACTCGGTGATCAAAAACATGGCGCTTCGTGGGAGGCACCCCATGCTTATCTCTATCTTCTTTCTATTTTCTAATAAGTGACGTGAAGGGTCCGCCTCTTGATTTCTCGTGTTTGGTTGTTTGTGATGTTGTGTTCAGGGATGTTCCCGATATGAAGACTCGTGCTCAAGTTTGTCTTTTCTCCACTCGAGTTTCATGATCGATCTTGATGGAACCGATATCCTAATCTTATCGACTAACGTTTATCTTTGAGCATACTTAATAAACGGCTTTTAGATTTTCGTGATACCCTTGCTTTAAACATTGAGGACAATGTTTTGTTCTAGTCTGGGGTAGGGTAATCTTCGATTTGATTTGACCACACTTGCTTATTTCTTTGTGTTTCTCTCAACCCGTTTTTCCTTAGAAAATGAAAAATTGTGCAAAATGTGAAAATTTAAAATTTTGTAAGCTTTTGTTAAGTCTTTTTGATTGAAAAGTTGGCTAGTCTCTTAGACAAGAAGCTATAAAATGCGAATTCTAGCTCACAAGGCCAAGATTTTGCAAGTTTCCACAGTGACTTTAAATATGCATGACTTGATTTCATTAGACGAAACATTTGCTAAGTTTATATATGTTTTGACACCTTGATTGACTTTCCGGTGAGAGTAGGAATAGAATTACGACTTGACCCAGGCGTGTTGAGCCTAGCTTGTTCCCTTAACCATAGGTAATCTAAAATTATCGGCTAAGCATCTGCGGATCTCATTATTTGGGATTTTAAATTTGCGAGATCGAAATGATAGAGTTACTTATGAGTTTAGATGCTAAGCGTGGAGTAGTTGGTTCTCTTTAGAGCCCATCGAAGGTACTTATGGCTTTTTGTTCCCACAAAATTGTTTCACCCCATATCTATCTAATAATAATTAGAGATGTTGAGTTTTTGGCGATAGTTAGTTCTTTATCTTCTTAAAAGAATCTTTGTTTTAAAAATTGGGTACACATCAAGGATCCGTAATGAATAAATAAGCAATAAGTGATATGTGATAATGTAATAAGTAAAGTTGTGAGTTGCGGTGTCGAGATCGGACCCTTGGATCTTTAGCCGGGATTGAGTGAGGTCTTAGCCTAGCCAGCCGGGATCCTCATTTCATGAAGCCTATAGTCTTGGAATTACCCCGTGAAGCTCCGTGGTTCACAGCTCATATAAATAAAAGTAAAAGTTCATGTGTGAAAAAAAAAAAAATGATGATGAAAATTGAAAAAGTCAAAAGTTAGTGAATAAAAATTCCTTGATGTGGACCTCATTTTTACGACAATGGTTCTTGAGAGAAGGCGGATAACTAATTATCGACTTAGCTTCATATCTTTATCGGAATAAAGTTATCGAAACGAGAATTTGAAGAAATTCATTTCTAACAAAAATAAAAAAATCTAGAGGAAAATAGGAAAATGGGAACAAAAGGTAATTACACAAGTAACTTCCATGGGTAGTGTTAGCATCTAGAGTCGTATGTAACAATGATTTCGGTTTTACGCTTAGTTTGGGACTTGTGAAAAATCAGGGACGATGTATTCTATCCGTATGGTGACTTCACGCTGTGTTGTGTTTTCTACTCCGTGATCCTAACGTGTCGTTTGAAAAATGTTTGAGTTATTAATCGACATGAAAGTTCAACAAACCGTCATTCATAATCGGAATGTGCTTAATCGTATTATCTATATATGTGAATTAAAAGGTAAGCGGGCGTTTTTAGAATTAAGGCTTTCTTAATCTCTTTTGAGGAACATTGACTACTTTTCTCTAATTGGTTTGTCCGAACTGTTTTAAGTTTCTTCGGTTAGTCATTCAAAAGTGGCTAGCTTGTGTGAGATAACTTGATGGTTTGGACATATCAATGGTTTAGTAGAAAGAGATTGAAATCCTTGGTTTTAGAAGCGTGAGTTGATTGCATTGCGTGAGGACACGCAATGGTTTCGTCTGGGGTATTTTGGCATGTGCTAAAACACATACCTTTTCTATATCAAACCGACCCAAAATAACCAAGAAAGAGCCGTTTATTGCTAATATTTGTTGTTTTCTTGAGTTTGTGCTTGTGCAGTACGGATATGTAAAACACGCAAAAGGAACCAAATCGACGTAAATCCGAGCACGAGAGATTAAGAGAGCTTAAGCCGAGCCGGAAGATCAAAATTGTGCATTTATGAAGATTTCTAATCTCTGAGGATGATTTGTGAAGATTTGATCAAAGTTTGAAGAAATGTCAGAAATAGTCCCTGAACTTTCAGCGAAATGACGAAAACACCCTCAAGTTTCATAAGTTGCAAATTCAGTCCCTGGTCTATTGAAGAATGACAAAATCAGTCATTGGAAGATAATTTCAGATTTACATGTTTGGTCCCTTGGAAATCCGAATTTACAACATAGGTCCCTTTGGTTACACTTTGGTTCACCATTAGTCCAAAATCCAATATATATCTCCTAGTCCAAAATCCAACTCACGGCCCAAAATAACATGACCCAATCCACAAACCAAACCCGGCCCCCCTTTTAATAATACTACCCGGTTATTATCACCCGTATACCCAACCCATTTACCGTGTCAAACCCTTTAACCGGTCGACACAAATTGAAAACAATAAACAAATAAACCAAACGCTACTTTCCTCTTCTTTGACCAAACACCCATTTACCCACTTTCACATTTACCACCAATTACCTCAACCCTTACCTCGTACTAGCATCTTACCAACCTTCTAGAACACCTGACATGGCAGATAAAGTGCCCACGTGGCCAAATGGAGCTCCTTGATTGGCCGTAACACCTCAAATGGACAAATGGAGCATTGTGAGTGGCTGTGATGACAATGGAATGGATTAGTGGCTGTGGATAGCCTTCTAGGCTCTTCTGAAAGGATCCCAAGGCTCCAACATCTGCTATATATAGACCTCTTGGCTCTCATTGTAATCTGTCCAATTTCTCATGTCTTAGAGAAGTTTTGGCCATTTATTTACTTGTCATATTAATTGCTTTCCTTAGTTAATCAGTGATCACTTGTATTGTAAACTCAGTTTTTAATTAATGCAATTTTATTTTTCTTAAAATTCCTTGTAATTTGAGTCATTGTTCATTTAATCCAAAATCTGTTTCAAGCCTTAATCTCTGTTATTTTAAGCTCACATAAGCTTGTTTAAGCTTATGAGAGCTTGCTGCTATTTGAATTGTTCTTCAAAGTCAGTTTTCTCATAAAGTCAAGAAAAGTCAAAACGGGTCAAGATTTTGAAAGTCAAATTGGTTTGGGTTGATTTATGGTTCTAATTTGTTCACTGGTTTAATCATGTGTTAATTAGTCAGTTTTGAATTGCTTTTGGTAAGAATTAATCAAGATCGAGTTAGTTAAATAGGATATGAAGGAGTGTTTGGTTCAAGTTTATTTCTAAAAGTTTTACCCTTAAGTGAGATAGATTTGAGTAAGTAGCTTGGATAATGATTTTAAGGTAAGTAGTTGTCATAGTTTTGAGTTTCTAAGTTCTAAGTTTCAATTACACCTCTACTACTGTCAAATTGCTTAATGTCTAAAGCGGTCTAGTATGGTTTTGCAAATTATCATTAGGTCATTTGAGTTGGTTTTAGGTACCTCATAAATTTGTAAAAATCAAAATAGCTTTTTCAAAGACTTTTCTCGTGACTACAAAAGAAAAAAAAATTGGAAAAATCTTTTGATCAAGTTTCTCTTAGCTCAAAGTTGAAGGTCTGTTGATTTGGTCCCTGCACCACGACTATTCTTTGTCCTAATAGATAAGCTTTACGTCTTTCTCCTTGAGCTTGTTGTTTGATTATTGATTCCATTAGTATTTCATAGTTTAGAGTAGATCTAGTACGCTTTAGGGTGTTTAATCCACTTATCGTGTCCGATAATGTGCTTCTTTTTGTCATGGTTACATCATTGCATCAAGAGTATCTTGTCCAAAACAACCTTTTGTTTGATCTTTAACTTCTTCACCTTTAGTCCTTATGAGTGATAATTTGGACATATGATCTCTGGTTGGTGGGCTTGAGTCCCACACTTTTTGTTTTGCCTGTAGCTTATTATATAAGCTGATGCAACAGCTCAAATAGTAGGGGTCAGTTAGCCTATTAGCTTAAGTGACAGTTAGCTTAATCCTTGGGAAAATGCTTATTAGGTTTTAGGAGTAGTTGCATACAGTTGCCTTAGAGTAGTTTTACTATTATTTAGCTTATATAATCAGTTGGTGCATTGTAGTGCTTATTAGCTTATTTTCTAGTGCTTATTCTCACATCAGTTACATAGCAGCTCTTATTTCTTCCACATAAGACCAAGTTTTTATATTTTCTCAGCTTTAGAATAATATTTTAGAATGTTCTGAATTTTCATAATTTTTAGTTCTTGTTTGCTATTTTCTCTATTTAAAATAGTTTTAATCCTTTTAATTAGCTTTAATTGCAAATAATTAAGAAAAAGTTCCAAAAATAATTTTCAATTTTCCCAATTTAAGAAAAATATAAAGAGCATAAAAAGATTTTTCTTTATTTTTCCCTTTTATTTGGTATTTTCACAATTTAAATTAGATTTAAATAGTTTTAAATTTGTAGAAAATAGAAAATAATCGAAAAATACAAAAATAGTTTTGAAAAGTCTTTTATGATATTTTAGATTTTGAAAAGTAATTCCATAATTTTCCCTTTGTTTTTATAATTTTAGTTATTTAGTCTTATTTTTAAAAGTTAATAATTAGTTTTAATTAGAATAAAATCAAGAAAATCTTAAAAATAGTTTTAATTCATAAATAGTTTTCTAATATCATTTTAGTTTAAAAGTAATTTTAGGTTATTTTAGGAGTTAGATTAGGCGTAATTGCTTTTTATTCGTTTCATTTTAATCCAGTTTTGCGTTTTAGTTTAGATTTGCGTAGTTTGCCGTAATTCTTAGGTTTTCCCCATAGATTTTAATCCTTTATGCTTTCCTTATCCGTAGTTTAGATAACATCATATTATCCCTTTTCTCATTCAATCCGATATTTGAGACATGAGTTGAAATTCCATTCAACCTCGTTCGGAGCGATCTCGGTGCTCAAACCTAACACGTTTGAGTTACCCCATACTACACTTCTCTATTATTGGTTTATGCAACTGTTTTAAGTTTCTTACGGTTAGTCATTCACAAGTGGCTAGCTTGTGTGAGATAACTTGCGTGTTTTGGCATCAATATCGGGCCATATAATCTACCTCCTTGGATGTGCATGCGAAACCTTATTTCTTTCTAACGTTACTTATACGGCCCATCTCGCTCACAGGAATAATATAGATGTCTATATGGAACCGTTAGTTCTTGAGCTAAAGGAGTTGTGGGATCGTAAAGGAGTAGACACTTATGATGCATCAACAAAAGTAACTTTCGGATGCGTGCTTGTTTGTTATGGACGATCGGTGACTTTCACCTATGCCAATTTATCCGGATGGAGCACCAAAGGTAAACTTGCATGTCCTAACCGCCATAAACATACAAAATCAACACGCTTGAGTCATGGCAAAAACAATGTTTTATGGGACATCGTCGATATTTGCCTCTCCGATCATGCTTTTAGAGAGATACAAACTCTTTTGATGGCACGAAGAACGAGGGCAGCAACCCCTTAGCTTAACAGGGACAAGAAGTACTTGATGAGTTAGATGGTTTTGAAGTTAAATTTGGAAAACTTGTGAAGAGCAACCTGCATTTACCTTTTAATTGGAAGAAGAAAAGTATTTTTTGAGTTACCGTCTTTGGAAAGATAACACTACGCCATAATCTAGATGTAATGCATATTGAGAAGAATGTTTGTGATGTGTCTTTGGAATGCTAATGAATCTAGATGGGAAGACCAAGGATCATATTAAAGCGCGCCTAGATTTACAAGAAATGGGCATTAGACGCGAACTTCATCCTATAGTTCAAGATAACAACAAAGTTTATTTGCCACCTTTGTTTCTCAATGGATAAAAGAGAAAGATATTTTTGTCGTGTGCTTAAGAAGGTAAAAGTTCGAGATGGTTATCGACTAACATATCAAGATGCGTAGAGTTAAAACCTCCAAAACTGTTTGGACTTAAAAGTCATGATTGCCATATTTTGATCGTGATTGCTTCCCATTGCCTTGCGAAATGTGTTTCCTAAGCACGTCGCTATCTTGTGATGAAGCTATGTCGTTACTATAAACAATTATGCCAAAGGTTCTTAATCCAAATGGAAACCGAGATTGGAAAATACTTTGTGATTTAGAAAGGATTTTTCCGCCATCATTCTTTGATGTCATGGTTCATCTTTCGGTTCATCTTGCTTGAGGCCGATTAGGAGGATGTTCATTACCGTTGGATGTATCCAATCGAGAGGTGCACATTACTATTATAGTAAATACCTTTATTAACAAATATTATTGAATCTAAAATTATTGGTTTTGATATCTCGGTATTTAGCTACATTAAAATCTTACGTCATGAAACAGGAATAACCCGGAGGTTCCATTGCGAAGGATATCTAGTCAAGAGTGTGTGTCGTTTTGTTCATTGTACTTATCCGATGATGTTGAGACCGTACATAATAAGACAAGTCGAAATAATGATGACGATGGTTATGAGGATGTTTTACCTATCTTTTCTATGGCGGGTCGACCGATTGGTGCTACAAAGGTAGAAATTATGGAACTTGACATTTTGGCTAAAGCACATTTATATGTGTTGTTCAATTGTAGTGAAGTTGATGAATTTCGAGCGTAAGTAATTATATTAGTTGTGAGTTTCATAAATTATATTATCGATTAATAGTTGTCGTTGTTATCATCATTATCATCTGTTAACACTGCGGTGAACATCGGCGTTGGTTCATCATCAAAATCGGAGAAAACGTAAGCGTGACATTCAACGTTTATATAGTGACACTTTTGAGTCGTGGTTTCAAGATCATGTAAGGCATATACAGGTTTATTACTTTTGAAAATAATTATAATGACATAGCATTTTCGACCTACTAATAACAAAACAATTAACACATCTTGCCTTATTTCAGTTGAGGAGCTACATGCTATAGGGATCAGAATCACGAGAAAGTCTAAGGTGCTTGGCAAGTGGTCCATCCGAGTATGTGAAAAAATATAAAGGGATTTATCATAAATGGTTTCCGATTTCACAAAAGATGTAGAACATAATAGGAAAACACGAGAATAGTGGGGTTACTCTTGAGGCCATGACAAGCGATTACTCGAGTGCTACAGACAACAATCCTATCGCGGAGATGTAGCTTACTACGTGGTTTTGAATGATATAATTGAGTTGGAGTATGGTATTGACAAGAAAGTAGTTTTGTTCAATTGTGATTGGATTTCAATGGTTCAAGGAAAAAGAAGATGACAACGGTTTACTCTATTGAATTTTGAAGGATTGAAGGCTCATAACGAGCCTTTTATACTAGCTTCTCAAGCACATCAAGTATTTTACGTTGCGATAGTGTTGACAAAGGATGGCAAGTTGTGATCAAGGCAGCGCCCGACATGTTTATGACATGGATGAACAAACAAGTCTTGATGACGTGGAAACACATTTGCGGGGTGACTCATTTATGTGTCCTCAACATGACGAAACAATGGATATTGAATTGGTTAGAGGTGGTTTCGATGGAACCGTTGTGACAACAATGACTTAGTTATTGCTTGGATGAAGAAGATCCAGTTGAAGAAGCTTAATGATTTCAATTAGCTAAATAATAATAGTCCTTTTTTATGTAAAATTAGTTGTTAAGAATCAATGACAATCCTCATTCTTTGTTTGTATAACTCTTTCTTATACAACCACAGCAGGGGTGTTTGGCTCAAATGGGTCAAACGGTCAATATGGCTTATCACTGTTTGGCTCAAATGCCCATATTAAGAGCTTAATTTACGCTTATTCACCGTTGTTTCTCTTATGTTTTTGTTTCCTTTAGTAGCTTGTACTCATCGACTAGAGAATTTCGAGCTTAATTGGGATTCTAGATCTTATCTTGTTGCTTTAATTTGATCCGCTAATCACCCCATTAGGACCGAGATGCCCTGCACTCGGTCATTTTTGTTTTTAATCAAGCCTAGTTTATTTTGTGAGTGCAATTACGGCTTAGTATAGTACAATAATGCACCAAATTAACCATTATCATTGATAGATAAGGACTATACAAAGACGGATAACCCATACATAACTTCCAAAATATTGAGACATATAACAATACAAAGACAGATAACACATTATCCCGATGGTTTTTGACTCAAATGTCTTCTTTTTTATTGCATCCCAAGTAACATTGTTAGCAAGACCTAACACTTGTATCCTTTTACCGGAACTTCTTCAACTTGTTCAACATTTTGCCTTTTGACTTCTTGCCTTTTGACTTTTGGCTTCGACTTTGTTAATCCTTTGAATTTCCAATTAGGTGGAAAGTAATCACCAAGATGATTTTGAGCTTAACTCATCTTCACGACTTGACATAGGTGATGATTTTGAGCTTCAAATGGTTATCACTTCGCAACCACATCCAAGAAAACGCCTTAAAGGGAAATCAATTGTCTCAAGTCCGCCTAATTCTCGGTGTTCACAATGTGTTGGTGGTGGTGGCGATTACTTCTATTTGAGGAGGAAGACATTTTATGTTTTTATTTATTTAGGGTTTATAATTGGGGAAAAATAATAGGGGAAGTATATTATTATAATAAGGATTTAGTGGAAATCCTACATGGCATAAAACTAATGCTTAAATAAAACTTTTGTGAATAAGCGTTTCATAAAACCGATCTTTTACGACTCAAATATCAAGTGTCCTATTATGGTTTATCAAGTTTTGATACCCAAGTATCAAGTGTCATACTAACTAATGTTTAAATAAAACTTTTGTAAATAAGCGTTCTAAAAGCGATGTTTTATGACTCAAATAAAGGAGTGTTCTATTATGGCGTAGGATAATAAAACCACAACAAATAAGCGTACTATAAAGGTTAATGTTAAAGACACGGTTGTCAAGGTCCTGTTAATTTGTGTTCAAATAAAACTTTTGCAATTAAGCGTTCTATAAACCGAATAAGCGTTATAAAAAGCGGATGTTTTACTGACTCTAAAAGATGTGCCATATTGTGGTGTATCATAAACAAACCATTATGAATAAGCGTTATATAAAGGTTAATGTTATAAGACGCTATTGTCAAGGGTCCTATTCACTTTTCTTATAAAAAACGTTTTGCGAATAAGTGTTCCATAAAACCGATGTTTTAGGACTCAAATATCAAGTGTCTTATGATGGTGTATCAATCTATGGGACCCAAGTGTCAATGTCATATTAAGTTATGTTTTAATAATACGTTTTGCGAATAAGCGTTTTAAATAATTAATGTTTTATGACTTATATATCAAGTGTCCTATTATGGTGTATTGTAATAAAACCATAATTAATATGCATCCTTTAAGGGTCCTATTAAGTTTGTTATAATAAAACTTTTGCAAAAATCGCTTTTAAAAATGATGTTATAAAACCATTGTACATAAGCGTCCTATAAAGGTTAACGTTATAATACCGACGTGTCAAAGGTCCTATTAAATTTTGCTAAATAAAACTTTTTGTGAATAAGCGTTTTAACTAAGCGATGTCTTATGACTCAAAACTCACGTGTCCTATTATGGTTTATTATAATACAACCATAATGAATAAACGTCTTATAAAGGTAATTTATTAGGACCCATATTTTAAGTGTCATATTAAGTTATATGATAATAGGACCCCAAATCATCGACCATCCTATTATATACCTTTTTAGGACATCGCCTAAGTAGCAAATATTTAAAAAGGACCCTAAATGCTCATATGTCCTATTAAACAGTTTTTTAGGACTCCATTATCATACCGTCCCACAAAAAGGGTCCTAAAAAGCCACTTTTGTTGTAGTGTGATAACTTATCTTTCCCAAGAAGTTTCCCACCCATGCCTTCAAAGGTTGAGGTTGTTTAAACTGAATTAAGTCTTCAGAGTTAGAGAAACATTTCTCATATCTCAGTGAAACTGCTGTTGCTTGTAGCTCCTTGTACATCACTCCCTAACACCACATTAGTTTGTGAAGTATTTTCTTTAGTTGTTCTTTGACGTCCCTGAAACTAAACAGTTGGTTGAGCTTTATATAACACTCACTGATTTTCTTTTATCAATGAATAACACCTTCTGAATAATAATCAGGGGGACATATTCTCTTATAACTATCAGGGAGTATCTCACTTCGATAACTATCGAGTTCATATGATAGATATGAAGTGACATTGTCTCGATCTTTATCGAGACTTTTATGCTCAACCGACCTTGAGAGGGTAACCGTCAAGTTATCTCACACAAGCTAGCCACTTGTGAATGGCTAACCGTAAGAAACTTAAAACAGCTCGACACCAATGCAATGAAGTCCTTAGAGAGTATAGTGTTTCCGAGCCATGTGTCGTTATGTCCCAACGAGTCACACAAGCTAGCGAGAATAGTCAAACGATAAAGTGATCGGAGAATTTGAATGGAAAAGGATTTTGATTGATTTATACCTAAAGAAAAGTCAATAAATTACAGGGCTTAAATGCAAATTAAAGAAAATTAAAAGATAAATTATATTAAATAAACGCTATCACTATTTTTAAACCGATGTTTTTATTTTTCTTTATAAAACTTAAATTAAAAACTACGCGACGCATAAAAGAAAATGTGAAATCAAGCAATATTAATCCTAAAAATATGAAAATGACATTTTACAAACCTAATGATAAGAGAAAATTTTAGAAAAAGAAAATTATTTTTAAAACTATTTATCTAATTATTATTAATTAAAAACTATTTTTACTTATTTAATAATACCCTAAAATACAAGAAAATATGAAATAAAGCTAGAAAATGAAATTATGACTTGGAAAAATCTAAAATAACTAAAGAGAATTTTCAAAACTAATTTTATATTTTTCGATTATTTTCTATTTTCTATGAATTAAAAACTATTTAAAACTAATTAAATTGCTAAAAATTACAAATTAAACTATGAAAATCTGAAAAATAATTTTTGACTTTTTATATTTATCTTAACCTAGGAAAATGAAAACTTATTTTTTGAAGTTTTTCCGATTTAATTGTATTAAAAGCTAATTAAAATGCCTAAAACTGCTTTTAAATGAAGAAAAATAGCAAACAAGAATGAAAAATTATGAAAAATTCAGGAAAAGTCTAAAATAATATTATGAATCTAAGAAAATATAAAAACAGAGGCTTAGTGTAAGAAAATGAAGTCAGAATGCAAGTGCTTATAAATAAGCACTTGGAATAAGCTAAAGGTACCAAATGAGCACCAAACTGAACCAGAAGCTAAATAAGCTAAAAATACTCAAAAGCAACCAAATACAACTATCCTAAACCTCTAAATGTACAAGACACAGATTTGATGTTTTGATTTTAAGTGCAAAAAACTTTTTATCTACTTTAAGCTAATGCAACCGCTTATTTAATAAGCTTATGTGAAAACAAGACCGAGACCTCAAGTCCACCAAAGAACTACCTATAAACCAAGTCTCGACCCTAAGGACCTAAGACCAGCTCTTATGAGCTTGTGCAAGGTGCAACTGTTCACACTCGCTAATATCGAAAGTGTGCACAGGCACATAAGAGCTTATTGAGTAAGCTTATTTGGAGCTTTAAAAATTACAAAAAATTTGACAAAAATCATTTTAGAAACTAGACCAACTTGAAGTTTTAAATCCCAAAGTTTCACTTGATTTGACCCAGAAATGAATCAATTAAAATCAACTTAAAGTTGGTTGAAAACCGGATTTTCAAGTTTGACTTTTGACAGCTTATGAAAATTTTGACTTTTTTGAACTTTGATCTTAATTTATGACCGAATTGATGTATTAAGCTAAATGAAAGCTATATTAAGCTATTCTATGAATTCTAAACACAAAACAAGCTTTTGATTTTCAAAATTCCAACAGATAAGAAATTAAGACAGATTCTAGGTGATTTTGACTTTTGAGAATAGAGAGGCAATATGATGACTAAAATGACTCAAGTGGTATATTAAGACTAATAGAACAGATTTCAAACACAAACAAGAGCTCAAGCTCAAACAAACCACCGATCCAAACACCACTTTAAAACCGATTTGCAAGCAAAACTAAGCTACCCACTCTACTAGCTTATTTTACCACTTAAACTAAATCTAGTGATCCTAATTACTACTAATTAAACATGTCTAAACTATTTAATGACCACAGATACCAATATAAGCACAATATGCAAAAAAATTAAAATGAAAATGAGATAAACACTCACAAGTGTCCAAATTTTTTATGCAATTAAACCAAACCCAAACTACTATTCTAATCCAAATCCAACCCATTCCAAGCTCGCAACAACCCATATCCATTTCCATGCCCAAATCTTGACTTCTCAGCTTGACTTTTGTTGACCAAGATCCAATGTTGCTTGAAATCGAATGATAAGCTTACTAAAAGCTATAATAAGCTTAAATAAGCTTATTTGAAGTTAAAATAAGCTATTTGAAGCTTGAATTTAAGAGTGTTGAAACTAAATTTTATAACAAGAAACATGGAAAACATGAAACTTAAATAAAACTTTGAATTAATACTTGAAAATAGCTTACAATGACTAAATGGCTTAGTTTTAGTACAAGAAAGCTTGAAATTACAACTTTAGAAACTTAATTAAGACTTAAATATTAAAAACGACATACATGAAATTTAAAAACTAAGTACGCTCTTCTCTCTTTCTTCTTCTTCTTTTATACACCAAAATGCTTCCACACATCTCTCGAGTGATCCCACTAATAATCTTGGCCATTGGATGTCTTGAGTTGCATTTTGGCCATTGGATCAATTTTGGCGGAAAAGTCGCTTTGAGTGTGGGCTTCGAATTTGCAACTAGGGGGTGGCATTAATTGTGGTGTGAAAGGTTGGTAGATATGATGATGAGGGGAGGATAAGGTGAGGTGATGGGTGAGAGAGTTGCAGGCAGTCAAGTGGAGAAGATAAAGGAGGAAAAGGTAAGGATTTTGACCGAGTTGACCAGGGTCCAAAATAGGAGGTCAAAATGTATTGGCAGGGGTCTCAATTGGTTTTGGCAGGGTCAAAATGGTTTGAAGGTCCATGGTTAGTTTATTAATGATAAGGACCATTTTGCAATTTCCAATTTGAAGGACCATTTCGCCAATTTTCCAAAGTTGTTTCAAGGGTCACTTTTGACAAGTTTCAATAGTACAAGGACCATTTTTGACATTTTCAAACTTTCAAAGGACCATTTGTGACAATTTTCAAAGTTTAGGGACCTAAATTGTAATTTTGCAATTTTAAATCTCAAGGACCAATTTTGACAACTTATGAATCCCTAGGGACTTGAAATGATATTTTTCTTTATTTTTATTTACCAGGGACTGTTTTTGACAACTTTTTAAACTGGGGACTAAAAGCGCCAATTATGCAAACTTGATACGCTTTTCACCGATTTTGATATTTTGCATTTAAAACACATAAAACACTTATTTGTGATATTTTTATCATTTTGATGCATTTCGAGTGTTTTCGGATGTTTTTGCGCTTTAAATGGTACAAAATGATGAGTATTTAGACACTCATCAATCCCCACACTAAGATATTGCTAGTCCCTAGCAATGTTTTGAGAAAATTAATGGATTTCATCTCTTTACCAAAAGCCATTACTCGAGTAGCCAAATGTTTCAGCTCAAGTAAGAACCTTGGTACACCGATAACCAAATGATTTTGAGCAAATCACCGCCTTCCAACGGATTTGATTTGTCTTTACCGTGCCGCTTTGCTCGGACTAGCCAACTCTTAGATAATATATATCTTTGGTGAGCCGATTACCAATTATGGTTTTCCATCGCTTTACCACAAGCCATAAACTTGCGGGCTAGCCAACTCTTCACTTTTAAGGATATGGTGAATGAATACCATACAATTTTGGGCAAATTGCAAGTCGTCAACGGATTTGAGATATCTTTACCAAGAGCCGCTTGCTCTCGGATTAGCCAATCCTTTTGTTTATTAGACATGGCGGATCGATAATCATAAGTCGAGTAAGTGCAAAACACTTACTCCAAAAAAAATTTGGCCAAAATGGGGAATTAGGCGGTATAATTACATGATAAAATTCGTGAGAATTCCCCCACACTAGAAATGAATATTGCCCTCAATATTCAAAGTACCGCGGTTATGCCGAAACATAGAACGAAAAGGGAAATACTACGCCATTATTTAGCAAGATTTTTTTTTTTTTTTTTTTTTTTTTATTTTTTTTGAAACTCTTATATACAACAATGGGCAACTCCCCACACTAGGGGTGGTACACACGGTGAAAACCCATGTAGCATGCTATCGTTTTTGATTCCCGAGTCGCTAGCTTGACTCGATCCCCGCATTCATTGGTTCATGGGGAAAGTTTGTAGATCCGGACAACCACAGGAGGAATGTCCTCTCCAAAATAATGCTTCAACCGATGACCATTCACTTTAAAATTTGGACCATCGGGTTGAGATAACTCAATGGTTCCATATGGAAATACTTTAGTGATGGTGAATGGTCCGCACCAATGGATTTTAGTTTTCCGAGAAAATCTTCAATCTTGAATTGAAAAGAAGGACTCGATCACCGACGTTGAAAACGCGGTTCTTGATTTTGAGTCATGAATCTTCTTTGTCTTTTCTTTGTAGATCAAAGAGTTCTCGTATGCTTGATCACGGAGTTCATTTAATTCATTCATTTGAACTTTCCGGTGATCACCACCGTCTGAATATCGGTTGGCATGCTTCAAGGCCCAAGATGCCTTGTGCTCAAGCTCAACCGGCAGATGACATGCCTTCCGCACACAAGCTTGTATGGAGTACACCGATGGGTGTTTTATAAGTCGCACGGAAGGCCCAGAGTGCGCCATCTAGCTTATCCGACCAAGAGGCACGGTTTTCGCCAACCGTCCTCTCCGAATTCTTTAATCCCGGTTGGAAACTTCCACTTGCCCACTTGTTCGGGGTGGTACGCAGAGAGAGACGGTGAGTTACACCATACTTTTGCATGACTCTATCAAACCGGTCATTGCAAAATGCGCACTACGATCACCGATTATAGCTCGTGGAGTTCCAAACCTAGCAAAAGAGATTTTAAGAATTTCACAACAACTCGGCATCGTTGGTAGGCAAAGCTTTAGCTTCAACCCATTTTGACAAATAGTCAACGCCACGAGTATGTATTTGTTTCCTCGAGATGAAGGAAATGGCCCCATAAAGTCAATGCCCCGGATGTCAAAAATCTCACACACTTGAATGGCGCTTATGCATTTCATTTCTTTGAGATATTCCTGACGCTTGACAAGCGCACATGTGTTTTGACAAATTCATGGGCATCCTTATAAATCGGGGCCAATAGAATCCGGAATCAAACACCTTCTTGGCAAAGTAGTTGGGGCTATGATGTCCCCAAGAGGTCCGTAATGGCAAGCCTTGAGAATGTCATTGGCTTCCCGACCATACACACATCGCTCGATGACTTGATCCGCGCAAATTTTGAACAAGTAGGGTCGTCCCGTAAATAATGTTTTACATCTTTAAAGAATTTGTTTTTCCGTTGGGACGACATCCCTTTCACCACAAAGTTACCCGCATGGTAATTTGCAAAGTCAAGAAACCATGGGGTAGAAGAGTCTCCACGAAAAGAAACCACATTGAGTGTTTCGAGAGGAAATGTTTCATTTATTTCCTTTTTCTCAACACATCCCGGTGAGGGTTTTCTAGACGGATAGATGATCGCAGCCTGTGTTCTCGCCTCCTTTTTATCACGATAATGATATCAAATTCTTGTAGGAGGAGAACCCAACGGAGCAATCTCGCTTTGCATCTTGTTTTGCAAAGAGATATTTGAGAGCCGAGTGATCCGTATACACCACGCATTTGGTCAAGATAAGGTATGGTCGAAACTTTCAAACGCATACACCACAACTAATAATTCTTTTTCCGTAGTGGTGTAATGGGTTTGAGCTTCACCATAGTTTTACTCGCGTAGTGGATAGGCTGAAAATGCTTGGTTTTTCGTTGCCCCAAGACCGCACCGATAGCAAAATCACTTGCATCGCACATGAGCTCAAAGGGTAAATCCCAATGGGGCAACTAGAATGGGTGCTTCCGTAGTTTTTCTTTAATGTTTCAAAAGCTCGATGCACTCAGTGAGAAGATAAAAGGAGCATCTTTTCAAGAAGATGGGTCATAGGCCGAGCGATTTTAGAAAATCTTGTATGAATCTACGATAAAACCCGGCATGACCTAGAAAACTCCTAATACCTTTGACGGTAGTAGGATGAGGCAATTTAGCAATAACATCAACTTTTGCTCTATCTACCTCAATCCTGCTTTTGGAAATCTTATGGCCAAGGACTATGCCTTCTTTGACCATAAAGTGGCTCTTCTCCCAATTTAGACAAAGATTGGTGTCTTCACACCGCTTTAGCATTTTATCTAAATGGGAGAGACATGTCCGAAATGAGTCCCCAATGACCGAGAAGTCATCCATAAACACCTCCATTGTTTCCGATCATGTCGTGGAAAATTGCCATCATACATCGTTGGAACGTGCGTGAGCGCTACATAGGCCAAAAGGCATACGTCTAGAGGCAAAAGTTCCGTATGGGCAGTGAATGTGGTCTTTTCTTGATCCAATGGATCAATGGGGATCTGAAAATAACCCGAGAAACCATCAAGGAAACAATAGTATTCGCTCCTCGCTAATCTCTCAAGCATCCGATCCATGAAGGGTAGAGGAAAATGGTCTTTACGGGTGGCTTCGCTTAACTTGCGATAGTCAATACACACACGCCATCCCGTAACCAATCGAGTTGGAATTAACTCGCTTTCTTCATTTGTGACAACAGCTATGCCACCCTTTTTGGAACACAATGAATTGGCTAACCCAAGGACTATCGAGATCGGGTAAATTAAACCGCATCAAGAAGTTTGAGAACCTCTTGTTTGATAACCTCATGAATCTTAGGATTCACCCTTCTCTCGATGTTGGATCGCTGGTTTGAAGTCATCCTCCATTAAGATTTTGTGAGTACAAAACTCGTGGTTGATACCCTTAATGTCGGAGAGTTTCCAAGCAATTGCTTGCTTGTGTGACTTCAAGACCTTTATGAGAGCGCCTTTCCTCCTCGCTAAGTCTTTAGCAATTATGACGGTAATTTATCATCACCTCCAAGAATGCATACTCGAGATGAGGAGGTAGGTCCTTAAGTTCAACCTCGGAAATTCTTCAAGAGATGTTTGTACCGATTTGATTTCAATCGTGATCTCTTTCGGAGGAGTGAAGGTAATGGATCTTCATTTAACAATTGCTCGAGATAAAGGATATCTCCTCCGAATCATAAACACCATCAATTCCAGCGGAATTGATTCATCACTAGCAAGAAACTCATCGATCTCTTCCAGAAGAAGTCACCTCCTCAAATGGAGAGAGAGGGGAAGAGTCGGCAATGATTGGTTGAGAAGATGTGGTGGAATCCCCACCACGTAATTATGAAGATAACCAAGAAACTCTCGAGAGTACTCCTCTAAAGCAATATCAATTAAATCGACTCGATTAATTGATTCAAGATCATAATTTGAGGAGTACCTCAAGTTTGATCAAGGTTAAAGGTAACAACTTCATTACCCACACGTAACGTGATTTCTTGCTCAAATACATCAATGAGAGCACGGCCCGCTCGTGAATCCTCGTCCAACAATGAGGGAACCCGAGGATCGATCGAAATCAACAACCACAAAGTCACCGAAAATGGAACTTTCCTACTTTCACGAATACATCCTCGGCGATGCCAAGAGGACGCGATATAGAACGATCCGCAAGCTCAAGAGTCATGCGGTAGGAACAAGTTCGAAGAGAAAGTTTCTTCCATATCGAATAAGGCATCGATTGATGCTTGCACCAAGATCGGCAAGGGCAAAGCATTCAATCATTCCCGAAAACACAAGGAAGAAGAAATTTTCCAGATCTCCAAGCTTCTGAAGCTTTTTAACAAAATCACGAGCGCCTCGCTCAAAGGAGTTTTAGCCATTTCAAACAGCTTTTTCCTTATTGCTTAACATGTGTTTGAGAGTTGATGCAAACTTGGGCATCAAGATGATAGCATCCGCAGCTTATGTCAAAATGTAGTTCTTGGAAAATTTGAAAGAATTTTTCCATTTGATGACCGGCTTTTTCATGAGCTTTTGCTCATTTAAACGTGAGGGTAAGGAATAGAAGTTTTGATTGGGGTTTTCAACCGGAGGTTCAAAACAACCTGTGTTTGGTTTTGGGTTTCGGACAACCCGAGGATGGACATTGCCGGTACTCCGTTATTAGTAGGAAGTTCCTTGTCCTTTGTCGCCTCGTGTTCACTTTCCACTACCTTCGGAGAGAAGAAGAAGAGGTAGTAGGAATAGCGGGTCCATCATATGAAGCACCACTTCGGTTGTGATCGCTTTGCATCGCCTCTGATTAGCGATCGTGTTGCTAGGTAAAGCACCGAGCCCGAGGGTCGATCATTTAAAGACTTCTTAATGTCGAAATCGCTAACCAACAACATATTCATTTCCTCTTGGGATTTCATGAATTGCTTCAACAACTCATCGATGATGGTCCAGCTTGGAACAATGGCTTGATTTTGCACAGAAAATTTCGCCTCTATTGTTTGGATTAGGACCTTGATTTTGAAAATTTCCTTGATTATTGCCATGAAAGTACCTGTGGTTGAAATTTCCGACCTTGGTTTCTATTAAAATTTCCTTGGTGTTGGAAGTTTTGACTTTGATTTTGAAAACCGTTATTTTGACTAAAATTACCTTGGTTTTGAAAACCTTGGTTTGGTCTATTCGATTTTGATTACGGTTTTGGTTTTGGTTGAAACCGGTGGTCCAGTGTAGTGGTTAGGACGGTGGTTCGGGTCCATAGGAGCACGATATTGGTTGCCTCCCGAATTGGAAATCCCGCCCACAACGCTTTGCTTCAAAAGGGTTACCATCGGTGGCCATACAATGTAATAGGCATGGGGCCACCGCAAGTAACACGACTTCCACTTTCTTAACTTCAAAGCAGAGGTGAAGTTTGTGAAAAGAAACTTTCTTTTGGTTGGAGAGAACCAAAGCTTGAATTGCTTCCGTGAGTTTGTCAATCTTAGCATCGGTGCTAGATTGACTCACGGGCGATGAAGAAGAAGGACCAACACCGACTTGGGAAACAACCGGTTTGCTTCGCAAAGGCGGACTTTAGACTTGTTTTCAATTATCGTTAAAGCTTCTTTTACGCTTTTGCTCAAGAAATTTCCTCCAATGAGGAATTGAGAGAATCTTGATCGATTGACTCACCCATTATAGAAAGTATCGAGTTGCATCAACTCGAGAAACCGTGGTGAGGACATTTGCGAGCAATTCCTTAAAACGATCCCACGATTCACCAAGGGTTCATCAAACTTTGTGTGAACTTGATGATTTCATTTTAAGACTCGTGGTTTTGGAAGGTGGATAAAACTCGCTCACAAATTTCTTCACCGTGTCTTCCCATGTTTCGATTGATTTAGGGGTTGTTTTTCAAGCCAACCGGCTTGCCCTCAAGGAAAATGGGAATGTAAGAAGCTTGACAAAGATCCGTAGGGACATTCTTGTATTTGATGGTAGATGCAATCTTGTTAAACCATCGAATATGAGCATGAGGATCATCCCGCTCAAAACCATAGAATTGACTTGAGGTTACAAGATTCAAGAACCCGGTTTTGAGTTCAAAATTTTCACCACAATGGTCGGATAACAATAGCATCTCCATACCCGCCGATGGCGCCCGGAGAAGCTCACATAGACGCTCTTCCGCCATGATAACGGAAGTAGTGTGAGCATCCGGATCTCGATCCGACCGATGGGGCGAAAGTCACGGACACGCCTTCTTGGAACTCGACAAGCTCACGAAATGGGCTTACAGATCTAGAAGAGCGAAAAGATACACTAGAGTTAACTCTAAGAGATCTCGAGTTAAGGAAAGGAATTATGAAAATGGTGAAAATGGGGTAAGAAGAATCTTTTGGGTTTTCTGGTTTTGACAAGTAGATATAACAACAAATCCAATTAAAACAATATCGAGGCAAAACAACAAAGAACTTAAACCAATAATCACAAGATGAATGGCTTTTTGAAAAGGTACACCACCACAAGGACACAAAGGCAAGTTTTAATCTTTGGTTCGGGAACTTATTATGGTCGTACTTCCCGCTAGGTAGTACACCGCCTTGGTTTGCGGTGGTAATCTTTTATGTTGTTATTATTAAACAAAGAAAACGACAAATCTTTTGTATTTTTATCTTTGATATATATATAGAAACAAAAGAAAAATATTTTTGTGTTTTATACGCTTTTGGATGTTTTTGGGTTTTGGATTTTTATAAGAAAATATATATAGATATAGATAGATGGTATGAACAAAGAGTGAATATTCAAATCACTAACTGCTAAGCGTAAGATAATTAGCACAGACCCCCAAGAATGGCGCCTAAAATTTGATTCGTCCCGAAACCGCAAGTTATCTCACACAAGCTAGCCACTTGTGAATGGCTAACCGTAAGAAACTTAAAACAGCTCGAAACCAATGCAATGAAGTCCAGAGAGTATAGTGTTTCCTGTGTCGTTATGTCCCAACGAAATGCGAGAATAGTCAAACGAATAGTGATCGGAGGATTTGAACGGAAAGAGATATGATTGATTATACCTAAAGAAAAAGTCTATAAATTACAGGGCTTAAATGCAAATTAAAGAAAATTAAAAGATAAATTATATTAAATAAACGCTATCACTATTTTTAAACCGATGTTTTTGATTTTTCTTTATAAAACTTAAATTAAAAACTACGCGACGCATAAAAGAAAATGTGAAATCAAGCAATATTAATCCTAAAAATATGAAAATGACATTTTACAAACCTAATGATAAGAGAAAATTTTAGAAAAAGAAAATTATTTTAAAACTATTTATCTAATTATTATTAATTAAAACTATTTTTACTTATTTAATAATACCCTAAAATACAAGAAAATATGAAATAAAGCTAGAAAATGAAATTATGACTTGGAAAATCTAAAATAACTAAAGAGAATTTTCAAAACTAATTTTATATTTTTCTCGATTATTTTTCTATTTTCTATGAATTAAAAACTATTTAAAACTAATTAAATTGCTAAAATTACAAATTAAACTATGAAAATCTGAAAAATAATTTTTGACTTTTATATTTATCTTAACCTAGGAAAATGAAAACTTATTTTTTGAAAACTTTTCCGATTTAATTGTATTAAAAGCTAATTAAAATGGCCTAAAACTGCTTTTAAATGAAGAAAAATAGCAAACAAAACTAGAAAATTATGAAAAATTCAAGAAAAGTCTAAATTAATATTCTAATCTAGGAAAATATAAAAACAAAGGGCTTGTGTGTAAGAATATGAAATCAGAATGCAAAGTGCTTATAAATAAGCACTTGAATAAGCCAAAGGTACCAAATGAGCACCAAACTGTCACAGAAGCTATAATAAGCTAAAAGTACTCAAAAGCAACTTATTACAACTATCCTAAACCTCTAAATTACAAGCTATGATTGATTTGATGATTTGAAAGTTAAGTGCAAAAACAGTTTTTAGCTACTTTAAGCTTAAGAATAAGCTTATTGGATAAGCGGATGTGAAAACCAAAAGTGGAGACCTCAAGTCCACCAGCTAACTACCTATAAACCAAGTCTCGACCCTAAGACAAGCTCTAAGAGCTTATGCAAGGCTCAGAAGAACTGCTCACACTCAAGATTAATCGAGTGTGTGCATGTGGCACTTAAGAGCTTAATTGAGTCGCTTATTTGGAGCTTATAGAAATTACTAAAATTTGCAAAAATCATTTTAAGAAACTAGACCAACTTGAAGTTTTAAAACCCAAAGTTTCACTTGATTTGACCCAAAATGAATCAATTAAAATCACCTTGGGTTGGTTGAAACCGAGATTTTCAAGTTTTCGACTTTTGACGATTATGAAATTTTGACTTTTTTGAACTTTGATCTTAATTTATGGACCGAAATTGATGTTATTGAGATAAATGAAACTATATTAAGCTATATCTATGATATTCTAAACACAAATCAAGCTTTTGATTTTCAAAATTCCAACAAATAAGAAATTAAGACAGATTCTGCTGATTTTGACTTTTGAGCTAATAGAGATGCAATATGATGACTAAAATGACTCAAGTGGTTCTATATTAAGACCGAGTAGATGATTTTAAACACAAACCAACCTCAAGCTTAAACAAACCCACCGATCCAAACACAACTTTTACAACCTGATTTGCAATTTAAACTAAGCTAACCACCGATTTAGCTTATTTTACCACTTAAACTAAATCTAGTGATCCTAATTACAACTACTAATTAAACATGTTTAAGATATTTAATGACCACAGATTCCAATAAAGCACAATATGCAAACCGAATTAGAAATGAAAATGAGATAAAAACTCACAAGTGTCCCAATTTTATTTGCAACTTATACCAAACCCAAACTACTATTCTAATCAAATCCAACCCAATCCAAGCTCGCAACACCCCAATACCATTTCCATGCCCGTTGAACCAATGCTCTTCTCGCTTGACTTTTGTTGACCAAGTTACCAAATTGCTTGAATCGAATTATAAGCTTACTAAAAGCTATAATAAGCTTAAATAAGCTTATTTGAACTTAAAATAAGCTATTTGAAGCTTGAATTTAAGAGTTTGAAACCGAAATTTTAACAAGAAAATGGAAAATATGAAACTTAAATATAACTTTGAATTAATACTTGAAAATTGCTTACAATGATGTAATGGTTTAGGTTTGATACAAAGAAGACAGAAATTACAATTTTAAAACTTAATTAAGACTTAAACAAATAAAAACGACATACATGAAATTTAAAACTAACTAACTACTCTCTCTCTCTTCTTCTTCTTTTATACACCAAATGCTTCCCACATGTCCTCCGATCAAATCCCACTCATAATCTTGGCCATTGGATGACTTGAGATGATTTTGGCCATTGGATCACTTTTATGGAAAAGTCTGCTTTTGACCTGTGGGCTTCGAATTTGCAACTGGGGTGGCATTAATTGTGGTGTGTAAAGTTGGTAGATATGATGATGAGGGGAGGATAAGGTGAGGTGATGGGAGATGCCCGAGTGTGCAGAAAAGTGGAGGGAGAGGAGGAGTGAGGGATAAAGGTGTTTGACTGAATTTTGACCAGGGTCCAAAATAGGGGGTCAAATGTAATGGCAGGGGTCAAATGGTTTATGGCAGGGGGTCCAAAATGGTTTGAAGGGTCATGGCTTGGTTAATATAACAAGGACCATTTTGCAATTTTGAAAATTGAGGGACCATTTCGCCAATTTTCCAAAGTTGTTTCAAGGGTCACTTTTGACAAGTTTCAATAGTACAAGGACCATTTTTGACATGTTAGGAATCGAAATTCCATAAGTAAAAGAGTCGGTCACCCCAAGTATTATCTAGCCAAAGTTAGCTCATGAGACTTGTCTCTATTTATGTTAGTTATTAAATAAGTAGTAGCGTAGATTAGTATAGTGCAACACCGTGGAGGAAGGACGGGTCTTTACCCATTGTATCCCCGATCCACAGGCCGTCGGAGGTCGTTTAGTCTCAACCTATAAATACCCTCTACCTTGCAAGGTAGAGGGTTGGATGTTCTTTGGTAATCTAATATTCCACAAGTTTCTCTTACTAGAATATCCCACTTTCTCTCTCTAAAATCATCTATGTGCTTAGTGTGTTAACGTTATGTTATGTAAGTGAAATCCAATACTCTACAATTGGTATCAAGAGCCATGGTTAGATCATATCTTGCACATCTTTGGATTTCTAGTGGTTTTAGGTGGTTTTGAGTTTGAAAAGTTTAGTGGTTTGTGCATCATTTGGTTGATTTCTTGTGTTAAAGCTTGGATTTTGTTTGTACTTTTATGTTTAGAATCATCATAAGTGTTTAGGTTTCCATTTGGTAAGCTTGAATCATCTTGGTTGGGTTGTTTTTGGATTGAAAAGTGATGTTTGTGAAGTTTTCTTGCTAGCGACTTGACCTACGGATTATGTTTCTTAGTAGCGACTTGCTTTACAAGTTTGTAGCGAGTTGCAGTTATTGGAGCTAGCGACTTAGGCCTAGCGACTAATAGTACAAGTAGTGGACTCTCCACTACGGGTAGCGACTTGGTGTTAGCGACTTGGTCAGTAGCGAGTTGCTATTTAGCGACTTGATTCTTTAGCGACTTGAATCTTAGCGAATTGCTGCCAAAATCTTGCTAGCGACTAGAGGATTAGCGAGTTGCTACTTAGCGACTTGGCTGTTGATTTAGCGACTTGGGAATATAGCGACTTAGTTGCTAGCGAGTTGGTTCTAAATCCCTAGCGACTTGGGGGGTTAGCGATTTGATACTAACATCTTAGATACTTGGTATTTAGCTACTGGAATTCTCAATACCTTGGGGTAGTAATTCAAAATAACACAATGTCATTCATCATCGATCCTTTAATCACCAAAGTACTTGCTCTCTATGACACCGCACGAATAGTGAAATAGGATGCTTCCAGATGCTCTACATTTAATGATTCAAAGATCGATTAATCAAAACAACTCAAATGAGTCACTCTTAATGTTTGCAAATGATGCTAAGAAAATGGAATGCACCAGTGAGTCCTTTCAACATCTCAGTCAGCTTCTCAAACTACTGTTATCTACAACTATGGATCGAACAAGTTGTGCTATCCTTCGTCAGGATTTTCCCACTTTAACAAGATCTGTCTTACTTAACTTAGAACGACTAAGGATTCAAATTACCAAAGAAAAGTTCTCATCTGATGATTCTCAAGCCGCTCTTCAGACTATCTTCAATCAATTTCAGCCACTTATCCAGGGAGAATATTCCTCAGATTTTGATGACAACATGACTGGAATATCATTCAAGAAACACACGGGAATGGAAATTCATGAGTTCAGAAACTCATTTATTCAACTTATGAGTAATATGGAAACATACATCAAGGAAGCTGCAAAAGAGAATAATAAGCTGAATAAATTGAATGGGTGTCAAGAGACACTATGGAACGATTGTGACAAGTCATGCAATATACCGCTTGAACGAAATGAATGACACCGATTGCGTAATCTCGATCGTAATAAAAGGGATGAAGACAACAACATCGATCTCAAATACTCGAGTCGAAAAGGTATCAATCGATAAGGTACACTTAATCGATCACATAAATTCTCATGTAAAGGTACCGACTCTTACTCGAACATAACATCATGAAATCGATCTTGGTTGTGCACGAATCTAATGCTAATAACATGATTGAAAAAGGGTATATGATGAGCTTTCAAACAAATTTTCAATTCTTGAAAACATTGTATCTCATTGCAAAGTGAAATACAACAAAAGGATGAAATCTTTTATGCAAAAAACCTTGTGCTAATCAGAACTTCCGAATTTCGAGAATTTTTGAAATTAATCGCTTAAAATCCAGATTCGGGACAAAGATTCACCATAGGCAATCAAAATTACTTCTTCGAAAGTCCGAAACATGATTTGTCATGAGATGAGTGATACACTAGAATCTAGAAATTCTGAACTAGCTCTATGTGTGTCCAACCTTCTAAGAGAAAATGAGCATTTAAGGAAGAACCTTGAGGAAACAAATTCTAAGTTAGCCAATCAATCTAACCTCTTGATGAAAGACATTGATGACCTCAAAGCCCAAATTCAGGATAAGAGCTTCAATATTGTTGCCCTAAAAAATGAGCTTAGGAAGTCTATTGGAAATAGGAAGAACACTAAGTTTGCAAAACCTTCAACTTTGGGAAAGTCAAATGTTCAGAACCACTCGAAACGAACAGTTATTAAACAACCTAATGCCTTTAGGTCTGAAAGAGTTAAACCATCGAAATCTAGGCTTACCTCCCAAGTTGATAATATTTCTGTTTTGTCAAAACCAGTCACTTCATTGCCTAATTCTGATATGATGAATCTCAAACCTCAGATTTATGTTCAATGCTCTAAGATCAGAAATACAAAAAGTACAACTAGCTCTCATGCAAAACATCATTTGACTGATCAATCCCCTAAGAAATACTCTAATCACAAAAAGACAAATAGTCAAAACAAGGTTGTGCACACATTCAGTTCAACTAACAGTTGTTTCAAATGGATTCCCACTGGCAGATTTTTTAAGTTTACAGGACTTAAACGAACTTACATTCCTAGATCATGCCTCAAATGGATTCCCACAGGAAAACTCTTCAAGAATATCGAACCTAATAGGATCCCCATTAATGATACGTCTGTGTTATACTGTGATGCATCCAAATGTGAGATTAAACATGTCACTAACCCTTCTATGTGCAATTCTACATGTGCTTCCAGTACAATGTGCTCTCAGTCTTTTTCAGGTACAATGCTAAACTCAATCAGGAACATCATGACTTGGTTTCCATCAGAAATGAACATGGCTTATTCAGGAGCTATAGCATGCCACAACTAATGTACCTATTACTTTGACTCCTATTCATCTTGAATCAGGACTCGCTCCGTTATATATGTGTATATATTTAAAAAAAAAAAAAAAAAATTAATTTTTTTTTTAACTTTGTCATTTTCGTCCATCTAATAAAAGATTTATTAGCTATCATCGATAACATCTACGATCCTAGAAATATCATTCAATAATGATACGGGATCATAGATGAAGTTCGAACATCTAATATCTTCAAAAAAAAAAAAAAAAAAAAAAAAAAAAAAAAAGCGGTTGGTTAATGTCAATCAATAGTCTTTGTTGACATTGATTGAGGGGAGATATTTTGTGTATAAGTTTTCTTGATTATCTATGCTATCCGCTTCAGGTCTTATGGTGTTTGCTCTGTGGTTGTGGTCGTGTCTTGCTTTTGTGATTATCTGTTATGGTGTTTTTCTCGGTAGGTTGTGGTCGTGTCTTGCTTTTGTGATTATCCTTGTGTACCTATGTATTGAGTGCTTTGCATTGAATGTTTATTTGATTCATGGTTATCATTGTGATTATCTATTCTATCGATAATTATGTTATGGCTATGGATTATTTATATCTTATATGCGAATATGATCTAATTACACCATTTAATGACCATGTTTGCTACTTCTTCGTTAAAAACACTAGAGACTTAGTCATAAAATATTTGATAGCGACTTACCACACTTGCCTCTAAACCACGGGGACCGATTGTGTCAATTTGCCAAAGTCTCCTCCTATACCCCTAGCGACTTAGCGTCTTTTTTATAAAATTCTTAAATAAATTTTTTATTTTCTCTTCTCTCTTTTCTTCCTTCTCGTCTAAAACATTCGGCTTAGCGACTTAACTATGGTATGATTCTAATCTCTCATTATTTGTTCTTACATACGCGTTTGTGTTGGGTGTCTAACTCGTCCTTTTAACCAGATCCCTACGAGCTCGTGAATCGTGACATTTGATTCCCACCTAGGTTCGAATTATCATGTTATCGTGTTTTGTTGTAATGATGATGTTGCAAGTGTATTAATTGTTTGGTATAACTGATCTTGAGTGTTTGATAATGTGTTTCCATGAACTGGTGTTGTATGATTGGTGGTTTGAGTAGATTATTTGTTGAGATGATAATTGTTCCTGTTAGCGACTTAGGTATTGTTCTTGATAGCGTTTTAGGTTATCTGTTCATCATGGCGAGTTAGATCTGTTAAGTCTGCTCAAGATAGCGACTAAAGTGTGTTGGTCTGGGTTGATTAACTGTTGCGATAAATTGTTCTTGATGGCGACTTAACACTGTTCTTGGTAGCGAGTTAGTTTAAATGTTCATCGTAGCGATTTGGTACTCAACTTAGCGACTAAGCTGTTGTGGCGACTAAGTGAATTACTTTCTAGCGACTTGGGTAGCGACTTAGTTGTATCTTTATTATCAGCGACTTGTCTTTACGAGTTAGCGAATTAGTAACGTTAGCGACTTAGTAAACAGATTTGTAGCGACTTGGTTATGTTACTGTTCATGGCGACTTGTCTTTACAAGTTAGCGACTTAGAGAGTAAACCTGGTAGCGACTTGACTGTGGTACTGGTGATGGCGACTTGTCTTTACAAGTTAGTGACATAGTTCACTTTCATGTAGCAAATTAGTCCAGTTTGGCAGCTTGATCATTTATGTCTTGAGACTTGTTTGGTGGGTTTTTCTTCTCAGGGTCTAGGGTTATTAAAATGTTTAAAGGCAATTTGCTAGGATAATCTCATGCTTACAATCTTGGTTCGAGATTTCTGTAACAACTTGTATTGTCAACTTACTCTTTGTAACTCGCTATAACATTTTGTTTAGGCAAGTTGTTCTTGAACTCCTTGTGGCTATTCAATGTTACATCTTGTTTCATTCAATCTGCTATATCACTTCTACATTTGTATCTTGGTTCATGACATTATTTCTTTGCAAATGTGCGTTTTAACCTTTTAACTCCTTAACAACTCGTCTCGTGATAACTGTATCAAATGGTGTATTCAATGTTGTCTCACTAATCATTTATTATCTAACTCGTTCCCAATCATTACTGTTGATTGTATGTATACTCAGATCATCAATGGCAAGTTCAATCCCTGATAAGAACGTTACCCCTTCGGCATCACCCAAAGTTCTCTCAGACGAAGAAATCCTTCCTAGGAGTCAATGGGCTGATATTGGAAAGAGTAACTGTTACGTGGACCTACAAAAGTTGCAACAAAATCCTATACTCAAAGTGTCTATTGATATCCTCAAGAACACTAACTTCTTCGGTGCCATTACCAAGCAATGCTCAATTCCTACCATTTACATTCAACAATTCTGGAACACCATTCAATGGGACAAAATCACAGCTCAATACTCTTGCAAACTGGATGATAGGGAGTTCACGATTGATTCAGCCATTCTTAGCAAGGCTCTTGGAATCACCCCATGTAACCCCAACCTTCGTTCCGAATCTCCACCTGGTGCTGACGATCTAATTGTCTTTCTAATTGGTTTGGGTTATCAGAACAGCATCTTAAGGGCTTCCGACATCATCACTGGACACATGTATCAACCCTGGAGAGCTATTACAACTATTCTCAACTTGTGCTTATCTGGCAAAACATCAGGGTTCGATAAAGTGAGAATTCCCATCTTGCAAATCCTATGGGGTATTGTCAATAGGGTTGATGTGAATGTCTCAGATCGTATTTGGGAAGAATTTTCTTTATCAATACACACATTCATATCGATAGAACAAATTTTCAGAACAAAGCTCAAGGCCGAAAGAAAGTAAACAAGCTTGTGATTCCCAAAGATCGATTTTCAAAGCTTGTTATCCAGTACCTGCAACAAACTCACAACTTCAATCCTAGGATTGAATCAACTCTACATAAAGCAGAAGATGAATTTGTTTTAGGTAACCTGAAATATGTTCCTAGAGGTAAGGATAAAGAAATATTTGGATTGCCAATTCCTGATACTCTACTCACGGATGATATCAAGAAAAGGGACTACTTCAAACAGTTCATGAAAATTGTTGCGAGATCATCTGTTAATGTCACACCCACTCCTCACAACCCAATGCTCCCAAGCCCATCTCGGGTCAGGCATCTTATGCCTCTCTTCCAAAAAGAGACGCGAAGATCACAACAATGACACCCTCATCCAAAAGCATAAAGAAAAAGAAGAAGGTGGAAAAGGAAATCGATGAAAATCTTGAGGGGTGAGGATAGCACCAAGGTAGTTGATGATGATGATGCTTTCTCTGAACTTGGAATTCAAAGAGCCTAGAGAGTCAGAATATGAAAGCCCCAGTTGGAGGAATTGTGTTAAGAGAACCTGATCAATTGCCTCGGCAATCCACATCAAACACGAAAGACAAAGGAAAAAGGGTTGCTAGCGTTGAAACTGAACAAGCCGCTCACATGCTTTTAACGATCTCATCATCTCCATCAAGCACCACCAATCAATATGAGCTAAAGAGAAGAACTGAATCATCTCCTGCTAAAGAACAATCTGGATTGGACAAAGTACCTGAAACGTTTAAAGAATCTCTTACACTAAGTGAGACTCAGTCTGGTCAGAATGTTGACGCTCTGTTGCAAAAAGGCTCGCAGGAGAATCTTGAGACAAGATCTGATGAGACCTTGCAGATGGATGAACCAAATCTGTCTACCAACTCTCTATCTTCACTTAAGGATCTCGATACAGATTTCACTTTCGGAGATCAATACATAAATGACAAACCCTTAGATACTGCACAATCCATGTTTACGGTCAACATTCAGCAAGATACATCAACCATTCCTCCGATGTCAGCATCTTCACTCACAACTGAACTTCCACCTCCCAAACCTGCTCAATCAACTGTACTAACACCACCTACATCTTCACTTACCCCTGAACCGGTCATTACAGTTGTTGATACGGATGCTCCACCTGCGTCACCACCTCAAATTCTCACTTCAGATCAACTGCTTGACAGAGCAGTAAAAAGGATAGAAGCTCTTGAAAGGCAACTTCCGAAATCTGTTGATTCTCTTGAGGATCGTGTCTATAGATTGGAGCATCTCAACTTCGATGAAGGGGTTGCAGCCGCCATTGAAGGGGAAGTTAAGGATGTTGTGGAATGGGCAATGGAAGCTCCTCTTCTTAGACGGTTCAAGGACCTTCCTATTGCCGATATGAGAGCTGCTCTGTTAGAAAAGATGTATGACTTTGAAGAGGACAAGCATGAGGTCCACAAGAAGCTATATGAGGCACTTGAAGAATCAATTAAGTACGACAATCATGAACAGTACTTAATTGACATCAGGGAAAAGGAAGCTAAGAAGAAAAGGAGGGCCATTGTGTTGGAAACACTACGGAAAGACCATAAAGATCCACCTCCACCTCCAACGGGGGGTGCTGGAATCTCTGGAGCCGGTAAATCTTCTACGACAACTAACACACCTCCACCACAACCACCATCATCACCGCCAAAACCTTCCAATCAATCAAGTCCTACAAAAGAACAGTACTAAGAAGAAATCACTTGCTTGGACGACGGTTGATTCAAGGTTCACATCCACATCCACCTCTATTCACGATGATCAAATGGTTCACGAAGAGTCGCACGTCATGGCGATTCGAACCGATGAAGATGATGCATCAACAAAGCATATTCCTAAGCCATCGAAGACCGGTTTGATGCTTACATGGTGGGAATCGCACTAGCACATCCAGTGGCACGCTCAAGGGACACAATTCAAAGTTGCATTGTTGAAGATAGACCTCCTTCTCCGTAACCTACATGGACCATCCCGTCGACTCGATTATTCCCGACAACAATTGGGCATCAATTATCACCAATAATTATGAAGTTCCACCAAGACTCTCTTCGCACTACACCGGTGATATGGGAAGCTTCATTAGATGGTTTTGTGAACGGAAGAGTATCTCATCCATAACTCCAAGAGATCTCGAAGGACAAGCTTATGAAATTGTCAAAGTCTTCCACTCGGATGCAAATCATCTTCAATATCGATGGAAGAATGCCATAAGATGTTTGAATGACCAAGTCGGTGAGCAAATCGATCGCTTCAATGTCAACAAATCTCTTCCTCTTGGTGGTGAACACGGTCGATGACCATTCAGTGAATTCTTCTTCAATCATGACTTGGACTATCTCGTGTGCTCGCTCTGCGAAAGAAGACCAGCTCTATCAATTTCAAAGATGAAAGTCGCAACCTACTCGATCGGGGCTTGAGCAGATGGTTCCCGATCAATTCAGGGTGATGAAGAACGAAAGTATGATATTGCCGCTTCATATGGTATCTCTCATTGGTGGTTCAAAAGAAGAAGTTCTACATCGAAAGACATGGTGTCGATAAAAGACGCAATGATGTTCGATCAAAGCGCAAATCTTAAGTGTTGTTCGTGTAGAGATCTTCCTATCTATGGATATGAGTATTTGAAGAAGATAGTCCTTAAAAGAGCGACTTCAAAGAGTATACTATTGAGGAAAACGACTTCAAACATCTTCGCCAAATGATTTCGAAGATCTCTATCTCTTGAATCTTCAAGGACACCTTGAGCATTTACCTGTCCGTGAGAAAAAGGCCCTCTCTGCAGCTGTCACTCTTTGGATCAGGGGCTTAGTCATTCGAAAACGAGTTGAGGACTTTCAGCTCGGCATAGAAAGCTACCAAACCAGGATCAACCTTACAAGTCCACAATGGAATGCAACTGGGCATGAATTTCATCGCGAATACAAAGTTCTTGACACCCCTAGAGCCGTCATCTTCACCGACAGATATGGGTCTCGCATGCTTATGCGACTATGTGAGCTCTACAAGTTTAGTGATGGTACTCTCAAATTGGTTGAAGAAGAACTTGACACCAGAGTGAAAGAAATCAAAATTGACATGAAGTCCTGGGAAAAGACTACCTTTTGGACTGATGATGACAAAAAGCGGTGTGAAGATTTCATTGTCGCAATCGGCGAAGACTCAAGACTCGAAGGATCTTCCGCACCTTGAAAGTTTTGTTGGTGGTAGGCTTGGGTGGTCACTACAAACTTCTTCGAGAACCGAATGAAGACATCTTCGGAAGCATTTTATGTTGTGTTTTAAATATGTGTAATATGTGGTGTACTAACTGTGAACAAGCGTAATGCATGTAATAGTGCTAGGTTATGTATTGTGGTTTCCCTTGTAAAAGGGAAACATCTGTGTTGTCCACTTCGATCATATAAAACCGGACACATTTTTCTCCAACAAATATTTTGTCTCATACATATTTAAATCACTTGAGATCCAAAATCTCAAAGGATTTGAAATTTTGATCGGGGAGAAAATGTGATATAAATATGAAAGATGTTAAAAGATAAGATGACCAATTTTTTGTGCATACTACTCTCTAATATGTGCTAAACAATTTTCGAATCTCGAAGCATATATTAAGGGGGAGAATTTTTTTTGCAAATTCAAGACATCAGGGTACACAACTTTCAATTTTTCTAAGGTACCTTGATTGTATGGCTTCTAATCTTTTGGTGATCATGTCTCACTTCATAAAGGGTTCCTCCAAGATGTGCAAAACCCTCTTTCAAACTTAGAAGCACATATTGAGGGGAGCAAAATCATGAAAATCTCATCCTTCCCAAAATGCTTTATCTACTTGATTCGATTTGGGAAGTGATGTTGATATCTTTAGAAAATGGTATTCAAAGAAGTTAATTCTTCCTCTTGCCTCCATGTGCAAAACGATTTCAAACATTTGATGCACATGTTGAGGGGAGCACTTGTTCTAAAAATATCAAAACAATTCGGTACAAAATGTCTTGATAATATATCACAAGTATCCGGATTGATTTTCAAATGATTTTCAATTGGTTCCAATGGCGGATGAACAATACCATACGCACCGACCAACGTTACTTTATGTACGGTGATATAAGGATGATAAGGTTAGGTATGTGTTCCCATGATCCGCCGTAACCGGAAGGATCTACCGAGGACTATCCACTAGTTAGTGTAGAGTTCTTAGGTATGATGATAAAAGGAGAAAAAATGAGATATGGGAAGAGTGCGGACCGAGGCCGAGCTAGTACTTGAAATAAACCCAACAAGGTTCTAGCTATGAAGTCTCGGTAAGCAATCAAAGGGTTGAAGAATTAAAAGAATTGAATGAGAAAAGGGTGAAAACAAATAGCCCTCCATATATTCAACCTTAGGGCGTACACCGGGTTCAATTCATATGCTACCGATGGTAACATCGGTATTGAAGACAAGACGTCATGGACCCAAAGGACGCACCGCACTTCAACTTTCCAAACCACTCAAGTTCCTCTTAAAAGGACTTGTTTCATTCTCACGGGAACCGACATTATCTATCGACTTTCTCTTAGAGATTGTTGATATTGAAGAAGGAGACCTCTCCCTAGTCTCCGCACAGGGATCCAAATATGCACAAATTGAGTCTAGAGCCACGAGATCATCAATAAATCTCATTAGGACACTTTCAATGAAGACTCTCTGTTTCACACAATGTGGAAAGAGAGATTATATCTTGAGTCCCACGCATTATCCTTGTGGTATTGCCGTAACATCCGAGTGATGTGTTAACATATTCACAATGAAGATGGAAAACCTTCGAGCCAACATCAAACAAGCTCCTGGTAGGTGGCATGTGAGATCTATTATATAGATCAACCATGTGACAACCGAATGTAAACAATGGGGCGATTCAATCTCTTGAATCAATCCTCGTTCGAGTTATGGATTGACGGATACCTTTGAAAACCGGTCTTTGTGCTTAATAACTCTTTTCTTTAGCACATCGACCGTGTACTAATTTTTCAAATCAAAGGTGTTTTATGATTGATAATTGATTTTCAATAAAACCTTCGTTGTATTGCAAAAACAATTTCTATTGAGCAATACACGATTGTTTTTCAAATCTCTTTTCATCAATCGGTGGACTTAAATTATTTGGTTCACTCACTCCGTGTTGTCTTCTTTGAGACGTTCGGTTTGAGAACGACTAGAGCATTGCGAAACCCTATCAAGGAAATTCTTGAATTATACCGATCACAGCAAGACATGTATTGATCAACGGGAACCGTGGGCGTGTACCTCAATTCAACTAAAGTGATCAAAGACACTTTTGTGCGCTTTATTGCTAATCTGCTGTATGCGTGTACGCCCGACGCTTGCGGTGATCGAAATGAAGCGGTCAATCCATAGCCGCATGCTCACACAATACATTCATCTCTCAAGAAATCATGATAAGTGCATCAATGACTCGATATTTTCACTCCATGCTTCGCTACGCTGCGCCAATATCATGAATCATCGAAAGCTTCCGCTACTCGATGAGAAGATATCATGATCCGTAATGTGAGCATGTCGGTCCGAATGTCACAACATCACAAAATTCCAACACCACAATGGATATCTCGAGATTTTAAGTAGTGATGATCTCAAAAGTCGGCTCAAATTTACAATCACAATGGATCGACACTCTACCTCCACGAATTACTCATTTCATTGTTCAATATTGCACTCTCCACAAATGCACTTGGTTTGATTACTTTGTTGAAAAGAAGTCTACGAGCTCATGAATGAAGACTTACTTGAAAGCTAGGATACACAATGTAATTTATGGGGTGACCTCCTTAGGGGAGATTGTTAGGAATCGAAATTCCATAAGTAAAGAGTCGGTCACCCCAAGTATTATCTAGCCAAAGTTAGCTCAGAGACTTGTCTCTATTTATGTTAGTTATTAAATAAGTAGTAGCGTAGATTAGTATAGTGCAACACCGTGGAGGAAGGACGGGTCTTTACCCATTGTATCCCCGATCCACAGCCGTCGCTTAGTCTCGAATTTAGTCTGTAACCTATAAATACCCTCTACCTTGCAAGGTAGAGGTTGGATGTTCTTTGGTAATCTAATATTCCACAAGTTTCTCTTACTAGAATATCCCACTTTCTCTCTCTAAAATCATCTATGTGCTTAGTGTGTTAACGTTATGTTATGTAAGTGAAATCCAATACTCCATTTTACAATCCTAATGATAAAAGAAAATATATGGAAAAATAAAATGATTTTTATAACTAATTATCTAATTATTATTAATTAAAACTAATTTTAACTATTAAATAATTACCTAAAACACAAGAAAATATGAAATAAGGCTTGAAAAATAAAATAAAGACTTAGAAAATCTAAAATATCAAAAGAGAATTTTCAAAACTATTTTTGTATTTTTCCGATTATTTTGGATTTTCTAGGAATTAAAAACTATTAAAACTAATTAAATTATCTAAAATACAAATTTAACTAAGAAAATATAGAAAAATATTTTTGTCTTTTATATTTATCTAAACTTAAGAAAATTGAAAAATTATTTTTTTGAACCTTTTCCTAATTATTTGAATTTAAAGCTAATTAAAAAGTGCTAAAAAGTAATTAAAATGCAGAAAAATAGCAAACCAACTTGGAAAAATCTGAAAATTTCAGGAAAACTCTAAAATAATATGAGGAATAAAGGAAAAATGGAAAAACAAGGGCTTGTGTGGAGGAATATGAAACTGATGTGTCAAGAGCTTAAGAATAAGCACTTTAAATAAGCAAATGGAATCCAAAAGCTACCAACTGAATACAAAAGCTATAATATGCTAAAGGAACTCAAAAACAACCAATCTCAACTGCTCTTACCACTGGAATAGCAAATTACTCAGATTTGGTGTTTTGATTATATGGCTGAAAACAGTTAAAGGGTACCTGTGTTTGAGCTTATGCACAAGCTTCAAAATAAGTCGAAAAGGAAAACCAAAGAATTGGAACTTGGAGAAGACCTGGCCAAGAACCTTAAAACTAAAAACTAGACCTAGAGGTGCTCGATGAGCTTTGTGCAAGAGTTGCAAAACTGCACAAGCCCTGCAGCCTCAAATTACTCAAGACAGGCACATAAGCTTGTTTTGACAAGCTCATTTGGGACTTAAACAAAATTCACAAAAATGTAATAAAATGGAGATAAGAAAATAGACCAGTAGGACTTTTAAAAACCATAAGTTTCATTTAGATTGGCTCAGAAATGAGTTCACAAAAAATCCCTCTAGCTTGGCCAAAACTGAGATTTCAATTTGACTTTTGACATAGAAATGGAAAGGTTGACTTAAATGAGATTTGATCTTGATTTTTGAACTGAAAATGATATATTGAGATGAAATTAAACTAAAGCAAGCTAGTTCTAAGATTTCCAAACACAAAACAAGCTTCTGCTTGTCCAAAACCACAACAGCTTACAAATTAAGACAGATAAGGTGAATTTTTGACTTTGAGAGATTAACAGGCACCAGTTATTGACAGAAATGAGTGCAAATAGACTCATCAAGCATGAACCAACAGACACCAATCAATTAACTGGCCTCTAATGCAGTTTAAGGTAGCAAATCCAAACACCACTGATATTACTGATATGCAATAAAAACTGACCTAAACACTTAACCAGCTAACATAAATGATCAAACTAAGTTAATACATCCTAAATACAACTAATTAAACACATAAAAACAGTGGTGACCACAAATAAACATACAAGCAAAATGTGCAAATTAGACTTGAAAATTGAAACTGAGAAACTTACTCACATGTGTCCAGCTAGTTCTTAGGCTAAACCAAAACCATAACTACTCTATTCTAGTCCAATCCAACCCATATCCATCCTCTGCAACTCCCATACCATAACCAAATCCAATTAAGCATCAACAGTTGACTTTTGTTGACCTTGAATGAAATTTCCTTGAAACTGGAATATACACTGATATAAAGCTACAAGCAGCTTATATGAGCTTATTCAAACTTGGGAAGAAGCTATATGAAGCTTAACTGTAGGAGATTGAAACTGAACTTTTCAACAGTAACCACAAAAGAATGAAATGTGAACACAACTTGAATTGATGCTTGAAAATGATTGCAATACACCAAATCTCGTAAGTTTGATACACTTAAGCTTAAAATTACATCTAAGAGTCTATTGAAGACATAGAATTTAAAACGACACATAATTGAAAACTAAACTAACTACTTCCTTTTGCTTGCTTCTTTCTTCCTCTTTATAGCTTCAAATGCTTCTCTCTCCTCTTCTGAATGTTTCCCACCTCTTTCCATAACCATTGGATCACTTTAGTGAATCCTGGCCCTTGATTGCATTTTGGTGGGAAATGGTGTTTTTAACAGCTGGATGAGTGAGGGGGCAGAGGGAGCATTAAATGCACCTTGGATGGATGTTGAGGAGGGGGAAACAAGAAGGAGTAGGGTGGCTGGAGGTTGTGTGTTGCAGGCTATATGTTGGGGAAGAAGATGAAAAAGGCGGGTAGGGGCTAGGTTTGACAAGATATTGACTGGTTTTAATATTAAAAGGGAGGGTCCAATATGAGGGGGTCCAATTGGTAGAATGGCAGGGGTCACATGCATTGTGATAGGGTCCAAATGGGTTTAAAAGGTATTAATAACACAAGGACCTTATTGCAATTTCTGAAAATTAAGGGACCAGATCTGCCAAATTTGCAAAGTTGTTCCAAGGGTTAAAAGTGACAAGTTTTAATAATATAAGGACTAAACTTGACATTTTCAAAATTCAGGACTAATTTTGCCAATTTTTAAACTTGAGGACCAAACTTGTAATTTTCTCAAACTTTTATATTTTTCACCAAAGGACTAAATTTGACAACTTATGATTTTAAAAGGACCTTGGTGATTTATCTTTGAAATTAGGACTCGGGACTATTTCGATAATTTTAGAAACTGGGGACCGAAACGCCAATTATGCAACTTTTGCTCATTTTTCATCCGATTTTGAACATTTTGCATCCGAAACATATAAAATGCAATTTTGGAATATTTTCAGATTTTGATGCATTTCGAGCATTTTAGACGCTTTGCGCTTCAGATAGACCAAAATGATGAGTATTTACACACTCATCAATCCCCACACTAAACTATTGCTAGTCCCTAGCAATCATTTGAGAAAACTTAATGGATTTGAATCTCTTTACCAAAAGCCATTACTTCGAGTAGCCAAATGTTTCAGCTCAGTAAGAACCATGGTACACCGATAACCATGTGATTTTGAGCAAACCACCACTTTCAACGGTTTTGATTTGTCTTTACCGAGTCGCTTGCTCGACTAGCCAACTCTTAGATAAATTATCGAATTATCTTTGGTGAGCCGATTACCAATTATGGATTTTCCATCGCCTTTACCACAAGCCATAATCTTAAGGGCTAGCCAACTCTTCACTTTTTAGGATATGGTGAATGAATACCATACAATTTTGGGCAATTGCAAGTCAGTAAACGGATTTGATATATCTTTACCAAGAGCCGCTTTGCTCGGATTAGCCAATCCTTTTGTCTTACGTATATGGCGGATCGATAACTAAATGAGTAAGTGTAAACACTTACTCAAAAAAATTTTGGCCAAAACGGGAATTAGGCGGTATAATTATATAATAAAATTCGTGAGAATTCCCCACACTTAGAAATGAATATTGCCCTCAATATTCAAAGTACCGCATGTTATGCGAAACAAAGAACGAAAAGGAAATACTACGGCCATTATTTGAAAGATGATTTTTTTTTTTTTTTTTTTTTTTTTTTAGATATATATGTATAACATGTGGGGCATCACCCCACACTTAGGTGGTAGAAAGGGGTAGGAAGTCGAAATATGGGTGAAAACCCATATGGTGTGTGCTCTGTTTTTGATTTCCAGTCGCTAGCTTGACTCGACCCGCATTAATTGGTTCATGGGGAAGCAAAGTGGAAGAAACAATCTCCATCGGACTTTCATTCAAGATGTTTGGACAAACATTTGAAGCACGTGAAAGTTCCACACCGACGAGATATCTGAGAGAAAGACCCGGCTCACGATGATAAATGAAAATGCCGGGTCAAAGATAGTGTCCTCACTCCAAGGAGTGAAGAAGAGAGGAAGTCACATCATAAGTGAGGAATGGAAGGAAGATGTTTATAACAATTAGGATCCATTCTTCATCCTCAAATGTAGACATATCGGGAGGAAGGGTGAGGGTAGTATCATCAATAAGCAAACTCTTATGATAGAGTACACCTTCCTCCGAGCCAATATCATCCTCAAGATCAAAATAGAAATGATCATGTTACGGAGGAGATATGTCATGAAAGAGTTCACCGGAGAACTCTTCATGGAGAGAATCATTCACATGAAGTGAAATTGTGAACTCTTGTTCCATTGTGGGCTCATCACTATCCTCACCGAGTATCAAAGAGTGGATTCTCGAATTGAAGTGAATTCAGTCTAATTCAAATAGAGGATTAGTGAAAGTAGCTTTGAATGTTTCGGGACAAAGTGATCAACATTCTCAATTGACCGCTGGGATAAAGTGAGTGAACGATCATTAGCAAGGAGATTTTCGCCTCCCGGATCGGCTTAGAAATCAAAGAGTGGATTGATGTGAGTGAGTTCACCGGAGAACTCCTAAAGAAGGGATCAAGATCGAGTTGTGGGAGTGATGCCTCAACATACTCGATGTTTCCAAAGGAAGCACAATCGTCGCTAAATCGGAGAAAGTTTTCAAATGATCATTTGAACACTCAAGAGGGAAAGAGAATCACATATGATCGAAGTTCCTGTGACTCTCTCGGATTGGGACAAGGTTCTCAACACTAGACTTTATGAATTGCTCGATTCCTTTTCGTGAACAAAGGTCAAGATGCTCGTCCCCATGTTCGAGAGAGAGTGGGAGCTTTGGGTGTGATAGCGCTTGTTTGAGATGGAATCTCAACTGGGGATATCAACCGATGAACTAGATGAATTTTATAGAATTGAAGGATATCAAGTGTATCCTCATCATCACCGCATCGAATGAAACGAAATTGAGAGCTAGATCTGGTCGCTTTTCTTTGCCATGGATTCCTAATAGATTTTTCAAAGGTAATTTGGGAATTTAATTTAGCAAACCGCTTCTTGCCTAACAATTCTTCCATGGATTTTGGATTATCTTGGGAGTGTTTATATTCCTTCAAATCTTTCACTAAATCCAAAAGATCAAGGAGCGATTTTGAGGAAGTGGATCAGCCGAGGTGGTGCCCGATACATTTGGTCTCCGTAAAGGTTGGTCATGATATGAAGAGTCAGAATTGTTACAAGGAAATGGATTCCTTGTTTGACAATCGTGAGCTAAAGTGAGGACCTCCACAATACTCACAACAAGAAACCGATGTGGCCGCGAGTTATATGTGTGGTAGTCATAATTTTTATCAGAACCCGCTCATAGACAAGCGTGTTTCCGATTGACAATCGTAATCGGAGTGTGAACCACCACAAGACTCACAACAAGAAAAGCTGGAGTCTCACAATGTGGTAGCCGATGGAATAAATCAACTTGTGTTATGGTAGGAATAGGATCCCGGTTATGATGCACCCGCTTCCCGACTCCACCATGCCACAACCGGGGCAATTGCCACCATTATAAGGACCACCACACCATTGACAATAAAGAGGGTGAGGATAAGACATAGAAAGAATCAAAGGTTTTCGAGGGGTAGGATGAAGAATCAAAGATGTGAGAGGTAAAGATGGATATTTTGGATTTTGGATAAACATTTTGTAAAACAAAGAATGAAAATCTTTTGGATTTTTGATTTTAAAAGAAAATATAAACACATACAGATGGTATGAACAATGAGTGAATATCCAAATCACTAATCGCTAGACGGAAGATAATCAAGATGACTCCCGGCGAAGGGCGCCAAAATTTGATGCGTGCCAAACCGTCAAGTTTTATCACCAAGTCCGCCACTTGTGAATGGCGCATCGTAACAAACTTAAAACGGCTCAAGCACGAATGCAATGACGATCCGGGAGTATAGTGTTTCCGGTCGTTATGTCCCAAATGAGCTATGCAATGGATTATCAAACGTAAAGTGATCGAGAGATTTGAACAAAAAACGGGATTGTGAATTATTATAACTACAGAAAAAAGACATAAACTACAAGGGCTTAAATGTAAATTAAAGGAAATTAAAAAGATAAAAAATATTAAATAAACGCTATCACTATTTTTAAAATGATGAACGTTTAAAACTTAAAACTTAAAACTTACGTTTAAATAAAATTACGTAAACGTACAAAATAAAAAGTGAGATCTAAGGAATAAAAGTCCTAAAAATATGAAAATGACATTTTACAATCCTAATGATAAAAGAAAATTTATGGAAAAATAAAATGATTTTTATAACTAATTGTCTAATTATTATTAATTAAAAACTAATTTTAACTATTAAATAATTACCTAAAACACAAGAAAATATGAAATAAGGCTTGAAAAATAAAATAAAGACTTAGAAAAATCTAAAATATCAAAATAGAATTATCAAAACTATTTTTGTATTTTTCCGATTATTTTGGATTTTCTAGGAATTAAAAACTATTAAAACTAATTAAATTATCTAAAAATACAAATTTAACTAAGAAAAATCTAGAAAAATTATTTTTTTGTATTTTTATATTTATCTAAACTTAAGAAAATTGAAAATTATTTTTTGAACCTTTTCCTAATTATTTGAATTTAAAGCTAATTAAAAAGTGCTAAAAAGTAATTAAAATGCGAAAATAGCAAACCAACTTGGAAAAATCTGAAAATTTCAGAAAACTCTAAAATAATATGAGGAATAAAGGAAAATGGAAAACAAGGGCTTGTGTGGAGGAATATGAAATCGATGTGTCAAGAGCTTAAGAATAAGCACTTTAAATAAGCAAATGGAATCCAAAAGCTACCAACCGAATACAAAAGCTATAATATGCTAAAGGAACTCAAAACAACCAATCTCAACTGCTCTTACCACTGGAATAGCAAATTACTCAGACGGTGTTTTGATTATATGGTCGAAAAGTTAAAGGGTACCGATTCGAGCTTATGCACAAGCTTCAAAATAAGTCGAAAAGGAAAACCAAAGAATTGGAACTTGGAGAAGACCCGCCAAGAACCTTAAAACTAAAAACTAGACCTAGAGGTGCTCGATGAGCTTTGTGCAAGAGTTGCAAAATCGCACAAGCCCTGTCTGCGTCTCAAGGCCTCAGACATGCCACATAAGCTTGTTTTGACAAGCTCATTTGGGACTTAAACAAAATTCACAAAATGTAATAAAATGGAGATAAGAAAATAGACCAAGAGGGACTTTTAAAACCATAAGTTTCATTTAGATTGGCTCGAAATGAGTTCACAAAATCCTCTAGCTTGGCCAAACCGAGATTTCAATTTGACTTTTGACATAGAAATGGAAAGGTTGACTTAAATGAGATTTGATCTTGATTTTTGAACCGAAATGATATATTGAGATGAAATTAAACTAAAGCAAGCTAGTTCTAAGATTTCCAACACAAAACAAGCTTCGCTTGTCCAAAACCACAACAGCTTACAAATTAAGACAGATAAGGTGAATTTTTGACTTTGAGAGATTAACAGGCACCAGTTATTGACAGAAATGAGTGCAAATAGACTCATCAAGCATGAACCAACAGACACCAATCAAATTAACTGGCCTCTAATGCAGTTTAAGTAGCAAATCCAAACACCACTGATATTACTGATATGCAATAAAAACTGACCTAAACACTTAACCAGCTAACATAAATGATCAAACTAAGTTAATACATCCTAAATACAACTAATTAAACACATAAAAACAGTGGTGACCACAGATACACATACAAGCAAAATGTGCAAATTAGACTTGAAAATTGAAACTGAGAAACTTACTCACATGTGTCCAGCTAGTTCTCAAAGCTAAACCAAAACCATAACTACTCTATTCTAGTCCAATCCAACCCATATCCATCCTCCGCAACTCCCATACCATAACCAAATCCAATTAAGCATCAACAGTTGACTTTTGTTGACCTTTGAATGAAATTTCCTTGAAACCGAATATACATCGATAAAAGCTACAAGCAACATATGAGCTTATTCAAACTTGGGAAGAAGCTATATGAAGCTTAACTGTAGGAGATTGAAACTGAACTTTTCAACAGTAACCACAAAAGAATGAAATGTGAACACAACTTGAATTGATGCTTGAAAATGATTGCAATACACTGAAATACTGTAAGTTTGATACACTTAAGCTTAAAATTACATCTAAGAGTCTATTGAAGACATAGAATTTAAAAACGACACATAATTGAAAACTAAACTAACTACTTCCTTTTGCTTGCTTCTTTCTTCCTCTTTATAGCTTCAAATGCTTCTCTCTCATCTTCTGAATGTTTCCCACCTCTTTCCATAACCATTGGATCACTTTAGTGAATCCTGGCCCTTGATTGCATTTTGGCGGGAAATGGTGTTTTTAACAGCTGGATGAGTGAGGGGGCAGAGGGAGCATTAAATGCACCTTGGATGGATGTTGAGGAGGGGGGAACAAGAAGGAGTAGGGTGGCTGGAGGTTGTGTGTTGCAGGCTATATGTTGGGGAAGAAGATGAAAAAGGCGGGTAGGGGCTAGGTTTGACCAGATATTGACTGGTTTTAATATTAAAAGGGAGGGTCCAATATGAGGGGGTCCAATTGGTAGAATGGCAGGGGACACATGCATTGTGATAGGGTCCAAATGGGTTTAAAAGGTATTAATAACACAAGGACCTTATTGCAATTTCTGAAAATTAAGGGACCAGATCTGCCAAATTTGCAAATTTGTTCCAAGGGTTAAAAGTGACAAGTTTTAATAATATAAGGACTAAACTTGACATTTTCAAAATTCCAGGACTAATTTTGCCAATTTTTAAACTCGAGGACCAAACTTGTAATTTTCTCAAACTTTTATATTTTTCACCAAAGGACTAAATTTGACAACTTATGATTTTAAAAGGACCTTTGGTGATTTATCTTTGAAATTAGGACTCGTGGACTATTTCGACAATTTTAGAAACTGGGGACTGAAATCGCAATTATGCAACTTTTGCTCATTTTTCATCCGATTTTGAACATTTTGCATCTGAAACATATAAAATGCAATTTTGGAATATTTTCAATATTTTGATGCATTTCTGAGCATTTTTAGACGTTTTGCAGTTCAGATAGACCCAAAAATGATGAGTATTTACACACTCATCAAAAGCCATGTTCCATACAACATACATACATACATACATATGTTTATGTAGTAATTTTATGAGCTATAAGGTGAATAATACATAAGGGTAAAATAGTAATTTTACCTTTCTAATGGTCGTTAGTTTCTGGCGTTAAATCTCTTGCACAGTTAGTCCTTTTCGTTAACTATTTTTCATTCTAGGTCCTTATCTCTGTAAAATACTAACATAAAGACTTTTCTACTTTTCTAATAACAATATAAAATTATATTTCTAAAACTTATAAAAATAGCGGCGTTACAAATATGGATGTCCCATGCATAACAGAAAGCAAGTTATTCCTCAATTAAGTCATTAACATCATACTCGTAACCATTATAACCATCATAATCTTCATAGTCAAGGGTTGCATCATTAGCTCCTCCACTAGCACGATTTGTGTTAGCCATATATCGAGCCATGTCATCATCAATATCCTTGACTTCATCACTATCCAAATCATCCTATTGATTTTTCGTAGTAGGTCTAGGTTCACATACTGATGTCACAATAGCCTTCTTTTGCATAGGAAGCTTTGATCTACAAGGTTCTAGTGGCTTCCCATAATCACCTATTAGCACAAGCTTCCCATCAAGAATTTGAATTTCTAGTTCATTTATCCTTGCAGCCAAAGATGTAGTACTTGGACTTCCAAATGCCAAAGATTTACTACCCTCTCCTTCCTCCACATCCACGATAGAGCTTAATACAACAAACGAGTTCGAAGTGGAATGCACCGTATTATCATTTTTATCATTAGTTACCTTCGGTTTCCTTGGTGCCTTAGGTTGATAAGCGAACTTAGTCTTCGAACCAACCTAAGCCCCACATATAGCTTTCCTTGGCGTTTTCATGTTCTTAATAGCATGCATGGCAAGTTTCTTATGATATTCATTAAGAACGTGACCAAATACCTTACAACTTGAGTATCTTGGAGGTGTCCACTCGTACTCAATATGAATATTGTGCATAGTATACCCCTCACCCTTAAATTTTGGTACCGCCACCATGGGTGAGTGTTTCAACTTCGCGTCAGCCCTCAACTCAATCATGTCACGTACATAACTCGACCTACTACACGACTTCTTCCACATAGTGGACGTTTAAGAATCAAGCATCAATGGGGTGCCTAGTTTGGTTGCAATAACACTCAAAACATCATCCGTGAATGCGGTAACAGAAATATCATGAAGCTTAATCCAAACCGAAGCTCAGAAGATATAACTTTTCACATACACATCAAACCATAACACAAGGTGGCGAATAAGATGGAATTCTAGAGAGAAAGTTAGAGGTTTAGGGAACTTAGTGAGAGAAAGTGAAAGATATTATTATGAGCTCCAACTCTACCTTGAAGGTAGAGAGTATTTATAGTCTTACATAACTCGCCACACTTTGGGCATGGATCGTGCATACAAATGGGTAAAGACCGTCTGCCCTCCACGGTGTTACTTAACTAAAATACTACTTAACTTAAAAGAACTACGACTACGAGCTTAACGATTACATATACTTGAGGTGACCGACTCTTTAATACCGGAATTTCTAATTCCTAACAATCTCCCCAAGGAGGTCACCTCAATTATGTACCAAAATTACATTGAATACAAATAGATATAACATTTAACAATTGATCTTGCATTCTTGATGTAGTCCTTTGCTCTTAAGCTCGTAGTCATTGATACTTCACAATGCATGTTTGGTTACTTCAAGTGGAGGTCTTTTCTTGATCCACGTGATGATGAGTTTGAGCCATCTTTGAGATCATCGGCTATCAAAATCTCGAGACATCCATTGTGGTGTTGTGACTTTGGGACCGACATGCTCACATTCGGATCATGATATCTTCTCATCGAGTAGCGGAAGCATTTGTTGAATCATGATATTGGCGGCAGTAGCGAAGCTTGGTGAAAATATCGTAGTCATTGATGCACTAATCATGATTTCTTTTGAGATGAATGTGTTAAGTGAGCATGCGGTCGTGGATTGATCGCTTCATTCGATCACCGCAAACGCGTCGGGCGATACTGCATACAACGATTAGCAACAAATCACAAGTGTCTTTGATCACTTTCGATGAATTGAGGTACACGCCCACGGTTCCCGTTGATCAAGACAAGTCTTGCTGTGATCGTAGGATTCCTAAGAATCTCCTTGACGTGGTTTCGCAATGTTTCTAGCTGTTCTCAAACCGAACATCTCAAAGAAGACAAGATTGATGAGTGAACCAATAATTTAAGTCCACCGATTGATGAAAAGAGATTTGAAAACAATCGTGTATTGTTCAATAGAAATTGTTTTTGCAATACAACGAAGGTTTTATTGAAAATCAATTATCAATCATAAAAATACCTTTTGGTTTGAAAATGAGTACACAATCGATGTGCTAAAGAAAAAGTGTTTTAAGCACAATGACCGGTTTTCAAAGGTATCCGTCAATCCATAACTGAACCAGATTGATTCAAGAAATTGAATCGCCCCATTGTTTCTGATTCGTTGTCACATGGTTGATCTATATAATAGATCTCACATGCCACCTACCGTGAGCTTGTTTGATGTTGGCTCCGAAGGCTTTCCATCTTCATTGTGAATATGTAAACACATCACTCGGATGTTCCGCAATACCACAAGGATAATGCGTGGGACTCAAGATATAATCTCTTCCACATTGTGTGAAACAGAGTCTTCATTGAAAGTGTCCTAATGAGATTTATTGATGATCTCGTGGCTCTAGACTCAATTTGTGCATATTTGGATCCTATAACGGAGAGAAAGTCGATAGATAATGTTGGTTCCCATGAGAATGAAACAAGCCCTTTAAGAGGAACTTGAGTGGTTTGGAAAGTTGAAGTGCAAGTCACCGGGTCCATGACGCCTTGTCTTCAATACCGATGTTACCATCAAGAGTATATGAAGTGAACCCGGTTTCCGCCTCTAAGGTTGAATTAATGGAGGGCTATTTGTTTTCACCCTATTTTCATTCAATTCTTTTAATTCTTCAACCCTTCAGTGCTTACCGAGACTTCATAGCTATTACCTTGTTGGGTTTATTCCAAGACTAGCTCGCTTAGTCCGCACTCTTCCCATATCTCACTTTTCTCCTTTTATCATCATACCTAAGGACTTCTACACTAACTAGTGGATTGTCCTCGGTAGATCCCTCCGTTCAGCGGATCATGGGAACCAATACCTAACCTTATCATCCTTATATCACCGTACATAAAGTAAAGTTGGTCGGTCAATTTGGTATTGTTCATCTCGCATTGGATCCAATTGAAAACCATTTGAAAATCAATTCGTATACTTGTGATATATTATCAAAGCTTTTTGTACCGAATTGTTTTGATATTTTAGAACGAGAACTCCCCTCAACATGTGCATCAAGTATTGAAAATGTTTTGCACACGGAGGCGAGAAAGAATTAACTTCTTTTGATTGCCATTTTCTAAAGATATCAACATCACTTCCTCAACAAATCAAGTAGATATAGCATTTCGGGAAGGATGAGGTTTCCATAAATTTGCTCCCCTCAATATGTGCCTCGAGGTTTGAAAAGAGTTTTGCACATACTAGAGGAACCCGCACATGGGATAAATGATCACGTTTTAAATCAAAGGTTTTAAGATAGATGCTCCCCTCAACATGTGCATTGAAAAATTGAAATCGTTTGTCACATGTGGTGGATAGCATGTACATCCTATTATAACCATTTACCTAATTATCGTTTAAATCCAATTTAAATCACATTCTCCCCGATCACAATTATCAAATCATTTGAAATTTGTGATCTCGTATAGATTTAAATTGATTTGAAAGCTTTTAAGGAGAATTGTGACTTGATTGTGAAAGCGTTTGAACCGATAAGGATCGGATTTTAAGACTTTAAACTCCATTTATAAAACATGCATGTATATCTTTTGAAAACAATTTTAATGCCAAATAACTTTTAATTTAATTGAAATCATTCTCCCCTCAATCAATGACGTAGGTTGTTGATTGAGAGATAGAGATTTTGACAAATAAGTCCCGATGATTATCAAAAATAGAGATTGAGTTATTTTTCAAAGCATTTAGTTTTCAAGAGATAGGAGTTTATAGAATCGGAGCATAAGATTTGAAAACTTGGTAAGATATGGCTCTGTTCTTTCTTTAAAACCGGTTATTGCTCGAAGATGACAATAAACCATTTTTCTCTTTCTCCCAAAAATATTTTTGATTTTTTTTTTTTTTTTTTTTTTTTTTTTTTTTTTAAATTGAACAATATCTAAAGACCCGTGTCATTCTTTGAATGACAGCACAAAGACCGTAGATATTATCGAATCGAGAGAAAATTGACAAAAAGACAATATTTTTGAAGATTTTTCGAATTTTTCAAATTTTTATGGATTTTGAAGGTTTTATATTTTTCTATTTGATTTTTGAAGTTTTTATAATTTTGTATTTTGATTTTCGAATAGATATATACAAGAGATAGATGAAGATAGACCTTTACTCCTCGTCTTCCTCCACGAAGACGTTTGAGAGTTTCGTTGAAGGCTTTTCAAACCAAGACGTGGAAGAATAAACTCAAACGTTCTCTTGGAAGAGCTTTGGTGAAGATGTCGCTAATTGATATTCGCACCTCACAAAATATAGTTCCACCACACCTTTTCAACTTGTTCCCCGATGAAATGATGTCGAATGTCGATATGCTTTGCTCTTGAGTGTTGAACGTTGTTGCATGAGAGAGCAATAGCACTTTTATTATCACAGATCGAGAGGATTTTGTTGAATTCAAAGCCATAGTCGATAATTGAGATCTCATCCATAAGATTTGAGCACAACAAGATGACATGGCTAAGTATTCAGCCTCTGTAGAGGAAATAGAAGTACTCATTTGCTTCTTTGAAGACCACCACAAGCTTATCACCCAAAATCCGAGCACCTCCCGACGTACTTGACGTGTATCTTGACAACTGCATGATCGGCATCTCAGATAGGCCGTTAGTGACATACCGGTGTCCTTGGTACCATAGTCCCATATTGATGGTACCTTGGAGATACCGAAAGACCCGTTTAAGCGCTTCAAGGTGCTTTTAGTAGGCTTAGCACGGTATCTAGCACACATGCACACAGAGAACAAAATGTCCGGTCTACTAGCGGTGAGATACATCAGGATCCAATCATACTTGATATTTCGTTTGGTCAATCATGATCCACGAGAGGTCCTCATCTAGTTTGGTTCGGTCAATCATGGGGGTGTCAACAGGTCACATGAATCAAATCCAAATTTCTTTAAAATCTCATTGCATATTTAGATTGATTTATGAAGATGCCTCCGGACTTTGTGAAATTTGTAATCCCAAGAAAATGACATTTGTCCCATCATTGACATTTGAAACTTTGAACTCATTTCATTAGAAAACGATTACATTCCATTGGGTCGGTCGAGGCAAAATAATATCATCAACATAAATTTGAACATGAGTTAAATGTTTGCTCTTCACGGTGAACAATGTAGGATCAATCGCTCCTTTCTTTGAATCCGGTTGAAAGAAGAAACTTTGAGTGTATCATACCAAGCCCTTGGGCTTGCTTTAAACCGTAAAGAGCCTTCTTCAAACGATAAACGTGAGTATGATGCTCTTGATTCACAAATCCTTGAGTTTGTGGCGTGACGACTTCTTTAAGATCTCCGTTCGTAAATGCCGTCTTTACATCCATCGATATACCACCATGTTCTTACTTGCGGCATTAGCCAAAAGATTACGATTGCCTCGATTCGAACAACTGGAGCAAATGATTCTTCAAAGTCTATACCTCCTCTTGACGATATCCTTTAGCAACCAATCGAGCCTTGTTTTCAACACATCACCATGCTCATCAAGTTTTACTTTGAAGATCCATTTTAGAGCTATAATCATAGCACGCCTGGGCAGTACTAACTCCATACATCAAGACGATCAAACTCATGAATTTCATCTTGCATAGCATTGAACCACTATCTTCATTCATGGCGGTTTTAACGTCTTTTGTTCGATCTTAGATAGTACGAGTTGAAGAAGCACCATAAGGCATCGGTTGCGAGTTGCTTCCGGTTGATCTGGGGCGGAGGATTACCAATGATGTTGTCTAATGGATGATCGTGAGTCCATTTTACGAGGTGTTCATGTGGCATTTGCTTTGAGGCGAGGTAGGCGAGTCGATGTCTCCTCAAGAAGATGGTTACTGCGATGATTCGGGAGTAGCAAATATGTTTTCAAATGGAGCATCTTGAGAGTCATAGGGATTAACTTCATCATTGATGCCGAAACATTTCCATGATGTACATTTGAAGAATGATGATTTGTTGATGAGGCGAAGGATCGTGCAGTGCTTCTTGACTTCGATGATATTGAAACCGATGGATTGACTTCATTTCTCGAATCGAGCATCCTCTCGTTGTAGGATCAAAGACTTCATTAGTAGTGGACTCATACAGTTCATCAAACATTGGATCAAACAATTTCTTTACATCATCTTCGATGGAGGTACATATGGTGTTTCTTGAGAGGAGTTTGGAACAAGGGATGAACCAATAGGGTCATTATGAAGTGCGGGTCCCGAGTCGGAGTGTCCAGAGCCATTTGACCGGTCACTCATCAAACGTAACGTGAATTGTTTCCATGATATTTCGGGTTCTTTTGTTGTAGATTCGGTATCCCTTTTGTTTGGTGCATATCCTACAAATACTCCAATGTCGACTTTAGCTCTAAGTTTGCCCAAGTCTTGACCTCATTAGTTGGGTAGCACAAGGCACCAAACACACGAAGGAAAGATAGATTGGGTTTCTGTTGTGGACAAGTTCATATGGAGTTTTCCATGAATGGTGTGAATCAGAACGATTTTGTGTGTAACATGCAGGTGGCAATTGCTTCACCCGAGAAACATTGGAACCTTTGAGTAAATCGAGATTGTTCTAGCGGCTTCAACAAGAGTACGATTGCCTTTCAACTACACCGTTCTTGTTGAGGGGTTCGTGGAACACTTCTTTGATGGTCGATTCCAATGCTTTCATAGAATTCACTAAGTTGTTTGTTGACAAACTCGGTTCCATTGTCTGCTCGATAATTCCGCGGTCTTGTTTAGTCTAACTGCACTTGTTTGATGAGTTTGATGATGATATCGGAGTTTCATCCTTTGTCCTAAGAACTTGACCTGGTGAATCTAGAATAATCATCAACCACAACTAACACATATTTCTTCCCAAAGATATTCGCACCCTCATTGGTCCACATAAATCCATATGAATCATATGAAGAACTTCGTGACGAGTTAGAAGGTTTGGGTTTATGGGCATACTTCTTGCTTTTTCCCAATTGTAAGTCGAACAAAGATGATCCTTTTCATACTTTAGTCTAGGTAAACCTACAACTAAGTCCTTTACGGAAAGATGGTTGATGGTGCCGAAGTTCAAGTGATTGAGACACGATGCCATAACCATGACTTTGTTTTTGAAGCCTTTGATAACAAGCAGATTGGTGATGCTCTCATCATGTCATCGATAGAGATAGTGTAAAGGTTTGAGCCACGAGTTCCTTTCAGCCTTTCCATTAAGATCTCTAACAAAGCGGTATGTTTTCCAAGGCTACTAGATCGAAATCACGAAATTGACCAACAGAGAAATGATTATGACCTAAACCTTCCACATAATACACTCGGAGATGACACTATCGCCAACAACATAATCTCCATAACCCATAATGCTTTCACCGAAATGATCATTACCAAATCTATGATCCCGATGAATTTGCTCACGAAGTTCATGAGCCGTGACCGGTCTCCAAATCATATGCTTGAGCAACTGAGTCCAGTACCACGAACGATTTGAACGATCCGCAGTTGAACACGAGACAAGAATGGATAATCGATATTTGGGATCCCATGCAAGAATGGGTTCCATTTGGTTAGTAGCAGCAGTTGGACCACCCACATCGAAATAGAAGCATTCATGTCGAGGTGAAGTAGTGGAATCATTGTGAATAGATGCAATACTAGTGTCTCAGATTAGCCTATTTACAGGTGTGACCACTTCTTAAGGGAATGGTTCTACCAAAGGCATCCATTTTCTAGTGGGCATTATCGATTAGTTTTATGACCAATGGTATCCAATAAAAGCCTATTCTCAAATGTTCTTCCTGTGGTTTCCATTGTTTTCTAACTCTCTTTCGCTTTTGCCTTTTAGCCTTTTTAGCGTGAATTTTAGCATTAATAACATTAATGGACAATTAACATCATTAGGCGTAACATTAACATCACATTCATGATTAGAAATGAATTCAAGCAATCATCGATACAAGGTTTGCAAATAGTATCGAATTGAATTAATTACGATGCGCCTATGGCTAATACTAGAGTCAACACGATTCGTTTATTCGATTCAAACTTAAGGTTCCTAGATTGTTCTTCTACTCTCTTCCAAAGGCACATTCTTAGCTTGAGAGGTCCTATCATTCCTTGTATTGTCTTGAGACTTTGACCGCCTCCCTTTAATGTCACCGATTACTCTGTAGAGGTATGGGAACATTAGTTTGTTTTACTACTTTGCACCACTGCTTAGATGTGCCGGGATCTGAACTACATGCGTGCACTAAGGTTCACTTTCTTAACATTAGAGGTCTTGATTAGTACTCCTAGAAGGCACATTTGAGTTCACTTTCCTAGTATTGATGGATCTAAAATCAACTACTCACCGTGCACTACCTCACATTCAAACCATTGGGAATCGAGTGCATGTCATGTTTGGCCTTAGGCATTGAGCATGGAATCAAGGGTTAACTCTCTCACCTAATGTTTTGGGCATATAGTGATCAAACATTCTAAGATTTCTTGAGATCGTTTGGCATATAGGCATGCATGTCCAATTGCATTATCATGAGGTTTCTCTAGCTTATCCTCTTCAACAATCTCACGCAGCATTCTAAGCAATCCTTAAGGGATGAGAAATATGTTTGAATGGCAAGTTTGTTGTTCCTTAGGTGAGGGGACATATGTCACGATAAAGTAGATTTATTCCCGAGTGAACCTTAGATACAACATTCTCCTCATTGATCATTGGCATTTTCCCTTTTACCCGACTCTTGATTCTCAATTTCCTTTTGCAATGAAGTTATTTGTTCGTTGTTTTTGTTACGAGTGACTTTAATTGATTGAACAACTCATTGAAATGACGTTTAACCTTTTCATTCTCTTCTAGAAAACTTTCGTTTTCCTTTTGTAAAACATTTACTAGGTTTTGAAGATGAAACGTTTGAGAATTCCGAGAATCTAAAGAGGAGGCATTTGGGAGCTGTCATATTGTTCGTTTGACCCTTTAATTGAGAGATTTGGCTTTCAACTTTCTCGATCGTGTTGGTGAGCTTGAATCTGCTCATCACGTTTGTTAATTTGAAAACGCATCAAACTCGGAGCATCGAAGATGTCTTGATATTTGAAGTTTTGACATTTTCTTTGAGATGTTGATATTTTAGTTGTAAATTAAAATACTCAACTTCTAGTTTAGAAAAGTGTTTAACCAACGTGTCGTGATCATCCGTTCAATTTTCTCGTTTAGTTTAGAATTAGTTTTTTCAAGCTCAATGACACGATCATGGGAGACTTTCGGGCCACGGATAATTCATGAAATTATCTAGATGTAATGCATATTGAGAAGAATGTTTGTGATGTCTTTGGAACGCTAATGAATCAAGATGGAAGACCAAGGATCATATTAAAGCACCTAGATTTACAAGAAATGGGCATTAGACGAACTTCATCCTATAGTTCAAGATAACAACAAAGTTTATTTACACCGCTTGTTTCTCAATGGATAAAAAGAGAAAGATATTTTTGTCGTGTGCTTAAGAAGGTGAAAGTTCCATGGTTATGCAAATAATATATCAAGAGAGAGTTAAAACCTCCAAACCTGCTTGGACTTAAAAGTCATGATTGCCATATTTTGATGCGCAGCTGCTTCCCATTGCCTTGCGAAATGTGTTGCCTAAGCACGCGCCTATACCGTGATGAAGCTATGTCTACTATAAACAATTATGTGCAAAGGTTCTTAATCCAAATGATTTGGTTCAAATGGAAACCAGATTGAAAAATACTTTGTGATTTAGAAAGGATTTTCCGCCATCATTCTTTGATGTCATGGTTCATCTTTCGGTTCATCTTGCTTCGAGGCCGATTAGAGGGATTCATTACCGTTGGATGTATCCAATCGAGAGGTGCACATTACTATTATAGTAAATACCTTTATTAACAAATATTATTGAATCTAAAATTATTGGTTTTGATATCTCGTATTTAGCTACATTAAAATCTTACGGCGAACAGAATAACCCGGAGGGTTCCATTAAAAGGATATCTAGTCAAGAGTGTGTGTCATTTTGTTCATTGTACTTATCCAAGGATGTTGAGACCGCATAATAAGACAAGTCGAAATAATGATGACGATGGTTATGAGGATGTTTTACCTATCTTTTCTATCGATCGATTGGTGCTACAAAGGTAGAAATGATGGAACTTGACAATTTGGCTAAAGCACATTCATATGTGTTGTTCAATTGTAGTGAAGTTGATGAATTTCGAATCGAAGTAATTATATTAGTTGTGAGTTTCATAAATTATATTATACGATTAATAGTTGTCGTTGTTATCATCATTATCATCACATCGCAGGAACATCCGCGCTGGTTCATCATCAAAATCGGAGAAAACGTAGCGTGACATTCAACGCTACATAGTGACACTTTGAGTCGTGGTTTCAAGATCATGTAAGGTATACATGGTTTATTACTTTTGAAAAATTATTATAAGGACATAGCATTTTGACCTACTAATAACAAAACAATTAACACATCTTGCCTTATTTCGTGTTGAGGAGCTACATGCTATAGGGATCACGTAATCACGAAAGTCTAAGGTGCTTGGCAAGGGTCCATCCGAGTATGTGAAAATATAAGGATTTATTATAAATGGTTTCCGATCACACAAAAGATGTAGAACATAATAGAAAACACAGATAGCGGGTTACTCTTCGTGCCATGACAAATAAGCATTCGAAAAGCATGATAACAATCCTATCATGGAGATGTAGCTACTACGGGTTTTGAATGATATAATTGAGTTGGAGTATGGTATTGACAAGAAAGTAGTTTTGTTCGATTGTGATTGGATTTCAATGGTTCAAGGAAAAGAAGATGACAACGGGTTTACTCTATTGAATTTTGAGGATCAAGGCTCATAACGAGCCTTTTATACTAGCTTCTCAAGCACATCAAGTATTTTACGCTGCAGAAGTTGACAAAGGATGGCAAGTTGTGATCAAGACAAATTGGACATGTTTATGACATGGATGAACAAACAAGTCTTGATGACGTGGAAACACATTTGCGTGGTGACTCATTTATGTGTCCTCAACATGACGAAACAATGGATATTGAATTGGTTGAGGTGGTTTCGATGGAACCATGACAACAATGACTTAGTTATTGCCGATGAAGAAGATCCGAAGAAGCTTAATGATTTCAATTAGCTAAATAATAATAGTCCCTGTTTTATGTAAAATTAGTTGTTAAGAATCAATGACAATCCTCATTATCTTTGTATAACTCTTTCTTATACAACCCGCTAAGGGGTGTTTGGCTCAAATGGGTCAAACGGGTCAATATGGCTTATCACCGTTTGCTCAAATGCCCATATTAAGAGCTTAATTTCGCCATTCAATGTTGTTTCTCTTCTTTTGTTTCCTTTAGTAGCTGTACTATCGACTAGAGAATTCGAGCTTAATTGGGATTCTAGATCTTATATTGTTGCTTTATTTGTCTAATCACCTCCATTAGACCTAGATGCCCCGCACTACCATTTTTGTTTTTAATCGCCTAGTTTATTTTGAGTGCACGGCTTAGTATAGTACAAAATAATGCACCAAATTAACCATTATCATTGATAGATAAGGACAATACAAAGATGATAACCATACATAACTTCCAAAATATTGAGACATATAACAATACAAAGACAGATAACACATTATCCCGATGGTTTTTGACCAAATGTCTTTTTATTGCATCCCAAGTAACATTGTTAGCACCTAACACTTGTATCCTTTTACCAGAACTTCTTCAACTTGTTCAACATTTTTGCCTTTTGACTTTTGCTTTTGACTTTTGGCTTCGACTTTGTTAATCCTTTGAATTTCAATTAGGTGGAAAGTAATCACCCAAGATGATTTTGAGCTTAACTCATCTTCATGCCTTGACATAGGTGATGATTTTGAGCTTCAAATGGTTATCACTGAAGTCGCTTAATTACTTCTATTTGAGGAGAAGACATTTTATGTTTTTATTTATTTAGGTTTATAATTGGGGAAAATAATAGGGAGTATTATTAATAAGGATTTAGTGGAAATCCTACATGGCATAAAATTAATGCTTAAATAAAACTTTGTGAATAAGTGTTTCATAAAACCGATCTTTACGACTCAAATATCAAGTGTCCTATTATGGTGTATCAAGTTTGATACCCAGTATCAAGTGTCATACTAACTAATGTTTAAATAAAACTTTTGTAAATAAGCGCTCTAAAACTCGATGTTTTATGACTCAAATAAAGGAGTGTTCTATTATGGCGTAGGATAATAAAACCACAACAAATAAGCGCACTATAAAGGTTAATGTTAAAAGACACACTTGCACAAGGGTCCATTAATTTGTGTTCAAATAAAACTTTTGCAATTAAGCTCTATAAACCCGAATAAGCGCTATAAAAGCGGATGTTTTACGACTCTAAAAAGATGTGCCATATTGTGGTGTATCATAAACAAACCATTATGAATAAGCGTTATATAAAGGTTAACGTTATAAGACGCTATTGTCAAGGGTCCTATTCACTTTTCTTATAAAAAAACGTTTGAATAAGTGTTCCATAAAACCGATGTTTTATGACTCAAATATCAGTGTCCTATTATGGTGTATCAAGTTTGATACCCAAGTATCAAGTGTCATACTAACTAATGTTTAAATAAAACTTATGTAAATAAGTCGCTAAAAACCGATGTTTTATGACTCAAATAAAGGAGTGTTCTATTATGGCGAGGATAAAAAACCACAACAAATAAGCGTACTATAAAGGTTAATGTTAAAAGACACGTTGTCAAGGTCCTTAATTTTGTTCAAATAAAACTTTGCAATTAAGCGTCTATAAACTCGAATAAGCGTTATAAAAAGCGGATGTTTTACGACTCTAAAAAGATGTGCCATATTGTGGTGTATCATAAACAAACCATTATGAATAAGCGTTATATAAAGGTTAACGTTATAAGACGCATTGTCAAGGGTCCTATTCACTTTTCTTGTAAAAAAACGTTTCATGAATATGTTCCATAAAACCGATGTTTTATGACCAAATATCAAGTGTCTTATGATGGTGTATCAATCTATGGGACCCAAGTGTCAATCGTCATATTAAGTTATGTTTTAATAATACGCTTATGTAATGTTTTAAATAATTAATGTTTTATGACTTATATATCAAGTGTCCTATTATGGTGTATTGTAATAAAACCATAATTAATATGCATCCTTTAAGGGTCCTATTAAGTTTTGTTATAATAAAACTTTTGCAAAAATCGCTTTTAAAAAATGATGTTATAAAACCATTGTACATAAGCGTCCTATAAAGGTTAACGTTATAATACCGACGTGTCAAAGGTCCTATTAAATTTTGCTAAATATAACTTTTTGTGAATGCTTAATTAACTCGATGTCTTATGACTCAAAACTCACGCGTGTCCTATTATGGTTTATATAATACAACAATAATGAATAAACTTATAAAGGTAATTTATTAGGACCCATATTTTAAGTGTCATATTAAGTTATATGATAATAGGACCCCAAATCATCGACCATCCTATTATAGACCTTTTAGGACTAAGTAGCAAATATTTAAAAGGACCCAACGCCATATGTCCTATTAAAAGCTTTTTAGACTCCATTATCATACCGTCCCACAAAAGGGTCCTAAAAGCCACTTTTCTTGTAGTGAAATATTCTTAAAATGGTTAGTTCCAATTCATTAATCGACAAATGATTTTGGTCTTGTACTTTGTGACCATTGTAAGAGAATTAATAAACATAACACACTACAAGAAAAGTGGCTTTTAGGACCCCATAAGCGCCATAAATGGTACTTTTAGGACCTTTCATTTAATAGGACCAAGGATGAAAGCGTTTCATGTAAGGCGGTTGTAATAGGTCCAAAGCGCCCTAACCCTTATGAAACCAATTTTATGGTCGTATTATATGTCTATGAACAACACAAATAGCGTCCCTAATAAAACCATATTAGGACACTTTACAATGTTTTAACATGTGATTACCTACTTTTAATCTTTTGAGACACATAAAACGCCCTTAAAGTATTGTTAGGACGCTTATGATGTAACATCATAGCTATTTTAGCAACCAAGAAAAGGGTACTAATAACTCAAATAAGATTATGATACCAATTTTATGGTTGCATTTTATGTCTATAAACAACACAAATAACGTCCTAATAAACACATATTAGGACACTTTTCCAATGTTCTAACATGTGGTAACCTACTTTTAATCTTTTGATACACATACAAGCGTCCTTTAATGTTAATTCTTAGGACGGTTATCATATACCATTATAGTTACTTTAACACCAAGAAAAGGGTCCTAATATCCCAAATACGATTATGAAACCAAATTTATGGTCGCATAATATGTCTATGAACAACTAAATAACGCCCTAATAACAACATATTAGGACACTTTTACAATGTTGTAAAACGTTGTTACCTAATTTTAATCTTTTGATACACATACAAGCGCATTTAAAAGATAATTGTTAGGACGCTTATCATATACCATTATAGCTATTTTAGCACCAATAAAAGGGTTCTAATATCTCAAAGAAGATTATGAAACCAATTTTTGGTCGATAAAATGTCTATTAACAACCTAAATAACGCCCTAATAACAACATATTAGGACACTTTTACAATGTTAAGTTAATTGTTAGGACGGTTAATAAGTTTAATAGGATAGGACGCTATTTTCAAAGTCCGGACAAGTCATATGATAGACGCTATTTTCACCATGCACACTCTATTATTACGATATGAATAAAACATCAACTAAATATTAAATGAATAAAACGAATTGTATTTCAAATTAGCAATTGTCATAACAAAATCACTAAACATAAATAAGGTAGATGAATCTAACATAAAGTCTCATTAACATTAAACAATAAATTAACGCAACAAGAAGCTTAGTCCGTGGTCATCATGCATCATCTCTCTCAATCCTCACGGACCACCTACAAATAAACACCCATGTATAAGCATTAAGCTCCATGTTAGTAAAATTATTGGTATCACAAGATTAACAAAGACATACCGAGATAAAGGGACAAGGCCATGCTATGGTTGCACCAACACAAGCCTTCAATTGTGGCAAATAACCCATAGGGTCTCACCAACACTTCATCTCTTTTGTTGGTACTTGAACGCTTACCTCACACCATCCTCGCCCAATCTCGTACTCACCAACTATATCATTTGGTTCAAGCTCCTCACCCATCCTTTTGCTACGGCCTCGGTTGAGTTTAGAATGCTTTTAAGGAAAACTTCATCCCGACCTAGATTTCGCTTTTCAACAAACATTTATCAATTTATAGTCAAGACACATGTATTAGGTTAAACAGATGTAATATCACAGGTATGGAGGCTGGGGTATACAAAGGAGGTCAAAATTGATCAATGTAATATCAAGCAGTGGAGTCGATGCCCCGGTGCAGTGGCAATGGTTAGCCCCGCAGCCACTTTGAACTATCACCTAAGCCGAGAAAAATCATAAAATAAGCTAACTGTGGATTCAAAAGCTTAGATGGGAATTTCAACATGTAAAAATCTCAAGACTTGAATCTCAACACAAAATTCACAAAATTCTCCCAATATCCGAGTTTCGACTAACATACCATTTTGACTTTTTGATTTTGAACTTAAACTTTGACTTTAATGAAACTTGTTTGATCCGTATGCACTAATTATGATTATTTAAGCTATGATAACACTAATTTAAGATACATGAACAAGATTTAGACCAAGTGGTTGAGATTTGATCCTCACATGTCCCAACAAAGGACCAGAGAGTGAAGGTAATTTGATTTTGACTTTCTAGTTCAAACATTGGTTTTATAGTTTTACTAGTTCTAATATCACCTAGAGGTCATAGTGTGCAGATAAACAAGTGAAAATGCAACTACCACAGCTTGAAACAACACGTAACCAAACACCCTTAATAACCGAGTTAACAAATTTAAAAGGCAAATGAGCAATCTAAATCATAATATCGATACATAAGCTTGTAGCCTAGGTTCATTAGCTATCAAAGATAAAATAAGCTATAACAACTAGAAAGGAACGATTTATAATACAAACATACCCGTAAGCGTGGAGGTTCATTGGTTACAACAGAGAAGCTTGTGATGTAAGAGGTGGAACAATGGAACTATCATTCGACCCATTCTTCTCTCGATAACCGGGCTCAGAATTTTCATTTTCACTAGTAAGTTCTCCATTTCTAGACTTCAATTCGTTGTTTTCTATGACATGCTAAACGACTTGGTGTTACACCCCAAACAAAGCAGGCAACGAACACCTAGACCATACATGCCCGCATCACCATTTCGATCTTTACCCATAATCAGAGAAAAATATCATCCGTCCAGATTATCAATCGAACCCTCAGGCATTATCACTAAGTTGTTTCATATCATCCTCGCATTTTATATAAACATGAACAACATATAGTAAAAGCATGTATTACAAAAAAAGCATATTGTGTTTAACTTATGCTATTAATACACTTTGCAAACACAAAAGCATATTACTTACAATCGCTTTGCAAGGTCATCATTTTGGTATTTCCATCTATGGAGAAGATGCACTAAAAAGATCCAATCGAGTTGGATCTCGTCCCAAATATGTCTCGTATGAATAAAAAGAAAATGAATATTAACAAGGGATATCCACAGGATACATTAACAATCCCACTTTCTCCATACACTTACCTTTAACTCTTCCTTTTGCGAGCATAACTTTTTACCGGTTCTTTGGATCATCTTCTTTTTGCCCGATTCGCTTTGTTTTTTCACTTAAACTCTTCAATGAAAGTAAAATATCATAATGGGAAATTAATTAATGTTATTTAAAGTGAAATAGTATTTCACACCTTAGTGTTTTCTCAGATTCCAATACTTCACAAGCTTCTTCCATTGTTTATTTTGCACTTGCTTTGGCCTAGATCTTATTTGTTGCTTAACCGACAAAGACGGATCATGGTAGTGTTCCTTAACTCTTGCCCTCCGCTTCTTAACCTTCGCCCAAATGATTGCAATATCCATTTTCTCCGAATTCGAATATCAAATTTTGTCTAACAAATGTAATAGCTCACATTAGAAAACAAATACTTTATTCATTAACATACAAATTTAACATTGTGTACCTTTAAGAGTTCAAGCAAAGCTTTTTTTTCAAGGCCAACTTTATTCCATGGTTTATAAATCGGACAATACTTTCCACTCCTTGAAAGTGTTCCCATGAAATGAGTCGATGACTACTTTTGTCGTTAATAGGTTGTCCGTGTTCATTAACTAAAATAGGAATTCTATCCCTTTTCTTGGGCCCAAACTTTGCCATACGTGTTGGTCCTCTCTTTCTTTTGCTTACAATCCGAACTACAAAAAGTGAACATGATTTACAATAGATACGTATACATTTAAAATACTAAATAATTCAAATGGAGGCAATATCTTAGCGTTGTATTTTGTCTTGTTTTAATTTAACTTTATTATATATTCTTCTTATATGACACAATATATGATATATGATTTTAAAACAATGCAATGAAGTAGACCATGTTAACTCGTTTCATTTCGAGCTTCAGAATTACATGGTTTTCTTCATTTTCGTAATGCTCGACTTGAATCTCTTCTCCGAGTAGATCATCGCCATCATTTGTTAAATCATTCGAAACTCCAAATCATGCTCATTCTCCAAATCATGCTCATTCTCCAAATCATCCTCATTCTCCAAATCATCCTCATTCTCCAAATCATGCTCATGCTCATTCTCCAAATCATCCTCATTCTCACAAACTCCAAGTAAGAACCGAAAACAGCTTAATCGAATATACACTTAATAGTAATTTAATATCATATATATAGTATTTGAAATTTATGTATAGTTACCATCGATCTCAAGTCACGCCCCGTGGTCTTGATCGTTGTCAATTGCAACTAAGTTTCTCTCGCTTGCGCTTAATCTCCTCTCGCTGATGTAATTTGGTTGATCATTTCTCTTTTGGACTTGGTCGGACTCTGCACTCTACTACGTATTGCCTCCCCGTATCAATCTGTTGTCCCTTTGCGATTGAGATTCAAGATGTTAGCCAACCGGAGACATTCGAGCACTCATTCGCTTTTTGCTAAATTTTATATCTAGTCATGGACCGTGGAGCAATGTATTTTCGAACTGTTTCATGCAAGTATAATTGTTAGAAAACAAACATACGTAAAATATAGTAGCCAAATTTATTATTCGTACTTTTTATTTGTTTGTGTAGCCGCTTCTTCCGGGTTATCTTCCTCAAGATTAAGATGGAAGTCCGAACCGCACATATAATCTGCATCTTTCTCACCGTATCCGTTGGTTTCTTTTTCTTTTCTTTCTTTTGTCACTCTCTACTAGACTTGTCAAAGACTTAGCAATATTTTTCACTCCCAAAGCTTGTAATCTCTGTTGGTTTTCTTGAATCCTTGTCCTTCTGGACATTTCATAATCATTCGTATTTCTCGTGGTGATTTGGCGTTGCATCCTGTTATTTTCCATAACTGGTGCACAAAACAAATAAAATTATTATGAGATTGCAAAGAACAATAGTCGTTTGAGAACAACAAAACTGATATCAAATCACTATCACTATCACTACCCAAATCCTTTGACCCAACTTTACACAGGTATACCAACATTCATTTAAATTAAACAGAGCAACTTAAATACAACTTGTACCCCATCACAAATAAGCAGCACTTATGATCACATATGAGACTCATCACAAGAGGTCAACCAAACACACACCTGAACCAACCATTTCCCACACTAACAATGTATAACAGTGATAATACCAATAATAATAACAATAACAATAACAAAAATAATAATAATAATAATAATAATAATAATAACAACAATAATAATAACAACAAGAGAGGTTTGCATTACCTGTTGAGTCAGATCTTCATTCAAAAGTGAAAACCCACACTCCTTGTTTTGCTTCGCACATACAACCCTAAACCAAAATTGAGATTTTAACCGTCTGTGAAAAACGATTTCCATTAATAAAATCGAATCAAATACTTGAATTCCGAAAAGATATGCTTGATTTTCGCAATACCAAAAGTTATTTATGAATCAAATTTTCCCAAAAATTTTAAGCGGGTTTATGTGAACGTGGTGGTGTGTAAGTTTTCCCTAATTTTAAGATTATAATTAGATTTATAATTAAATTAGTAACTAATAGTAGTATATAGTATATGAAATGTATTATATTATTGTATATATGTAATATATAAGTATTTTATTGTATGTGAAACTAAAATGAAGTAGATTTGGCATTCGCTTTTCCGACTTCCCGGTCAAACAACATTATCAATGTGTTGAAGTAATCATTCTCTGTTGTATCTTCTCGCCCGAAATGGAGCGGCTCCAGATAGTTCAATTTTTTACGCGGCGTTATTTAAAATGTTGCTATTTTCTTACAGACGGGATTTATCCTACGTGGTCTACGTTTGTTAAAGCGTATCCGCATCTACTTGACCCGAAAGATAAAGTGAGATGTAGGACAGTAAACACACTAGAGTCATATATGCCATTGGTGCATCAATGAGACGGACATGCATGGAACCATATGAATAATAATGAAATGGCTCGGGTTTGAAACTGGGAGTCAGATATCATATCATAATCATAGTGTCATATCAAAAGGTTCATATCCAATGTTGCAAATTAAAATCGCGAATCAAGAGTCGGGCGGTCGACCACCTTGTAGGTTGTAATCGGTTCATGGGGGATGAATCGGTGATAGGGTATAATTTGATGTATAAGTAAATTAATTAATACTACCTAGTATACAAGATATGAAAAGTATTGTATTATTGTATATATATATAATATATAGGTATATATAGGTATTTTATTGTATTTGAAACTAAAAAGAACTAGAGTATTACCCGGTCGTTGCTCGGGTTATCAACTAAGGGCCCGCTTGGTAGGTGGGTGTTGCTTTGGATTCGGGATTGATTTGGTAAAACGTAAAGTTTATGAAATATTATCTTTGAAAAGCTAATATGAATAACTCTCAACGGATGCGGTCGCTCATTTATATCGTCAAGAGTTTTACGTAAGTCGACTTCCCATGACGCCACATTCCGGGATGCTTTGTAGCCTATATTCTACACATATTGAACGGAGGAATTGTCCTAGGCATTTGCGAGGCCAATATACGCGAGGTTATCATAAAGTGCCGACTATTATGATTGAATGTATTGATTCGCATGAAGTCATAGATAGGACAATAATCCAACACGAGCCCGTAAACATAACATATCATATCATATAATGATAATCCAAGAATCGAGATAAAAGATATAGGATGCATCCATACTCCCGCAGAGCAACATAGTGGCCAAACATATACTTTAGCTCAAATGAAGATTCGTCATTAAGGTTCATCAAGGTCGACAACAAGGCAATATCACCGGTTCATATGACCCAAGTGTATTGTCGGGTTGTTCGTTAGTTTGGTTTCATTCAATTTGAAAATAATAATCATGAATATTTTAAAAATAATATTCAAATTATAACCATTTATAAAGATGGGCGTGATCTTTTGAAATTCACGGGTTGAAAAGGTTAAACGGGTTTTGGTTGACACACCAACCTTTTTTATACAAAAGTTGCCACATTTAGAAAAAAAGCTTAAACGGGTTAGATGGGTCGACCCAAACCCGACCCAATTAATTTATTCACAACCCGAACCTACCCTGATTATTAAACGGTTAGATGGGTCGACCCGAACCCGACCCGAAATATATTTATACTCAACACCGAGTTACTAGTTCCTTCCTTGTTACAACTGCTTCAAACTCAAACTGAAATGGTTACACTTTGAGTCATCCCAATTAAAATAATAATCATCAATATTATGGGAACTCGTAAGTAATTCTAGACCTTTGATTTTCTCGCATTCTCTTAATTTGTCATCATTACTTGTTTTAATTATTTTGTTTCTCAATAATACTATTAATTTTTCAGCTCATGCATCTACCCTTTATATATATGTTGGTTTTATTTTTATTTTTCACCATCCATATCCTATTTTCGCTCATAACTTTTCACAACCCTAATTGAAAATGTCTCACTCCATACTTGAAGGAACTCAAAGATCTTTGTGGTCCGAAAAGTCGCATGATTGCTTCATTTTCTCAATATTAATGAGATACCTACGAATGAGGTCAACATGAGAATGTTGCGCTACCGCCGAGACGACATGAGGATGCAAGTGGATACGAGAATGTATGCACTCGGTGTTTTCTTTGAATACCGATGAAGAAATGGTCACGAGGATGTGTATGATTCAATGCATGAAGTCCAAATCATTGAGAGGCGATTGGTTGAATCTCTTGCAAGTGTTGTCGCCGATTTTCGAGGTTGATAACATTGAAGAAGGAGACCATTAAGATTCGGAGAAGTATGATGAAGAATGAAGGTAGTTGTTGGGTCTTTTGTGGTTTTGTGTCTCGATGGTGTCATGTTGTTGGGTTATGTAATTATTTTGATGAAAACTTGTTATGTATTTAGGTGAAGGGTATGGTTTGTGAACAATGGTTTCGAACAATGGTTTAGGATAACTTATTATGTTTAATATTTCAATGGTATGTGCATATTAATGTTTAATGGCCGCTTGTTTTGTTATGTGTTTTGATGATAATCCATATGTGCTTATGTTGCTTATGTTGATAATCTGTGATTGTTAGTTGTTATTGTTAAATGTTGGTTGCTTTTGTTTATATGTGTTTAATTTAGCCTAGTACAAGCTTATGTATCAAGATTATGATTTAGATTGCTCATTCGCCTTTTAAATTTGTTAACTCGCTTATTAAGGGTGTTTGGTTCTGTGTTGTTTCAACTGTGGTAGTTGCATTTTCACTTGTTTATCTCGCACACTATGACCTTTAGGTGATATTAGAACTAGTAAAACAATAAAACCAATGTTTGAACTAGAGAAAGTCAAAATCAAAGTACTTTCACTCACAAATTAATCGTTGGGACATGAGGATCAAATATCACCCACTTGGTCTAAATCTTGTTCATGTATCTTAAATTAGTGTTATCATAGCTTAAATAATCATAAGTAGTGCATACGGATCAAACAAGTTTCATTCAAGTCAAAGTTTAAGTTCAAAATCAAAAGTCAAAATGGTATGTTATTCGAAAATCGATCTTGGGAGAATTTTTGTGAATTTTGTGTTGAGATTCCCATCTTAGCTTTTGAATCACACGCTAGCTTATTTTATGATTTTTCTCCGGCTTATGTGATACTTGAAAGTGGCATGCAGGCTAACCATTGCCCCGCACTGTGGCATCACCAAACCCCAACTTTCCATGTGCATTAGCTTCTTCATTAGTGGGCCACAAAGGAGCTTATTGGTTTTTGAAATCCAATAAGCTCATCTATAATGTTCGTGGCTTATTTCAAACTTTTGAGCTTATTAGATAGGTCTCGCATATAGCTTTTGTTTGTCCAATTCCACCCATACACCGAGTGATCGTGTTGACCACCCAAGTTCAAGCCCTCATCAAGTGCTTATCTGGGGACCCAAACCTTTAGTAGTAGCTTTTAGAAACCTCAATAAGTCACCTTTTCATATCAAGTCTCGCTTTGATCCTCACAACCCTAGTGGGACCCACAAGGGTGCAAGGTTGTTGGTTTTGGCCTGTTTGGCCTGTGATATTTGATCAAGTGATTATTCGGTCTATAGCTTATTCCTTTAGCTTATCCGGTAGTGTTTAGCTTAATCTAGTTACTACTCATGTAGTTACGACTTATTTAGCTTATTGTAGCTTATTTGTAACTTATTATTCCTTTAGCTTATCTCGCTTAACGGTGTTTGGCTCAAATGGGTCAAACGGGTCAATATGGCTTATCACCGTTTGGCTCACATGCCCATATTAAGAGCTTATTAACTACTCATTGTCCGCAACTTCAATTCCCATTTAGCTTCAACTTTTTGATAACAACTGTAAATGCATCCATTACTATCTCAAAGAAACATCAACAACTCGTAAATGCATCCACACATATATCCCATAACAAGCATTTCATTACACAATTTTGACAACATAACAAAGAATAACGAAACACAAAACAATAACAATTTTCTTAAAAGAACCACACTAGACTTGCTTTCTTTCAACTCCAATTGCAAAGAAAACATTTGCTTCTCCATAGTTTATTTTGAAACTCAATCTCCTTTCCAAATCTCTTATTTTTCCATACTTGTCTTCTTTCAAACGTTTTCCTTTTGAATCAAACTAAAACCTCTTGTTTGTAATAGTCATTAGGCAACTCATCCAAGAAAACGCATTATAATACTCAACGCATCCAAGAAAACTTACATTATAATAGTCAACGATCCAAAAACGCCTTAAAAGGAAATCAATTGTCCGCTAAGTCCGCCTAATTACTTATGCAATTTTGACTTTTAATTTCTAATTTTAGATCCAACCACATCATTTCCACCATCCAAAATTGCCAACACGATTCACCACCATCATCAAGACCGTGTAATACCTCATAAATGAAACCCTAATCGCTTTTGCTAATTTTTATGAAACAACATATGTGGTTAATTGAATTAGGCTCCTTTCTTTTGTTGCAATTATATGTGGTTTTCGTGGTTAATTGAATTAGGTTTAAGATGTATACGAGTTGGATGTCTTTACCTAGATTTACCATTGAATATAAAAAGGTCTTGACGACTTTCTTGATCATATTTTCTATAATGAGGGTAAAATGGATGATTTCATGTCCATGTATTGATTGTGGTAATCGATATGGGTAGATCGGACGAGGCTACAACACATCCGTTATGTGTCGGGTTTATGAAAGGTTATACAATTCCACCTTTCGCCCAAATCAAGTGATGCTCCAATGTTGGATGGTGAAGATGACATGCAAGGGTTGGTGAATGATGCCTTCCATCGGTTTGGTGATGACACACTAACCGATGACATGGGAACACAAACCGAAAGTATGAGTATGCCAAACCTAAAGGCGGAAAAATTTTATAAAGTGTTGGGAGAGGCAAAGAAACCACTATATCCCGGGTGTAAGTTATCGCTTCTTTCTTTTATCATTAGACTATTTCATGGTAAGTGTGTTGGGAAATGTAGTGATAATGGTTTCAAGAAGATGCTAGATACAATGAGGAAGCCTTCCCGATGCTTCTATACCAAAGTCATTGTATGAACTAAGGAAGATAATTCGAGAGTTGGGACTTAGTTATGATAAAATTGATGCATGTCCTAATGATTGTATGTCAGATCGGAAAGAAAACATTAATAAAATGAATGTGATATATGCCATACGCCAAGGTATAAACCAAGTGAAGATGATTGTGCGATGAGTCAACCACAAATGATACAAGTAAGAAGATTGGAGCAAAGGTGTTGCGTCATTTTCCGCTCTTACCACGATTGCAAATGTTATTTATGTCATCTAAAACAAATTACCCCATGAGATGGCATGAAGAGAGTCGCACGAAAGATGGTTACTTGAGACATCCCGCAGATTCCCGGCATGGAAAGCATTTGATTTTAAGTATGATAAGTTTGCCAAAGAATCTCGTAATGTCGCTTGGTTTAGCGAGTGATGGGTTTAACCTTTGGAACAATGAGTGTTTCTCATAGTACATGGCCCGTTGTTTTGACGCCATATAATCTACCTCCTTGGATGTGCATGCGAAACCTTATTTCTTTCTAACGTTACTTATACCGCCCATCCGCTCCCGGAATAATATAGATGTCTATATGGAACCGTTAGTTGTTGAGCTAAAGGAGTTGTGGGATCGTAAAGCGAGTAGACACTTATGATGCATCAACAAAAGTAACTTTCGGATGCGTGCTTGTTTGTTATGGACGATCGCTGACTTTCCCGCTTATGCAAATTTATCCGGATGGAGCACCAAAGGTAAACTTGCATGTCCTAACCGCCATAAACATACAAAATCAACACGCTTGAGTCATGGCAAAAACAATGTTTTATGGGACATCGTCGATATTTGCCTACCGATCATGCTTTTAGAAGAGATACAAACTCTTTTGATGGCACAAGAAGAACGAGACAGCAACCCCGTGGCTTAACAGACAAGAAATACTTGATGAGTTAGATGGTTTTGAAGTTAAATTTGGAAAACTTGTGAAGAGCAACCCAGATTTACCTTTTAATTGGAAGAAGAAAAGTATTTTTTTGAGTTACCGCATCGAAAGATAACTTGCTACGCCATAATCTAGATGTAATGCATATTGAGAAGAATGTTTGTGATGTTGTCTTTGGAACGCTAATGAATCAAGATGGGAAGACCAAGGATCATATTAAAGCACGCCTAGATTTACAAGAAATGGGCATTAGACGTGAACTTCATCCTATAGTTCAAGATAACAACAAAGTTTATTTGCCACCGCTTGTTTCTCAATGGATAAAAAGAGAAAGATATTTTTGTCGTGTGCTTAAGAAGGTGAAAGTTCCGATGGTTATGCAAACTAATATATCAAGATGCGTAGAGTTAAAACCTCCAAAACTGCTTGGACTTAAAAGTCATGATTGCCATATTTTGATGCAGCTTGCTTCCCATTGCCTTGCGAAATGTGTTGCCTAAGCACGCGCGCTATAATCGTGATGAAGCTATGTCGTTACTATAAACAATTATGCGCAAAGGTTCTTAATCCAAATGATTTGGTTCAAATGGAAACCGAGATTGGAAAAATACTTTGTGATTTAGAAAGGATTTTTCCGCCATCATTCTTTGATGTCATGGTTCATCTTTCGGTTCATCTTGCTTCAGAGGCCGATTAGGGGGATACTCATTACCGTTGGATGTATCCAATCGAGAGGTGCACATTACTATTATAGTAAATACCTTTATTAACAAATATTATTGAATCTAAAATTATTGGTTTTGATATCTCGTATTTAGCTACATTAAAATCTTACGCATGCGAACAGAATAACCCGGAGGGTTCCATTGCGTAAGGATATCTAGTCAAGAGTGTGTGTCATTTTGTTCATTGTACTTATCCAAAGATGTTGAGACCGTATATACAAGACAAGTCGAAATAATGATGACGATGGTTATGAGGATGTTTTACCTATCTTTTCTATGGCGGTCGACCGATTGGTGCTACAAAGGTAGAAATGATGGAACTTGACAATTTGGCTAAAGCACATTCATATGTGTTGTTCAATTGTAGTGAAGTTGATGAATTTCGAACGAAGTAATTATATTAGTTGTGAGTTTCATAAATTATATTATACGATTAATAGTTGTCGTTGTTATCATCATTATCATCTCGTTAACACCGCAGGAACATCCGCGCTGGTTCATCATCAAAATCGGAGAAAACGTAGCGTGACATTCAACGCTTACATAGTGACACTTTTGAGTCGTGGTTTCAAGATCATGTAAGGCATATACACGTGTTTATTACTTTTGAAAATTATTATAAGGACATAGCATTTTCGACCTACTAATAACAAAACAATTAACACATCTTGCCTTATTTCAGTTGAGGAGCTACATGCTATAGGGATCACGTAATCACGTAAAGTCTAAGGTGCTTGGCAAGTGGTCCATCCGAGTATGTGAAAAATATAAGGATTTATCATAAATGGTTTCCGATTTCACACAAAAGATGTAGAACATAATAGGAAAACATGTAATAGTGGGTTACTCTTCGTGCCATGACAAACAAGCTACTCGAAAAGCTACAGATAACAATCCTATCGCGGAGATGTAGCTTACTACGGGTTTTGAATGATATAATTGAGTTGGAGTATGGTATTGACAAGAAAGTAGTTTTGTTCGATTGTGATTGGATTTCAATGGTTCAAGGAAAAAGAAGATGACAACGGGTTTACTCTATTGAATTTTGAAGGATTGAAGGCTCATAACGAGCCTTTTATACTAGCTTCTCAAGCACATCAAGTATTTTACGCTGCGCGATAGTGTTGACAAAGGATGGCAAGTTGTGATCAAGATGTACCGCACATGTTTATGACATGGATGAACAAACAAGTCTTGATGACGTGGAAACACATTTGTGGTGACTCATTTATGTGTCCTCAACATGACGAAACAATGGATATTGAATTGGTTAGAGGTGGTTTCGATGGAACCGCTGTGGACAACAATGACTTAGTTATTGCCGATGAAGAAGATCCAATTGAAGAAGCTTAATGATTTCAATTAGCTAAATAATAATAGTCCCTGCTTTTATGTAAAATTAGTTGTTAAGAATCAATGACAATCCTCATTATCGCTTGTATAACTCTTTCTTATACAACCTCGCTTAAGGGTGTTTGGCTCAAATGGGTCAAACGGGTCAATATGGCTTATCACCGTTTGGCTCAAATGCCCATATTAAGAGCTTAATTTCGCTATTCAATGTTGTTTCTCTTCTTTTTTGTTTCCTTTAGTAGCTTGTACCATCGACTAGAGAATTCGAGCTTAATTGGGATTCTAGATCTTATATTGTTGCTTTCATTTGGTCCGCTAATCACCCCATTAGGACCGAGATGCCCCGCACTCACCATTTTTGTTTTTAATCAAGCCTAGTTTATTTTGTGAGTGCAATTCGCTTAGTATAGTACAAAGAATAATGCACCAAATTAACCATTATCATTGATAGATAAGGACAATACAAAGACAGATAACCCATACATAACTTCCAAAATATTGAGACATATAACAATACAAAGATGATAACACATTATCCCGATGGTTTTTGACTCCAAATGTCTTCTTTTTATTGCATCCCAAGTAACATTGTTAGCAAGACCTAACACTTGTATCCTTTTACCAGAACTTCTTCAACTTGTTCAACATTTTGCCTTTTGACTTTTGCCTTTTGACTTTTGGCTTCGACTTTGTTAATCCTTTGAATTTCCAATTAGGTGGAAAGTAATCACCCAAGATGATTTTGAGCTTAACTCATCTTCACAACTTGACATAGGTGATGATTTTGAGCTTCAAATGGTTATCACTTGAAGTCCGCTTAATTACTTCTATTTGAGGAGGAAGACATTTTATGTTTTATTTATTTAGGGTTTATAATTGGGGAAAAATAATAGGGAAGTATTATTATAATAAGGATTTAGTGGAAATCCTACATGGCATAAAATTAATGCTTAAATAAAACTTTTGTGAATAAGTGTTTCATAAACCGATCTTTACGACTCAAATATCAAGTGTCCTATTATGGTGTATCAAGTTTTGATACCCAAGTATCAAGTGTCATACTAACTAATGTTTAAATAAAACTTTTGTAAATAAGCGCTCTAAAAACTAATGTTTTATGACTCAAATAAAGGAGTGTTCTATTATGGCGAGGATAATAAAACCACAACAAATAAGCGTACTATAAAGGTTAATGTTAAAAGACACACTTGTCAAGGGTCCCGTTAATTTGTGTTCAAATAAAACTTTTGCAATTAAGCGCTCTATAAAACCGAATAAGCGTTATAAAAGCGGATGTTTTACGACTCTAAAAAGATGTGCCATATTGTGGTGTATCATAAACAAACCATTATGAATAAGCGTTATATAAAGGTTAACGTTATAAGACGCTATTGTCAAGGGTCCTATTCACTTTTCTTATAAAAAACGTTATGAATAAGTGTTCCATAAAACCGATGTTTTATGACTCAAATATCAAGTGTCCTATTATGGTGTATCAAGTTTTGATACCCAAGTATCAAGTGTCATACTAACTAATGTTTAAATAAAACTTATGTAAATAAGCGCTCTAAAACTCGATGTTTTATGACTCAAATAAAGGAGTGTTCTATTATGGCGAGGATAAAAAACCACAACAAATAAGCGTACTATAAAGGTTAATGTTAAAAGACACGCTTGTCAAGGGTCCCGTTAATTTTTGTTCAAATAAAACTTTTGCAATTAAGCGCTCTATAAAACCGAATAAGCGTTATAAAAAGCGGATGTTTTACGACTCTAAAAAGATGTGCCATATTGTGGTGTATCATAAACAAACCATTATGAATAAGCGTTATATAAAGGTTAACGTTATAAGACGCTATTGTCAAGGGTCCTATTCACTTTTCTTGTAAAAAACGTTATGAATAAGTGTTCCATAAAACCGATGTTTTATGACTCAAATATCAAGTGTCTTATGATGGTGTATCAATCTATGGGACCCAAGTGTCAACTGTCATATTAAGTTATGTTTTAATAATACGCTTATGTAATAAGCGCTTTTAAATAATTAATGTTTTATGACTTATATATCAAGTGTCCTATTATGGTGTATTGTAATAAAACCATAATTAATATGCATCCTTTAAGGGTCCTATTAAGTTTTGTTATAATAAAACTTTTGCAAAAATCGCTTTAAAAAATGATGTTATAAAACCATTGTACATAAGCGTCCTATAAAGGTTAACGTTATAATACCGACGTGTCAAAGGTCCTATTAAATTTTGCTAAATATAACTTTTTGTGAATAAGCTTTTAACTAATCGATGTCTTATGACTCAAAACTCACGTGTCCTATTATGGTTTATTATAATACAACAATAATGAATAAACGCCTTATAAAGGTAATTTATTAGGACCCATATTTTAAGTGTCATATTAAGTTATATGATAATAGGACCCCAAATCATCGACCATCCTATTATAGACCTTTTAGGACATCGCCTAAGTAGCAAATATTTAAAAGGACCCTAAACGCTCATATGTCCTATTAAATGCTTTTTAGGACTCCATTATCATACCGTCCCACAAAAGGGTCCTAAAAGCCACTTTTCTTGTAGTGATAATATCCTTGTGATCATTTGTCTAAACATGTATATTCTTTGTGTGCTTGTTCTTAGTGGTTTGATCCGTGACAATCATAACCACGACCTTGATACGTCTTGTTCTTATATTGCTTTTCTTGTTGGTTTGATATGTGACAATCATAACCATCAACTTGTTACTTGCTTAAACAAACAAATGACACTTGTAGTGCAACCAAGTCTCTTGGGACGACCTTGATTTACCATATACTATACTACAACTCGACTAGGGTATACTTGCCCGAATGTGTTCCTAGTTAACCGGTAATTCTTGTTTACAAATTTAAAACCTCGTGGAACCCATCACATATCATCCTTCATAATATTCGGTGACTATTTTTTTTTATAATTAATGGCACGCTGTGAATTAACCACATGCCATTTTCATGCATTGCGTCCACCCCGTCTTTAGAATTAAACTTGAAGAAGAATACAACTTTAGAATTTATCATTGATTTAACTAGACCAAACTTACTCCACGTATTCTTTGCATAGTTCTCTACCACCGGGTACGCGACACGTTTGCCCAAAAAGAAACCATACACAGTGTTGTGAAACATTTCATGAACAATGTTGACAGAGTCCATTGAAATAGCTACATTGGCTCCATTGCCAGCAGGTGACAACTTCCAAAAAATTGTCATTTTTCCCACTCAATTTGCCTTTAAAGAACCTTGCATATGATTTTTGCCTTTAAAGAACCTTGCATATGATCCAGTCTCTTTAGCGCTTTCCTTCAGAACAGGTCCACTGGTTTCAGTTGATGCATTAGTAGTTTTAGACGAATTACCAAATGCCAATTATCACTTTCACTATTAGTCATAGCAGTTTTACCAACACTAACTGATACATTCATCGCAATAGGACCAGGTTGCCCGTTTGTACCCTTCTCTTTAACACCTCTCCCATTCAAAAAACCATTTTCCATGTTACCAACTACACCAATATTAGTACCAATGAATCACATAAACAACTAGCAAACCAAACTACACTTAAAAACCAATAAAGATGAACAAAAAAAAAATAACCCACAAACACATATGGTCTTATAGAAAGCTAGATGAAATATTAACACTCTAGATTAGGGTTCCACAAAAAATAATAAATCGAGCGTCAACACTAAAGGAACACACCAACAATTAAAATTTTAATAGCAATTAATGTGCAAAAAGATAAAATGAAATCCTAAAAGAAAAAATCAATGTCTACTCAATTTAACAATGATCACGTGACCTATTAATTAAATTAATTCATTAAGAGGTTAATGCATAATGAGAATGAGAGATAGATTGATCGCATGATATGTTTAGGGATTCAGAAAGTCACCACATTCGCTAGAGCTAAACTAGGGGTTTTTTTTCTAAAGGTTACATGAACAAGTTTTTTCAGCCTCATTAATAGTAAAAGACTTTGAACCATCGGCTGGAAGGATATGCCAAAACCTGCAAAAATATGGATGTAAGTACATTCGTTAGCTTTGCTTAATAAAAAACATGGTTTAAGTTATTACCTTTGTTGATCTATAGTTAGTTCTAAAATGTGTTGAAAAGTTTGGACAAATGTCACCTTTCCATGCCAACATTAAGTCCTCATTGTGTTCATCCTTTCCATGACAATAACTCTCATTGACTTCAAGATTTTAATAATTAGTTTGTGCCTCAAACTAACTAAAGCAGACTGAAGCACCCATCGAAACCATTCTCCATAGCTTCATAATTGGTCTATTTTCTAAAGAAAGCTCTAGACCAACTCTTAGGATGCTTTTTCTGTAGGTATTGATGTGCATTTGGATTTTCTTTTTTGATTTTTTTCCATTATTTTGTTAAACAACTAAGGATAAGAAGCTTTTGAGGCTGCCCAAAACAAACCTCTAAATATAACCCCATTGTAGTGCTTGCGAAATCCTTCGTAAATGTGTCGAGCACACTAACTATGCTTTGCATGAGGAATCACATCCTTGACTGCTTCAATAAGACCCTAAAACACAACAGTCCATTAAAAATGTAATGCTAAAAAATATTCAATGTAATACATTATTCTAAAATTTTAACCTTTTTACCTTGTGTTGATCAAACATTAAGGTCAATCCAATACCAGTCGGTATTTCTAAATCTTCACCAAGTAATTCAAGAAACCAATTCCAATTCTTTTTATTCTCCACTGTCACAATAGCCCATGCCACTAGGTAAATATTGTTGCTTCCATCTCTTCTCATTGCTATCAAAATCTTACCACAGTTTGGTTTCTTCAGAAAACAACCATCTAATGCAATTATCCTTCTGCAACCTAATTTCCAACCATCTTACAAAACCTTGAAACACACATAGAACCTCTCAAAATATGTTTTGTTATCAGGGTTTACTGAGACACAATCTTAACAGTAGATCCCGGATTAGAGTCATACAAAGCTTTCGCATATGATCTCAATATAGCATAATGATCCTCTATACATGACTCTCCTTTTCCTAAAGCTTGATTCTTAGCATTTCTACACTGATTGGTACTAACAATACACTTGTATTTTTTTCATTAACAAGTCTGCAATTTTGTGTAACTCAATTTGTAGATTTTTCCTTATCTTATCTCCAAAGTGTTTTCCAATCCATTTATAAGTTACTAATTTACCAAACTTAAAACTTCTAGCACAAGTATGATTATCAATCAAAGAAATAACCTGAAAAGATTTCTCCTCCTTCAACAATTTCTCATAATATCTCCAAGGACAAGTACTTTTACCAACAGACTCACTTAATTGGGTACTTCTTGTATCCTCTTTATTTTCCGTTACTTGGATCCTTGAGTTTTTCTTTCCTCCAACCACATTTTGGAATTACCTTGTATTTGCCAGTTTTGTAAAACCGCAAGGAGAAACCATTTGCCAAAGAGTAATAAGTAAGACACTCTTTGAATTGCTCAACATTTGCATATTTCTCTCCATGCTGAAAATATAAAAAAACATTACATATATTAATTAATATAAAAAACGTATTCTGATGTGAATAAAAAAAGAATTAACTTACTATTGGTTTCCTCAGTTTCCAATGATTGCCTTCATCATAAACCATATACTTTTCAGTTGAATTTTCAACAATGGTAAAAGGGTCTTCTAATCGACATCCTGGTGCTTTCAGTTTCCTCATCAAAGCCTCCATATACTCCTAATCCTCTATAAGAACTTCACTTTCACCCAAGTTGAAAATCCTTTTGGGTTTTGAAGTGGTTACAGGCTCACTTGGTACATTAGGCGTATCATTGTTTCCCTTTTTTTTTTGCTTACATCATTCTTTTTCTAAGTTGAATAACCACATCATCACAATCACTGAGATAATCATATGACCTATCTGACTTTTCAATTTCTGGATTCGATGATGCAAAATTTGCATAGCCATGTTCAGTATTTGTGTCACTTGAACGATCACTATCCATTGATACATTTTCATTGTCCACATTTGTAACATCATCAGAGTTATTAACCACATTTGTGTCACTTAAATCATTGTTATCGGCCACAATGGTTGTATCTTTTAAAATGCTTTCAACGAAATTGTTATCAACTATAGTTTGGTCAGGCACACAATTAACAACCAAATTCTCCACAACACTTTATCACCTACAATCTGTTGTCTTCACCTATTTCGAGACATATTCATATCTCAGAACATCTTCTTTAAAGGTATACACTCAAAGCCTTCTTTATACTTAAAGTCTTCACTAAACAAAATCTTTCATGTTAAATAATTTCTTTGAATTCTAGGCTTAAGAGGTGGTGATCTTAAATAAGGTGTCCTAGCTTCCTCCTCGCCCAACAAAAAGCTCATCAACCGACATACTACCAAGATCTTTCTTTAGAATTTCATGTTATTTGATTCTGAAGTAACCTCCTCGTCGAAAAATCAAAATTAAGTTCAGATAGTAAAAATATGCTAGGTTTGGTGGCAAATGAGCAACATACTGAATCTCTCGAACCATATTTTTAGCCATGTCATACATTGTTTCAACATCATGATCACTCTTTGTTATTTTAACACCATTATCTAAAGGCGATTAGTTATGAATAAATACAAAGCCCGAATATACGCTTTAAGCTTCACAACTAACATATCTAATAGCGGCTAAACGTAACCCTATCGATTGTACAAGCCTGAACTTTCAAAAGCTTGCAATTTATTCACCTTAATGGATAAAACCCGAATAAACCATCATGGTGTATTCTGTACTCAACATCGTCTGGTCTATTAATTAAACATGTACAAATAAAAAATCACGAATTAAACCTTAAATTTCAATATAAAACAATAAATAATTATTAAAATTATAAATAATTAATATTTTTGACAATTGGAGTAAATAAAGTTAGGGCTAAGATAAGAAAAAACCCTTTTTGATGCACCAAAACAAGGAACCCGACAATAAATTTTTTGTTATCATAAAATTCACAAATTAGGGTTTTTGGGAAAAAAGAGAGTAGGTGAAAGTGATATATCGCAAAAAGTGGAACGGGAGTGGGGTTTTGTGAGGATTTGGTGTACTTGCACTGACAAAGAAGATATAAACTTGGTAGCTTTTGTGGTGGAAGATTGCATGGGCGTGAGAGTGAGGTGGAGGATGTTAGTCGAGGTGGAAGACGAGTCAACAAAGAAAAATAAAGATAAAACCGGCCGAATGGGTATGTAAATACTACCCAAAAGGTAAAATTGATAAAGTTAGGGTGAATGATGCATATATTTTAGTTCGATGATTAGATCTCAAAAAGGTGACAAATATGATGAATTTTCAAATGATTAGCCCTTTATTAAATTGTTTGATCAAATCCTTTATCTGAATAAAAAATTTGGTGAGATTGTTTAGCTTGTAAATATGTTAAATCTTTATGTTATTCCTGTTTATTATAGTCCGTATGTCTTTTTCTCATTTTTTTCATCAATTTTTTACATGCGCTTTTACCCTGCCATACATGATATGCTAAACATGAATATAAACAAATAACACAAGCTCACAAACTTGAGAAATAACCAAAAAGATAGATGACCCGATTTAGAAGGATTAACACACCTGGAGTACGTATAAATACATATTCTTAACTTTGGGGGTAATAATCTTCTTTCTTTCACATTTCTCAATAAATAAAATACTATCAAAAGTACCAATCATCCAAAAATGTATATACAATTTGACTTAGCAACATGTAATTATTTAGATAACAAACACAGGTTTTAAAACACATAAACACAATAGTTATGGGCTAAGACAATTTGGGTGTAACAATTTTTTTAATGGAGCGTAAACAAAAAGAAAGAAAAGGCTAAAGAGGGCGTTCTAATGTATCTTTCACTAAAAATGAACGCAATAAAAGGATAGTAGAAAATTAAATAACCAACGAAGTCAAATAATTACACAAACACAAGCTAAAAACAGGGTTTAATCATCATGTATTTTATCACTTATTAATTTCTAATCACACTAATGTGATCTTACTAGTGGTCTTAGGATGTATCACTAAAGCATGTTTTGTAATTTATACATTTCTGGTACACTCAATGAAACAAGATCATTACTCGAGCTTTTCAAGCTGAGTTCTTACTGAATTACAAATAAATTGAGCTTTTAGAGCTGAGTTTTAGCTGAATTCAAACTTTATCGAGCCGCGTAAACTCAAGTTTCTTTCATAAGAGTCATCGAGCTATCTAGCTGAGCTCGGGCCGAACAAAACATTATCGAGTCGAGCTTTGTTAAAGTTTACTTAATTCGACTTGTTCATACCGCTAGCCGTGCAAGCAAACTAAAGAATTCAAAGGTGAAAAATTGAAATTTTTAACACGATAACCACGAACTAAAATATAATAAAACACACTAGAGAAGTTTGACTATAACACTTGATCAAACTCTGTCTCCAACTCCAATCCCTGGTGTCACTCAAGCAAGTACGTGCCATGACCTCAGTCGATACACCTAGTTCTTTTGCAGACCCATTTATCCAAATCATAACTATATTAAAATCGGATTTAATAAAGAACCGTTATAGTTTTATCACTAAACCATAACTATATATGGTTTGGAGAACACAGTCAGGAAACTATAAAATCAATAAAACGTAATTATGAGAACGCAAAAAGAAAAAGAAAAAAGAAAGATTGATAAATTAGTTTAAAGGGAAGTCACATTAATAGAAAGACTGTGATAATACCTGTTTGAGCTTGTATCACTTATCATGTTAAAGAAAAGAATAAAATTATCCAGTAGGTGACACCATGCATGATGCAAAAGCGCTCATGCTAACACTATAAATAGAAACACAATCATGCAGCATCTTCATATCATATCTACAACAACATACTGATTAATACACTCTTTCAAACTGCTTAAATGAAGATCAACTCATGTTTGCTTTTCGCACTTCTTCTTCTCGTCGTTTCTTACGCTTTGGCTGTGGAAACATCGCCACAAGAGACCACGACTCAAGGTTCGTATCTTTTTTTCTATTTTTTGTTCATTATTTCTAATAAATACTTAACATAAACTTGATACCAATAAAATTTTTACATATATATACAAAATTTATTTTCATTGGTCGGAATGGAAATTAAATAGACACCTGAATAGCAATTATTGAAAAGTCCAAAGAGTGCCTAATTTTGCAGCTAAATCCGCGTGTCAGTGATTTATTAATGTATAAAATAGTGAATCTTTTATTAGTATATGTTTAGCATTCACAACTAATTTTTCTTTTTATTTTTGTTTACTTTGTGTAGGAACAAAAGGTGATGCTAATAAGGTAGAACCAAACTATAGTGGTGGCGGTGGTGGAAACTACGGCGGAGGTGGTGGGAACTATGGCGGAGGTGGAGGTAAGGGTGGTGGATCATATGGATGCCATCATGGATGCTGTTACGGTGGACATGGTGGTTGTTCAAAATGTTGTGCCTCACTACAAGAAGCTCAAGAGTTCGCAGAGTTTGCAGTGAAACAACTTCGTTCTTGAAGAAAACTTGTAATCTAGTAATCTCGCAGCTAATGCGATAACAAATCCATGTATTTTTAGTGAAGTCAAAATAAAATAATGCATGATATTGTAGAAGAAATAGGGATATAATGAAATGGAAAATACTCTTTTCCCTCTTTCTGCTTTATATTTTGTCTCCTTATTTTTTTTAAACAAGGGTGAAATATATTAAACCAAACTAGACACAAATAAGGAAGAAATGAGCATGCACAAACTTTCATAAACAGAAACAAGATTATAAACAATCAAAGTACAATGCTAAAGTACAATCAGATTCTAAGTGTTATACAACCTCCCAGACAGTCTATTTATTAGAATGGCCAAAACCTTGGTTTCGCAATCTTGACCACCTATGATCAAGGTATGAGTTTGTGTTCACTTTTTTTGTGATAGACAAGTGTGAGTCTATGTGAAAGTATGTGTGTGCATAATAGTATGCAAGTGATAGACAAGGACATAAATATTTGAAGGGAAAGTAGCTATATTAACTGTAATATATTGATGATTATAACTGTCATTACATGATCCTATATATACTATATGAACAGGCATAATACAAAGAGAAGTGATGGTTCAATAAAACCAACAGACATGTCCTTTTATCAATAACTGTCTTGTAACTGTATCTAACTAACTTTAATTGTCATTTCTGACTTATCTAACAATTGTCTAAGGTCTGTTGGCCTATGGCCAAGACCAAACGAATCTTGCAGCCCTATGTCTGATACATACATGGCTGTAGATAACTAGAAACTACTTAATAATAATTACAGATATGCAACTAAGGTTTGAACAACATAAACTGAGGTTGATTGATCTTAATCTTCCAACAATCTCCCCCATAAGATCAATGACCTCTAAACTGTCTTCCATTCTTCTTGCCTTCATAATGTGATCAACTAATGATGACGAAATCATCACTAGAGCTACTGCATGTGTCCCTTTCTTCTTTCTCTCTTTTCATAATTTTGCTTCCCCTATCTGAATGGTCTTGTGTTTGCATTTAGTGGTTGTTGCCATTGTCTTTTTCTTCTGAGTCTTCCAATTTGATTCCAAAGTGCACAATCTTGCTTTTCTCTTGAGTGTCTTCTCCATTTGGTGCTGTCACTTGATCTAATTGATCACCACAGTGACTTTCAAGGCATGCAATCTTTTTGCCATTAACCATAGATAATGTGGTCTTCTTTGGAACATTTTCTAGTTCCTCTTGTGGCACCCTTGCTGTGCTATAATAGCACTTAAAGACATCCAAGTATTTATTGTAACACTTTCTAAAATCATCACCATAATCATGTGATTGACCAAATATTTCTGTAACATAACCAAACTCTTTTGCAAAATAGATACTTAGGTATCCTCCTTAGTTTTCTACCAATTTGTAGAGATCCATTAGATGAATCTCGGTGCCATTAATCATTGGGGGTATGGGACCAGACATCTCTCTTTTTAAGTATTCATTATACAACCATTTGAAAGCCTCAATAAACTTATCTCTAAACATGTCCCATTCTTGACAGATTACTTGATCATTTTTTAAAAGGTCAAGAAATGCAACATATTCATTAAATGTAGTAACTTTAGTTGGATAGAAAACACCTTTAACATATACATGGTCCTCATTCCTTGGTGTGTTTCCAACTGATGTTGGTTTGGTTGGACATGCATAAGCATGGTGTCCAATTTCTCCACATCTGTGACACTTTAGTGTCAATACATCCTTCTTTTCTGTCTTTCCTTCATCACAGTGAGTACTCTCTTCAAGTAACTTGAAGTAATCCTCCATGTACTTGTTATGTCTCATGTTCATTTTGTTTTCATCAAAACTGCAGTCTACAGGGTCCTTGAACATGTGCACAGCTATGCAATTGTTGTATTTGAATATCATATCCAAACCTTGGGCTTCAAGTTGGTTTGCTGATAGAATATTCAAGGTTCCATCTGGTGTATATAATACACCAGGTATGCATATGATCACTTTCCCAAATCTGATATTTGTTAGCCTTAATAATAATTAATAGAAGTGATGGTCATTCACGTTTAGGAACTTTGTAACGTGTGTTAGATATCGTACTAGAATAGTCAACGGGCTCGTGGATTGGGCTAAGCTAAATGGCTAATAGTTATGTTAAGCTAGCCTTATGTAATTTATTGTCCAATCCAAGCCCAAGCCCAAGCCCATAAGGGTGATAAGTATGAGAGTATAAATACCCCTCAAATGTGTCATTTGAGGGGTGTGCTTGAGTGTGTAAGTATGTGTTTTCCTTAATGAAATATTGTTTCATCTTCTATTCCTTTTCTCTCTAAAACATATACATACATCTCTTGTACCACCACATCTTTGCTTCATCTTTCTAGTTATTATTGTGTGAAATGAATAATAAATGGTCCTAACAAGTGGTATCAAGAGCCTAAAGATGATTTAGAAGTGTTTTTTCTTGTCAAAAAATCTTGTCTTTGAATTCTTTTTCTCTAGTTTCTGCTTATAAAAGTGCTAATTTCTATCTGCTTCCAAGCTTATTTCGATTTTAACCGGTCTAGCTATGTTTTATTTTGGTCCAAATATTGCAATGATTGTTTGAGTCCAATATCGATTCTTTCTGCATACTTTTTAGTAAAAAAAAAGCGCTTTCTTGTGTCCAAACAATCCGATCAAAATAAGTTTTTAGAACTTTAGTTTTATTTCATCCAAACAGTTTGTTGTCCAAGTATCTTTCTTATCTTGTTCTTATTGTGGTCACAAAAAGCTTAGAAAAACGGTCGGAAATTGTTGCCGGAAAAGTGGTCGGAAAAAGTCAACAAAAAGTCAAAACCCTCGTTTTTACGTTTAAGGACTCGAGTTACGCCAGAAGACACTTTTTCACGCCTAAGACCTTACGACTATCTTCAGATCATATTACGCTTTACTTGGAAAGTATATCGTACGGTTTTTTACGCATAAACCTTACTCGTAAGGTTGTTTACGACTAAGAAACGTGTACGCGTAAGAGTGGGTTACGCATAAGGTTTTCAAGGTTTACGCGTAAGGTTGACTACGACTAAGAAATGAGTTACGCGTAAGGTGGGTTACGCATAAGATTTTTTTGAACAGCTTACGCGTAAGGAAAAACTGTTTACGACTAAGCAAAGTGTTACGCCTAAACGTTCAATACCGGTTTACGCTTAAACAAATCTGGAAAAAAAAAACGAGACCAGATCCATACTCATCAACAACCAAACAACACTCAATCTAATTCTAACCAAACAAGATTTTAAACCGAAAAAAAAAATAGTAGATCTCGCTTTATCTCTTTATGGATTTGTATATTCGCTTCAAAAGAACACATCCACAAGAGATTATTCATCATAGATCATATAAGAAGCTTTACTTCTTTCATTATACGAACATCAAAAGATCAAGACAAACACCAATCGGTTTCATCTCTCTTCATTCGATTTAAACAAAATATTAAACACGATTACAACCTACTGTTGACTTAAGCCAACCCGCTTATATGTTCTTCGTAGTAACAAGTTTGAAAAGTAAACGAGTTGGGATTGTGGATTTAGGTGTTTCGTTTTAGAATCAAAGAAATTAATCGACGAAATTTAGGGTTAATCTAATTGTGTTTGTGGTCGGTGTGAGAAGAGATTTAGGGTTTGAGATCTTAGAGAGTTTGTTTTGGTGTCTGCGCTTATTTTTTAAGGAGAGAGAAGGGTTAAAGGATTAGGGTATTAGTAAGTGAGTAGTTAGTGTACTCTTATAGCTAAAGATTAGGGTTAGATTTGGATTAGTCTTGGGTAATCTCTTTTGGGCCGAATTCTATTAATTGATACATTGTATTTGGGCTGCATGGGCTGAGTGTCCTAACACGGACGAATCTTGTTGGTCAGGGTAAGTGTGTACACGTTTTTGGGCTGGTATCATATATCCAAAAATTTGATATATTGAGTTTGGATAAATTTTATTTTGTTAAGTAATAAAAAGAAAGGGGAGTATCTTCAAGACTTAAATTGATTATTACTTTGGGTGAAACTTTTCGGGGTCGTTGGATATAACTACCGTGCTAGTTATTGGATAACTCGTTTCGAAAGCAAAAATTACTTTTTTATCGTCTACAAGATCCATATTCATTTCACACGTTCACAATGTCATTTCTCCACAATTTCTGCTCATCAATTGATATGGATCCTCTAGTTCAATTCTTTGCTCCATATCCTAAGATTGAAACGACGGTGTACGATACTGAAGAAAATTTGACTGAGAATGAGCAAACGTCGACTGATAAAGAGCAAGAAGTTGAAGAAAATGATCTTCCAGATCACTTAAAATCACTTGACATATGATTTCCAATTTCATTCGTTGAGTATATCAAGCATAAACCGTTGACCGAACAGGAACGAAGTGCAGCATTGTTTGAATCTACGCCAGATGCACCTGAATATCTGTAGGGTATTGATAACAGTGATTATATTGAAACAGCGGATAAGGAATCGACTAGGAATAATCGTTTTATGACTACGGTTCGACAAGCTACCTCGACAATCATAGCAAAGATTCGTGGTATTTTGATTCGAGAATGCGTGTCAAACCAATACCGAGTGTAGAAAAGATCAAGTACATGTTGATGTTAGCATGAAAGAAGAATTGGGAATAGAGTTGATCACGAGGAATACGACTTGAGAATCCGGATGGGCGATTAAGCAAACATAAATGCAAACTCATGCCTTCTGATCAACCAAACAGGACACAACATCAAGCGGTGCTTTTGATACACCTCCTGTCTCGACATAGATCCACTCAATGAGGTACCAAATTATAGTAATGTTGCTAATCCGTTTACTCATGAGAAGCCACATTCTGGGTCTCCCGTACCTTATTATTACACATATGTGGGGGAGCAAGTTAATAGCAATGTTAACTCTGAAACTTCATATATGGACCCTAATGGAGGTTTAGTTGAACAGAATGGTGCTAATGATGAGGAAACACATGCTCTATTTGAAACATTAATTAATAATTGTGGTATTGAAATTGAGAAAGTCAAAACGGTCAATCGCGAGGTTAATGCCGCGAATGCTAAATTGACCGTTGAGCTTGAGAGTTACAAGGAAAATGCAAAAGCTTTTGAATTTCACAAAAACAAAGAGTCAGAATTAGAAATTGGTTATCGAGATTCCGTTTTAAGAGAAAAACAATTGCAAATCAAGTATAACACGCTTGATGTTAATTTGAACTTGAAAATAAAATCTTTAAATAAGGAAATTTCTGATCTTAAAAACCAACTTTCTAAACAAAAGGCAACGAATTCGATATTGAAAAGAGAAGAAACAGTTGATTATCGATTTTCAAAGCGAAGATTCTCTTCTTGATAAAGATGAAAAATCAAAAATTAGAAAATTTGCTTGTTACAACGGGTCATTCAATTAAATCAACTAATATGTTGATTAATCAAACAAATCCAGATTTTCATACAACTCAAAAAATGGCTCTTGGTAACAAACCTCCTTGTTTCCTCAAGCTCGTAAAGAAACGAAATGTTTTGAACAATGGAAAAGCTTTGCATGAACCCATAATTGTTCGTGATTCTCTTGAAACGTTAGAACTATCTGATGAGAGTAGATCAAAAATGCAACAAAAGAACCCAGATCTAAAACCAATTGATTATAACAAATGGAACAAAATTTCTGGAATTGCTTTTGTTCCTCAAAAAGAAAAGTCAAAGTTTTCCATCACACCCAGCGTTTCAAACAAAGACTCAAAATTAGTTTCAAAACCAGTTTCAAAACAAGTTTCAACACCTGTATTTGTCTCACAATCTCTTTAGAAAATCGAACAAATGTCTTCAAACAATCCTTTTAACACAAGTGATGCTAGAAACATTTTAGATGACGTTAAAACTAGAATTGGAGGACTTCAAGAGCGAGTTAAAACTAAAACCAATATTACAACTAACATCCGGTTTTCTAGTTTTGATGATGAAAATAAAAGTTTTTGAAACTCAAATTGCCCTCAAATTGAATAACATCAGTGCAAGGGTAATTCACTTTGAACAAGCATTTTGAAAGAACAGTGACTTTTCAAGGACCATAAATCCACAGTAAAGCAAGCTAATGAATGCTTTAAACACATCAAAGTTTTAGAAAATTTGAATGATTCTCTCTTTGAAGATGTTCGACTCATCGATATTATGTCCATTATCTTACAAACATATTCATTGAAGATCATGCAAGACTCAGTCCTGAGACCTCCGCAATTGTTTCAAAATATGAAAAAGCTCTTGAAAAACTTGAAAAGAAAATGTATCATATTTTAAACAACTTGTTCGAAAAACCGAGGAATGCAAGTATGATGATCGTCGTATGAGCGTGCCTACAAGGACATGAAAGAGTAAAATGATCTTTTGAGAGCTCACCGGAATGTCAAAAAGGAAAGATGTGGATACTAAGTTTGCAAAACCATTGACCGAGGAGAAAACAAATGTTCCCAAACCGGTTTCAAACCAAAATGTCTATTCTCGCCTCCAAAAGTCAATGAGAAAATGATTTTTAAAACCAGTCCTCCATAGTCCTTGCCTATTAAAAAGAGAATTATCAAAGGTTTTGAAAAGAAAAAGGGCTTTGAAACACCAAGAGTGATTACACCTGGCATTTCTAAGACTAGTACACGGAATATGACCAAAAATCCAGTTAAAGAATCTGTTGGTTCTAACGACATGGTCCAAAATCACTATCTAGAAGAAGCTAGGAAACAGGCACAGACTCGAAAAGAAGGAATTTTAGGTGCAACATCTAGGGTGATGAATTCTACAAGATTTCAAGGCAATACTAGTAGTTGTAAACCATTACCTAGGAACACTCTTCACAAGACTAGAGATTGGCTTGCATCTAAGAGAAGTTATAGGAAGCAGAATGCTAAGCATGTAGAAAACAACACTAGGAATTCTGAGTCTTTTTCGAACAAGAAACAATTTTCAAATGACTGTAGTGACAAAGTTAAGGTTAATGTCCTAAACAAGAATGTTGACAAGAATGTCTGTCCTACATGTCAAAAATGTGTCGTTTCAGCTAATCATGATGCCAAGGTTCAATCCACTAAGACACCAAACAGAAACAAACCCATTGACAAGATGAACATGGAAAGGAAACCTAATAGGTGGATCTCTACAGGACGTAGTATTTCTAAAAATGAGTCTTCCGCTGTATCTGAAAAGAAAACCACTCCTAGATCTTGCCTTAGGTGGATTCCCACGGGAAAAGTTTTAAACAAATTAGGTCTTAGGTGGATTCCCACAGTAAAGATTTTTGATACTTGCTCCATGAAAAATAATAGTGAAAATCATTCGGATAAGGAAGTAAAAACCACAACAACCATTGATAGTGATCACCCTCACCGTGAGGAAACATCTACTTCTAACACTGTTATTTGTGAAAATTCTTCTTCTGTGGATGCAGGTACTTGTAAAAGTGTTGAAGGTTCATATACCCTATGTGGTAAAGAAGAACTTTATGCCAATTTCGCATGTGGAAATCCTTTCTTAGTTCCACTCTTAACTCCACTTTTACTTGTCCCAACTTAATTTTTCTCTTCTTCAAATCTTCTTTGTAAATATCTTTTCAAAAAAAACCAAATACAAAATTTGAAAAACCATCAAAATCAAAATACAAAAATAGAAAATTTTCAAAAAATACAAAAACATTAGAAAATTTCAATAATTCAAAAAATATTCTTCTACGACATGTCTCTCGTATAATCGATATTTTGTACGTTTCTAGAAATGTCATTCAACAATGATACGGACATGTACAGATGTGTTAGGAATTAGAAATTCCGGATATTAAAGAGTCGGTCACCTCAAGTATATGTAATCGTTAGAAAGCTCGTAGTCGTAGTTATTTTAAGTTATGTAATATTTAGTTAAGTAACACCGTGGAGGACGGACGGGTCTTTACCCACTGTATGCCCGATCCACAACCCGTTGTGTGGCGATTTATGTAAGACTATAAATACTCTACCTTCCAAGGTAGAGAGTTGGAGCTCATAATAAGAATTTTCTTTCTCTCACTAAAGTTCCTAAACCTCTAACTTTCTCTCTAGAATTCCACTTATTCGCCACCTTGTTGTTATGGTTTGATGTGTATGTGAAAACGATATCTAACAATTGGTATCGAGCCATGGTTGGATCATATTTTGCACATCTTTGGATTTCTAGTGGTTTTAGGTGGTTTTGAGTTTGAAAAAGTTTAGTGGTTTTGCACCATTTGGTTGATTTCTTGTGTTAAAGTTTGGATTTTGTTAGTACTTTTATGTTTAGAATCATCACAAGTGTGTAGGTTTTCATTTGGTAAGCTTGAATCATCTTGTTTGGGTTGTTTTGGATTGAAAAGTGATGTTTATGTGGTTTTTCTTGCTAGCGACTTAACTCACGGATTACTTTCTTCGTAGCGACTTGCTTTACAAATTTGTAGCGAGTTCGCTTTTGACCTAGCGACTTAGATATAGCGATTTACATACAAGTAGTGGACTCTCCACTACGGGTAGCGACAGTGGTAGCGACTTGGTGCATGCGAGTTGCTCTTTAGCGACTTGTATCTTTAGCGACTTGAGTAGCAATTCTCGCCAAATTTTGCTAGCGACTTGAGTATTAGCGAGTTACTACTTAGCGACTTACATTTGTCTAGCGACTTGGGACTCTAGCGACTTAGTGGTGTAGCGAATTAAGTGTTAGTGACTTGGTGGATTATCTTCTAGCGACTTGGGTGATTGTTTACGGTTTTCTCTTGATTTAGTAAAATCCGTGAAAGAATCTATTTCTCGGTTTAATCATAGAGTTATAAAATCCGTATTATCTGTTAACATGTCTACCAACGTTCCTACTATCATCTCCACGGTTGCGAGAGGATGTTCAAGCACCGGGTCGGATACTCGTCCACCCATGCTTGCAGCCAGGCCGACTACGATTCTTGGGCTCAACGAATCAGTTGTCTTTGCCTTGGAAAGGAAAATGGTGTCAACATTCTCAAATCCATTGATGAAGGACCATATCGAGTTGAGGCGACTAGAGACATACTTGACACTAATGAAGATGGTACTCTGTTTACGGAATAGACGGACCTAAAATGTATGATGAGCTTGATGATAAGGAGAAAAGAGATTCGATGCGAGATATCGGGGCTTCAAACATTGTTCTTCAAGGTCTTCCTAAAGACATCTACAAGTGATCAATCACAACACCGATGCAAAGGCGGTTTGGGATAATGTTAAGATGCTTCTCTCGGGTTCGAAATTAACTATGAAGGCGGAGAATCCCACTCTATGGCGAATTTGAACACTTCAAGATGAAACCGGATGAGAATGTCTATGAGTACTATGTGAGATTTCATAAGTTAGTGAATGACATGAGGAACATCGAATGACTATGCCTAACATTCAATTTGAACTCAAAATTTGTGAACAACATGAATCCCGAATGGCACAAGTTTGTCACCATTGTGAAGCTCACTAAAGGATTGAAGAATACAAACTATGAACAACTCTATGCCTTCCTCCTTGAATGAGAGACATGCTATGTTTGAAAAGTTGATTCTCAATCGGTTCAAAACCAACCGAGGGAGAGACAAGCTCGTCTAATGATTCAACCGCCTTCTACTCAAACATCGGAATCACAACCAAAGCTTCACAAGTCATACCCTTGGGTAATGGTAATCACAAACTCATTCACGATCCTATGTTCAAACAAGTCGATCTTTGATGCACACGTGGAAACTTCATTAATCAACTAGCTCTTGATTAGCCAAAACATGAATTCTCTCCACAAACCAACAACAACCTCGAGCGACATCTAACCCACACAATCAAGCTCTTGTTAAAGATGGAAGGATCGTGGTGCAACCGATTCGGGAAAGACAGTATGATCGGGGAAGAGGTGGGCTGGTAGAGGCTATGTTGGCAACCAAAATCGAGGAAGGAATGGTAACCAAGGTCAAGCTAAGCCAATCAAATGTTATAACTGTGGTGGTGAGGACACATTGCAAGGCGCACATCTCCAAAGTGTCCAGAATCTGCGATTACTTGAGAGATAAGATCTTTGCTGGTACAAGCTCAAGACAATGGTCTTGCTTTGGATGAAGAGGAATTGTTGTTTCTAGGCGAGGCAATGCCAAGACCTATGATGCGAGATGTGGATGAGCGACCTATTCGGAGATAGGTCACAATCATCGAATGCCTTTCAAGTCGGCGATTGTGATGCATACGACTGATGTGGATGATGGACCTACGGCACACACAATTTTATGGCTAGCATCTCTCAATGGTTTCTCCCAAGGTCTCTTCTTTGCCACTAGTGGCCCATCCCATGACAAACTAATCTCGGAGGTATTAAAACTATACGATAATCTTGATGTACAGCGGATGCATGACAAAGTACAATCAATCGAAACTATTGAATCAAATATTGAAAATATGGGTAATATCGACATTATCCCATATGATCAATACGTGAAACAAAGTGAAAGTGAAGGTGTACCAAGTAATGCATCTTCTGCGATCAACAATGACTATGTTTTGATGAATACACGCATGTGCCCCGATGATTACGTAATTTCGAACTAAATGCCTATAAAGAGCGTGTTGCTATTTATGAACAACGTGCAAAATTTGAGTTGACCACTCGTGAGCGGAAATGGATGACCAAGTGCGTACGGTCATTAGAAAAGTAATTTTAGAAGAAGTATTGAAACAAGAATTAAATTCCTTGCAAGAAAAACTTTCTAAAGCATTAAGCAAAAACAAGAACTTCAAGAAAATGTGAAAATGCTTAAGCAAGAATTTAATGCAAAGGAATCAAAACTCTTGAGAGACTTTTCTAATCTAAAACTTTGAAAAACAAGCTTGAAAACAAGTTGTACATACAAGGAAACACCATTGATTGCTCACATGGTCACTAAACATAGAGTTCTAAGCGATAAGCATAGTGTTCCCATTATAGATAAACCCAACCCTAAGTACGGAAGATAGCAAAAGCATCTCAAAGTGTGATCTATGATGGCAATGAGATTCTTAAACCTAGGCGAAACCTAGTTGCGTTGAGTGCCTTGAGGAAGATAAGAAATTAGATGAAGTCACTAGGAAAGGATGAACAAAAATTAGATGATCCTAAATGCAAAGAAAAAAATAATTATCACTCCCATGACTACAAAAGGAAAAGCGGGTTTCCTTGAACATGTTTAAGCCTCGAGACATTGTTGACTCCGAACAAGTTTTACGGAAAAAGGATTTAGATAAGCGAAAAGGCGAAAATATTGTTGAAACAAATCCTCCCTATGGAGAATGCCTAGAAGCATTGTATCCTCTAATACACCAATGCATCTTGTTCCTAGAACAATTGCCACTAAAAGCAAGACCTTAATTAGCCAATATATTATATTTCAACTATTTGTTGATTTTGAGAAAACTTGCAAGAAAAGGATCACACCCACGGTATAACGGAAGGAGAAAGGGTTTTGAGCAAATGAAAGAATGTTATTTAAGCGAGGTCATGCCTTTCTTTAAACTTCGAAAGATCACTTTGAGAGTCTTAAAAGGGATAGAAAGCGATATCAAGGGAATGGAAAAGGAATTTGATGCAATGGTAGTTGAAGTTAGTGATTATGAGCGTGCACTAAAATATAATGAGATTGATAGGAAGAACTTGCATACCTTAAATGAGACTCTTATTCTTGAATGTGTTGCTCAAGATATTTTTTCAACGCTTCAAATTGCTCTATTAATGCTTCCAAATTTCATGAACTATCTGTGGCCTGAAAGTCTCCCATGATCGTGTCATTGAGCTTGAAAAACTAATTCTAAACTAAGCGAGAAAATTGAACTGGATGATCACGACAATTTGGTTAAACATTTTTCTAAACTAGAAGTTGAGCATTTTAATTTACAACTCAAATATCAACATCTCAAAGAAAATGTCAAAACTTCAAATATCAAGACATCTTTAGATGCTCCGAGTTTGATGCGCTTTTCAAATTAACAAATGTGATGAGCAGATTCAAGCTCGATGCAACACGATCGAGAAAGTTGAAAGACCAAATCTCTCAATTAAAGGGTCAAGCGAACAATATGACGGGCTCCCAAATGCCTCCTCCTTTAGATTCTCGGAATTCTCAAACGTTTCATCTTCAAAACCTAGTAAATGCTTTACAAAAGGAAAGCGAAAGTTTTCTAGAAGAAAATGAAAAGGTTAAACGTCATTTCAATGAGTTATTTGAATCAATTAAAGTCACTCGTAACAAAAATAACGAACAAATAGCTTCATTGCAAAAGGAAATTGAGAATCAAGAGTCGGGAAAAAGGAAAATGCCAATGACCAATGGGGAGAATGTTGTATCAATGGTTCACTCTTGTAATAAATATGCTTTATCGTGACATATGTCCTCCTCATCTAAGGAACAACAAACTTGCTATTCAAACATACTTCTCATCCCTTAAGGATTGCCTAGAATGTCTGCGTGAGATTGTTGAAGAGGATAAGCTAGAGAAACCTCATGATAATGCAATTAGACATGCATGCTTATATGCCAAACGATCTCAAGAAATCTTAGAATGCTTGATCACAATATGCCCAAAGTCATTAGGTGAGAGAGTTAATCCTTTGATTCCATGCTCGATGCCTAATGCCAAGTATGATATACATTTGATTCCCAATGTTTTGAATGTGAACCATAGTGTGCCTTTAAGTAGTTCGATTCGGATCATCAATGCTAAGAAAGAGAACTCAAGTGTGCCTTCTAGGAGTACAAATCTCAATACCTCTAGTTTTAAGAAAGTGAACCTTAGTGCACTGCATGTAGTTCGGACCCCGAAGACATCTAAGCGGTGATGCAAAGAGTAGTTAAACCAACTAATGTTCCCATTCCTCTACAAGAGTAATCGGTGACATTAAGCGGAGCGGTCAAAGTCTCAAGACAATACAAGGAATGATAGGACCTCCCAAGCTAAGAATGTGCCTTTGGAAGAGAGTAGAAGAACAATCTAGGAACTTTAAGCTTGAATTGAATAAAACGAATCGTGTTGATTCTAGTATTAGCCATAGGCGTCTTGTAATTAATTCAATTCGATACTATTTGCAAACCTTGTGCGATGTCCTTGAATTCTATTTCTAATCATGAATGTGGTGTTAATGTTACGCTAATGATGTTAATTGTCCGATTAATATTGTTAATGCAAAATTCATGCTAAGAAGGCTAAAAGGCAAAACGCGAAAGAAAGTTAGAAAGCGGTGGAAACCCACGGGAAGAACATTCGATAAAATAGGCTTTTATTGGATACCTATTGGTCTTAAGACTAATCGAGATAATGCCCACTAGAAAATGGATGCCTCTTGGTAGAACTATTCCTTAAGTGATCACACTGTGAGCAGGCTAATCTTGACACTAATCTTGCATCTATTCACAATGATTCCATTGCCTCACTTTACGATATGAATGCTTCTATTTCGATGTGGGTGTTCCAAACATTGTTACTAACCAAATGGAACCCATTCTTGCATGGGGATCCCAATTATCCGATTATCCATTCTTATGCGTGTTCAGCTGCGGATCGTTCAAATCGTTACGTGGTACACGGACTCAGTTGTTCCAAGCATATATTTGGAGACCGGTCACGGCTCATGAACCGTGAGCAAATTCATCGGACTATTAGATTTGGTAATGATCATTTCGGTGCTATTATGGGTTATGGAGTTTATATTGTTGGTGATAGTGTCATTTCTAGATTTTACTATGTGGAAGGTTTGGGTCATAATCATTCTCTGTTGGTCAATTACGTGATTACGATCTAGAAGTAGCCTTGAAAAACATACACCTTTGTTAGAGATCTTAATGGTAAGGAACTGTTAAAAGGAACTCGTGGCTCAAATCTCTACACCATCTCTATCGATGACATGATGAGGGCTTCTCCAATCGCTTGTTATCAAAGGCTTCAAAACAAAGTAATGGTTATGGCATCGTCGTCTCAATCACTTGAACTTGGCACCATCAACGATCTTTCCGAAAGGACTTAGTTGTAGGTCTACCTAGACTAAAGTATGAAAAGGATCATCTTTGTTCACATGCCAATTGGGTAAAAGCAAAAGTTTGCCCACAAACCCAAACCTACTAACTCATCACGAAGTTCTTCATATGATTCATATGGATTTATGTGGACCAATGAGGGTGCGAGAATATCTTTGGGAAGAAATATGTGTTAGTTGTGGTTGATGATTACTCTAGATTCACAGGTCAAGTTCTTAAGGACAAAGGATGAAACTCCGATATCATCATCAAACTCATCAAGCAGTTGCGAGTTCGACTTAACAAAACCGTCGAATTATCGAGCAGACAATGGGCCGGGTTTGTCAACAAACAACTTAGTGAATTCTATGAAAGCGTTGGAATCGACCATCAAAGAAGTGTACCACGAACTCCTCAGCGAGCGGTGTAGTTGAAAGACAAATCGAACTCTTGTTGAAGCTAGAACAATGCTAATTTACTCAAAGGTTCCAATGTTTCTCGAATTGAAGCAATTGCCCATGCATGCTACACACAAAATCGTTCCACGATTCACACTTGTACATGGAAAAACTCCATATGAACTTGTCCACAACGAAAACCTAATCTCTCTTTCCTTCGTGTGTTTGGTGCATTGTGTTATCCAACTAATGAGGTCAAGACTTAGGAAACTTAGGGCTAAAGTCGACATTGGAGTATTTGTAGGATATGCACCAAACAAAAGGGATACCGAATCTACAACAAAAGAACCCGAAATATCATGGAAACCATTCACGTTACGTTTGATGAGTGACCGGTCAAATGGCTCCTGGACACTCAAGCTCGGGACCCGCACTTCAAAACAGTCCCATTGGTTCATCTCTTGTTCCAAACTCTTCTCAAGAAACTCCATATGTACCTCCATCGAAGATGATTTAAAGAAATTGTTTGATCCTATGTTTGATGAACTGTATGATTCAATTACTAATGAGGTGTTGATCCCTACAACAGAGGATGCTCATATTCACGTGAATGAAGTCAATCCTTGGTCTCAATATCTTTAAGTCAAGAAGCACTGCTGCGATCCTTGATCTCATCAACAAATCATCATCCTTCAAATGTACATCATGGAAATGTTTACGCATCAATGATGAAGTTAATCCCTTTGCTACTCCACGAAGATGCTCCATTTGAAAACATATTTGCTCTGAATCATCATCGAACCATCTTCTTGAGAGACATCGACTCGGCTACTTGATCCCTCAACAAGCGCCACACGAACACCTCGGAAAATGGACTCACGATCATCCATTAGACAACATCATTGGTAATCCCTCTCGTCTGTATCAACCCGGAAACAACTTGCAACCGATGCCTTATGGTTCTTCTTCAACTCCGTACTATCTAAGATCGAACCAAAAGATGTTAAAACCGCCATGAATGAAGATAGGCGGTTCAATGCCATGCAAGATGAAATTCATGAGTTTGATCGACTTGATGTATGGGAGTTAGTACACTCGAGCGTGCTATGATTATAGCTCTTAAATGGATCTTCAAAGTGAAACTTGATGAGCATGGTGATGTGTTGAAGAACAAGGCTCGATTAGTTGCTAAAGGATACCGTCAAGAGGATGGTATTGATTTTGAAGAATCTTTTGGTCTGTTGCTCGAATCGAGGCAATCGAAATCTTTACGGCTAATCTTTAGTAAGAACATGGTAGTCTATCGGATGGATGTGAAAGCGGCATTTACGAGCGGAGATCTTAAAGAAGTCGTCTCGTCGCCCAACTGAAGGATTTGGGAATCAAAAGCATCCTACTCACGTTTATCGTCTGAAGAAGGCTCTTTACGGTTTAAAGCAAGCTCCAAGGGCATGGTATGATACATTGTCAAAGTTTCTTCTATCTACGGATTAGCAAAGGAGCGATTGATCCTACATTATTCACCGAAAGTCGAGGCAAACATTTAACTCATGTTCAAATTTATGTTGATGATATTATTTTGCCTCGGCGGACCTAATGGAATGTGATCGTTTTCAAATGAAATGAGTTCAAAGTTTCAAATGTCAATGATGGGACAAATGTCATTTTCTTGGGATTACAAATTTCACAAAGTCCGGAGACATTTTCATAAATCAATCTAAATATGCAGAGATTTTAAAGAAATTTGGATTTGATTCAAGTGACCTGTTGACACCCCATGATTGACCGAACCAAACTAGATGAGGACCACTCGGGGATCATGATTGACCAAGCGAAATATCGCGGTATGATTGGATCCACGATGTACCTCACGACTAGTAGACCAGACATCTTGTTCATTTGTTTGCATGTGTGCTAGATACCGAGCTAAGCCTACTAAAAAGCACCTTGAAGCGAGTTAAGCGGGTCTTCGGTATCTCAAGGAACCATCAATATGGGTCTTTGGTACCAAGGACACCGGTATGTCACTAACGGCCTATCGCGAATCTTGATCATGCGGTTGTCAAGACACACGTCAAGTACGTGGAGGTGCTCGGTTTTGGGTGATAAGCTTGTGAGTGGTCTTCAAAAAGCAAATGAGTACTTCTATTTCCTCTGAGGAGGAATACATAGCCATGTCATCTGTTGTGCTCAAATCTTATGGATGAGATCTCAATTATCGACTATGGCTTTGAATTCAACAAAATCCCTACATCTTGTGATAATAAAGTGTTATTGCTCTCTCATGCAACAACGTTCAACACTCAAGAGCAAAGCATATCGACATTCGACATCATTTCATCGGGAACAAGTGGAAAAGGTGTGGTGGAACTCTATTTTGTGAGGTCGAATACCGGTTAGCGACATCTTCACCAAAGCTCTTCCAAGAGCGTTTTGAGCTTATTCTTCCACGACTTGGCTTGAAAAGCCTTCAACCGAAACACTCAAACGTCTTGAGGAGGAAGACGAGGAGTAAAAGGTTTCCTTCATCTATCTCTTGTAAATATTTATTCGAAAAACAAAATACAAAATTATAAAACTTTCAAAATCCATAAAAATCGGAAAAATTCGAAAAATCTTCAAAAAATATTGTCAATTTGTCATGTTTTTCTCGGTTCGATAATATCTACGGTCTTTGTGATGTCATTCAAAGAATGACACGGGACTTTAGATGTTGTTCGAATTCTTTAAAAAAAAAAAAAAAAAAAAAAAAAAAATATTTTTGGTTTTATTGTCATTTTCGAGCAATAACCGGTTTTAAAAAAGAACGAGCCATGTTTTATCATGCTTTCAAATTCCATGCTCGATTCTATAAACATTTATCTCTTGAAAACTAAATGCTTTGAAAAATAACTCGGTCTCTATTTTTAATCATCGGGACTTATTTGTCAAAATCTCTATCTCTCAATCAACAACCTATGTCATTGATTGAGGGGAGAATGATTTCAATTAAATATAAAGTTATTCGGCATTTAATGGTTTTCAAAAGATATTCATGCATGTTTTACCAATGGAGCTTTTAAATCTTAAAATCCGATCCTTATCAGTTAAGTCGCTTTCATAATCAAGTCACAATTCTCCTTAAAAGCTTTCAAAATCAATTTAAATCTATAAGAGATCACAAATCTCAAATGATTTGATAATTGTGATCGGGGGAGAACGTGTGATTTAAATTGGATTTAAACTGATTATTCGGTAAATGGTTTTATAAGGATGTACATGTTGTCCTTCCCACATGTGACAAACGATTTCAAATTTTTCAATGCACATGTTGAGGGGAGCATCTATCTTAAACCTATGATTTGAAGCGTGATCATTTATCTCAATGTGCGTTCCTCTAGTATGTGCAAAACTCTTTTCAAACCTCGAGGCACATATTGAGGGGATCAAATTATGGAAACCTCATCCTTCACGGAAATGCTTTATCTACTTGATTTGATCAAGGAAGTGATGGTGATATTTTTAGAAAATGGTAATCAAAGAAGTAATTTCTTCCTCTTGCCTCCGTGTGCAAAACGATTTCAAACATTTGATGCACATGTTGAGGGGAGCACTTATCCTAAAAATATCAAAAACAATTCGGTACAAAATGTTTTGATAATATATCACAAGTATCTGGATTGATTTTCAAATGGTTTTCAATTGGTTCCAATGGCGGATGAACAATACCAAATAGACCGACCAACTTTACTTTATATGCGGTGATATAAGGATGATAAGGTTAGGTATTGGTTCCCATGATCCACGAACGGAGGGATCTACCGAGGACAATCCACTAGTTAGTGTAGAGTCCTTAGGTATGATGATAAAAGGAGAAAAGTGAGATATGGGAAGAGTGCGGATGAGGCGAGCAAGTCTTGGAACATACCCAACAAGGTTCTTGCTATGAAGTCTCGGTAAGCAATGAAGGGTTGAAGAATTAAAAGAATTGAATGAGAAAAGGGTGAAAACAAATAGCCCTCCATTTATTCAACCTTAGAGGCGAAACCGGGTTCACTTCATATGCTCTTGATGGTAACATCGGTATTGAAGACAAGGCGTCATGGACCTAGTGGCGCTGCACTTCAACTTTCCAAACCACTCAAGTTCCTCTTAAAAGGACTTGTTTCATTCTCACGGGGCAGACATTATCTATCGACTTTCTCTTAGAGATTGTTGATATTGAAGAAGGAGACCTCTCCTAGTCTCGACACACAGATCCAAATATGCACAAATTGAGTCTAGAGCCACGAGATCATCAATAAATCTCATTAGGACACTTTCAATGAAGACTCTGTTTCACACAATGTGGAAAGAGATTACATCTTGAGTCCCACGCATTATCCTTGTGGTATTTCGAACATCCGAGTGATGTGTTTACATATTCACAATGAAGATGAAAAGCCTTCGGAGCCAACATCAAACAAGCTCTGGTAGGTGGCATGTGAGATCTATTATATGGATCAACCATGTGACAACCGAGCAGAAACAATGGGGCGATTCAATCCCTTGAATCAATCTGGTTCGAGTTATGGATTGACGGATACCTTTGAAAAACCGGTCGTTGTGCTTAAAACTCTTTTCTTTAGCACATCGACCGTGTACTCATTTTCAAACCAAAGGTATTTTTATGATTGATAATTGAGTTTCAATAAAACCCTCGTTGTATTGCAAAAACAATTTCTATTGAGCAATACACGATTGTTTTCAAATCTCTTTTCATCAATCGGTGAACTTAAAATTTGTTTGGTTCACTCACTCCGTGTTGTCTTCTTTGAGATGTTCGGTTTGAGAACAGCTAGAGCATTCGCGAAACCTGTCAAGGAAATTCTTGAATTATACGATCACAGCGTACATGTCTTGATCAGCGGGGAACCGTGGGCGTGTACCTCAATTCAACGAAGTGATCAAAGACACTTTCGTGCGATTTATTAACTAATTGTTGTATGCGAGTACGCCCAACGTTTGCGGTGATCGAGAATGAAGCGGTCAATCCATAGCCGCATGCTCGCTTAACACATTCAACTCAAAAGAAATCATGATTAGTGCATCAATGACTCGATATTTTCACTCCATGCTTCGCTTTCTGCTGCCAATATCATGAATCAACTAAAGCTTCCGCTACTCGATAAGAAGATATCATGATCCGAATGTGAGCATGTCGGTCCTAATGTCACAACATCACATAATACCAACTCCACAAAGGATGTCTCGAGAGATTTTGATGGTGATGATCTCAAAGATGGCACAAATTTATTATCACGTGGATCGAGAAAGACCTCCACTTGAAGTAACCAAACATGCAATGTGATGAATCAATGACTACGAGCTTAGGAGCAAAAGACTACATCAAGAATGCAAGATCAATTGTTAATGTAATATCTATTTGTATTCAATGTAATTTTGGTACATGATTGAGGTGACCTCCTTAGGGAGATTGTTAGGAATTAGAAATTCCGGTATTAAAGAGTCGGTCACCTCAAGTATATGTAATCGTTAAGCTCGTAGTCGTAGTTATTTTAAGTTATGTAATATTTAGTTAAGTAACACCGTGGAGGACTAGACGGTCTTTACCCAGCTGTATGCACGATCCACGACCCGTTGTGTGGCGATTTATGTAAGACTATAAATACTCTCTACCTTCCAAGGTAGAGTTTGGAACTCATAATAAAATTTTCTTTCTCTCACTAAAGTTCCCTAAACCTCTAACTTTCTCTCTAGAATTCCACTTATTCGCCACCTTGTTGTTATGGTTTGATGTGTATGTGAAAACTTATATCTAACAAGATGCTTGAGCGAGAGTTATCTAAAATGTTTTCTAAAACATGTCATTTCTCAAAATTTCCTTTATAATGGCTTTCGTATACTTCAGTACGAAACCCGGACTTCAAAATAATGGCTTTCGTGTACTTCAGTACGAAACCCGGACTTCAAATTAAAGGCTTCTAGATACATCAGTTCAGGACCCGCGCTTCAAAGAAAGGAAAGTGCTTAACCAAATCAAAGGTTTTAAATATTTTTCAAGCACTATTCCTAAAAACATAATGGCTTGTAAGTATTTTTGCTTGCAACCCGATCTTTAAAGAAAGGAAAGTGCTACGCAAAATCGATTTTCATAAATATCGAGCACTTGTCCTAAAACAAATGAAGAAAATACTTCTTCAATATCTTCAAAAGTTTTTTTAAAATCTTCATCTTGCTTACCATTGATTCGAAATTTTTCAAAATCTCTCACATTTGGTACCAAGATAACTCCCTCTAAACTCTTAATTTGATTCTAAATTTTATGTATGAAAAATATACTTTCCTTAAGGGGGAGTATTAAACTAAAATTGTTCCAAAAATTCATGCTAAATCAGTTTCTCTCCAAATGCTTTTCGAAAAACATATCTTTTAATCATTTTGTTTCAAAAACATCATGGGTATGCTATTTTTGAGGGGGAGAAACGTGATTAGAATGTGATAAAAATGTTTAATGATCGTTGTTTGAATCTCAAAAGAGCTCGACTTAGTCGGAACCAATGAATTGACGAGAAATCAAAGTCAGTAAATGTACCATTTCAAAAAACTTGTGATAGACATGCACTTTCATGGGTCTAACCTTCTTTACGAGAAGAGTTTACAAATTCAAGGTAGTTATTAGAGCTAGTTGTAACCTAAAAACTGACAATGGAACTCTTTAACTAAGCTACGTAACCGTGTCTCGTGGGGAATTGTCTATCATGAGCCGATCAATTCAAAAAGTGCTAACTCTATCCTCACTGTGCAGATTTAAGTTAAAACTCATAAGCACATGTGAAGGGGGAGTGTTTTTGAAAATTCAAAACTCTTAAGGTGTTAAAAAAATGTTTTATAATCACAAACACTTTGAGAGATTTTCAAGAAAAATGGTTTTATGGCAATATAGGAATAGTCATGGAGTTATAAGGTGACTAAGGATAGGAAATCCGTCCTATGATCCGCCAGAGCCGGAGGGATCTACCCAAGGACAATACCCATAGTAAGTATTAGAAGTCCTTACGTATGATTGAAAAAAGGAGTAATGTGAGAAAGGAGAAAGAAGGGGTTGAAGAATTAAAAGGAAAAGGTGAAAAGAAATAGCCCTCCATAATCAACCTTAGGGCAGAAACCGGGTTTAATTCATCTCACTCTGGTTGTCACTTAGATGACGATGGTATTGAAGACAAAGACGTCATGGACCTAGTGACGCACTGCACCTAACCTTCTTGCCACTCAGTTCCTCTCAAAAGGATTTGTTTCATTCTCACTGGGAACCCTGCATAATCTATCGACTTTCTCTTAGAGATTGTTGGTATTGAAGAAGGAGACCCTCTCCCTAGTCTCCTGATTCGTCCCAAACCGTCAAGTTTTATCACGCAAGCTAGCCACTTGTGAATGGCTAACCGTAACAAACTTAAAACAGTCTGAAACAAATGCAATGAAGATCGGGAGAGTATAGTGTTTCCCAGTCGTTATGTCCCAACGAAATGCGAGAATAGTCAAGCGATATAGTGATCGAGAGGATTTGAGCGGAAAAGAGTTTATGATTGATTATAACTACGAAAAAGTGAATAAATTACAGGGCTTAAATGCAAATTAAAGAAAATTAAAAAGATAAACTATATTAAATAAACGCTATCACTATTTTTAAAATGATGTTTTGATTTTTCTTTTATAAAACTTAAATTAAAAACTACGTGACGTACAAAAAGAAAATGTGAAACTGAAGCAATATTAATCCTAAAAATATGAAAATGACATTTTACAAACCTAATGATATGAGAAAATTTATAGAAATAGAAAATTATTTTTATAACTATTTAATTAATTATTATTAATTAAAAACTAATTTTAACTATTTAATAATAGCCTAAAATACAAGAAAATATGAAATAAAGCTAGAAAAATGAAATTATGACTTAGAAAATCTAAAATAACTAAAGAGAATTTTCAAAACTAATTTTATATTTTTACATTTATTTTTGTATTTTCTATGAATTAAAAACTATTTAAAACTACTTAAATTGCTTAAAATACAAATTTAACTATGAAAAATCTGGAAAAATATTTTTTGACTTTTATATTTATCTTAATCTAGAAAAATGAAAACTTATTTTTTGAAACTTTTACGAATTAATTGTATTAAAAGCTATTTAAAATGCCTAAAAGCTGCTTTTAATTAAGAAAAATAGCAAACTGACCTAGAAAAATGTGAAAATTCAGGAAAACTCTAAAATAATATTCTTATTCTAGGAAAATATAAAACAATGGCTTATGTGTAGGAATATGGAGCTGCAATGCAAGTGCTTATGTAATAAGCACTTAGAATAAGCAAGGTACCAAATGAGTACCAAAGCATCACGAAGCTCTAATAAGCTAAAAGTACTCTAAAACAACAAATTACAACTATCCTAAACTTCTATAGCACTGATTAACTTGATTTGGTGATTTGAGCTCAAGTCTTTAAAAAGCAGTTGAGGCTACTACTTTTAAGCTTGAAAATAAGCAACTCAATAAGCTGGAAATAAAAACCACATGAAGGAACCTAAACTAGACCTGGCCAAGAACTTGTAAACCACAAATGAGCTTTGGACAAGCTCTTATGAGCTTGTTGCAAGCTCTGCAACTCACCTGTGCAGACTCAGTATTAACTGAGTCAGTGCACAGGGGAGATAGGACCAAAAGCACAAGCCATTTTTAAGCTTATAAAAAATTACTAAAAATATGCAAAAATGATATTAAGAAAATATACCAACTGAACTTTTTAAACCCACAATTTCATTTGAATTGAGCCAGAAATGAATCCATTAAAAATCACTCAAGTTGGGCTTAAAATGACTTTTTCATTTTTTTGACTTTTTGACAGATATGGAACTTTGACTTTCATGAGTTTTGCAACTGATTTAAGGACTGATATTGATGAGTTATGGTGAAATGAAACTAATGCAATCTATTTCTATGATATCTAAGCACAAAACAAGCTTTTGATCTTGCAAAATTCCAACAGATTTGAAATTAAAACAGGTTCAATCTAATTTTGACTTTTGGTGACTTGATGCACAAGTGAATGACTCAGATGATTCAAATGGACTTAATGGAGACTAAGTGAACAAATTTCAAGCACAAATAAGAGCTTAAGATCAATCAAACCAACTGATCCAAACACTGTTTTTGTGACAGATTTGCTATTTAAACTAAGCTCATTACTGCTTTAGCTAATATTCTTACTTAAACTGAGATTACTTATACTAGTTACTACTAATTAAACAGGTTTAAACTTATAATGTTCACAAATACAAATACAAGCACAAACTGCAAATTGAACTAAAAATGAAAATGAGGTAAACAAAACTCACAAGTGTCCCAGCTATGATTGCAACTCAAATAATACCCAATCTATTCTAACCTACTCAAATCCAACCCAAATTAAGCTCTGCAACACCCCTTATCCAATTCCATAACTGCTTGAGCTAATATCTTTTCACAGTTGACTTTTGTTGACCCAAAATGAAAATTGCTTGAAACTATTTTCCAAGCTTACTAAAAGCTATATAGGGCTTAAGTGAACTTGTTTGAACTTAAAAATAAGCCATTGGAAGCTTGAAATTTAAGAGTTTGAAACTAAAAATTGGCAACAGTAAACTGAAAACTTGAAATGTTGTTTTACTTTGAATTGCTACTTGAATAATGATTATAATGATAAAATAACTTAAGTTGAGTACATGGGAACAGAAAATTAAAGCTTTTAAACTAAACTAAAACATTGAAATTGAAAACGACATACAAGAAATTATAAAACTAACTACTGCTTTCTTCCTTCTCTCTTTCTTCCTTTTTATACACCAACATGCTTTCTCTCACTCCTCTGATTGATTCCCACTTGGTTTTAGGACCATTGGATCACTTGGTTTGATAATGGCCATTAATTTGGTTTTGGCAGGAAAAGGTGATTTTGACCTTGGCTTCTGAATTTGCAACTAGGGGTGGCTAGGTATGATGATGAGGAGGGTTGGAAGAGATAAGGGATAAGGTCCAGTGAGAGGTGAGGTTGCGGGGTTGCGGGCCAGTGGGAAGATAAGCAGGATAAGGGAGGAAAAGGCATTTGTTTGTTGGATTTGACCGGGGGTCAAAAAGGGAGGTCAAGAGGTTAAGGCGGGGTCAAAGGTGTAATGGCGGGGTCCAAAATAAGAAGGGTCCATTTGGTTTGTATTTAAATAACAAGGACCATTTTGTAAATTTTGAATCTTGAGGGACCATAGTCGCCAATTTATCAAAGTTGTCACAAGGACCAAACCACAAGTTCCAATAGTACAAGGACCGTTTGACATTTTCAAATTTCAAGGACTATTTGTGACAATTTCAAAACTTGAGGACTAAAGTTGTAATTTTGCAATTTTGATTTTAAGGACCAATTTTGACAACTCATGAATCCCTAAGGACTTAAAATGATATTTTTTCTTTATTTTGATTTACGAGGACTCTTTTGACAACTTTTGAAACTTGGGGACTAAAGCGCCAATTATGCAAACTTGATCGTTTTCACAGATTTTGATATTTTGCATTTAAAACACATAAAACACTTATTTGTGATATTTTATCATTTTAATGCATTTAAAGTGTTTTGGATGTTTTGCGGTTTAAATGGTACAAAATGATGAGTATTTACACACTCATCAATCCCCACTAAGATATTGCTAGTCCCTAGCAATGTTTAAAGAAAAATTAATGGTTTCATCTCTTTACCAAAAGCCATTACTTGGAGTAGCCAAATGTTTCGGTTCAAGTAAGAACACAGGGTACAATGATAACCAAATGATTTTGAGCAAATCACCGACTTTCAACGGTTTGATTTGTCTTTACGAAGCCGTTTGCTACGGACTAGCCAACTCTTAGATAAATTATCAATATTATCTTTGGTGAGTGATTACCAATTATGGTTTTCCACGCCTTTACCACAAGCCATAAACTTGCGGGCTAGCCAACTCTTCACTTTTAAGGATATGGTGAATGAATACCATACAATTTTGGGCAAATTGCAAGCCGTCAATGATTTGAGATATCTTTACCAAGAGCCGTTTGCTCTGGATTAGCCAATCCTTATGTGGGTTAGACATGGTGGATGATTACCATTTGTTGTGTTTAGTACATAGTACTTCCACTAAAAGAAAAAATTTTAAATTTGGCCATTTTGGGGAAAAAGGGACTAAAATGGTACATTTATGATCAAATTCACGAATTTCCCCACACTTAGAAATGAATATTGTCCTCAATATTCAAAGTACCATTGTTATGCGAAACTTAGAACGTAAAAGATAACATTACTAGCTAAGTGTAGAAACACAACAATTATTCTCTTTTTAATATTTACAATTTTCGTTCATTTTTAGATCTATATACAACATGTGGGCATCTCCCCACACTAGAGTGGTACACGGGTGAAAACCCATGTTTAACTCTTGTTTTTGATTACCGAAGTCGCTAGCTTGACTCGACCCCAATTAATTTGTTCATGGGAAGTAAGTGGAAGAGACAATCTCCATCTGGACTTTCATTCAAGATGTTTGGACAAACATTTGAAGCACGTGAAAGTTCCACACCGATGAGATATACATAGAACCGGCTCACAAATGATAAATGAAAATGTCGGGGTCAAAGATAATGTCTTCATTCCCGAAGGAGTGAAGAACAGGAGAAGCAACGGGATATATGAAGAAAAGAAAGAAAATCATGATAAAAATCATGACTAACTCTTCATCCTCAATAGGAGAATTCATAGTTTCATGAATCTCATCAGTTAAGCTCGCTTGATCAAGACATATTATGGGTGTGTCTAGATCAAAATGGAAGTTATCATACTCCGGCGGAGATATGATATGAGTGAGTTCACCGGCGAACTCCTCGTGAAGAGAATCAATCACAAGATGTAAATCATGAATTCTTGTTCCATCAGACTCATCACTATCCTCAATCGAGTATCAAAGGTGGATTCTCATAAATTAAGGTGAATTCGAGTCGAATTCAAATAGAGGATTGGTGAAAGTAGTTTTGAATGCTTGGGAACAAAGTGATTAATATTCTCTATTGAATTGTTGGGATAAGAAGTGAGTGAACGATCATTATCAAGGAGATTTTCAGTCTCTCCCAGATCGGCTTTAAAATCAAAGATATCATCATCACTTTTTGATGAAAGTGGATTGATGTGAGCGAGTTCATCGGTGAACTCCTCAAGAAGAGGATCGGGGCCGTGGGAGTGATGTCTCAACATACTCAATGTTTCCATAGGAAGCACAATCGTCGCTATGATCGAGAAAGTCTCAAAATGATCTTTTGAACACTCAAGAGGGAAAGAGAATCACACATATGATCGGAAGTTCCCTATGACTCTCTCGGGATTGGGACAAGGTTCTCAACACTAGACTTTATGAATTCGTCCGATTCCTTTTCGTGGAGCAGTGTCAAGATGCTCGTCCCCATGTTTAGAGAGTGAGTGGGAGCTTGGTGTGATAGCGTTGTTTGAGATGGAATCTCAGCTGCGGATATCATCGATGAACTTGATGATTCTTTATAGAATTGAAGGATATCAAGGGTAACTTCATCATCATCTTCATCGAGAAGAGCGACATTGTGAAATATAGCACGTGTTTTGGTGCTTGTTCTTGACAAGTAATTCCTCCATACTCTTTTCGTTTCTAGCATCTCGTTCTTTTGCAAGTAATTCTCCCATGGTTTTCTCACCACTCACTTGATTCTTAAAGTTTTGAATCATATCATCAAGTGTTTTATTGCGGTTTCAAGATCTTGGGAAATTTCTTTAGGCAACGGCTCGGTGGAGTTTGAACCGTATGGTCTTGTGGAGGTTGGAAATTGTCAAACTGTGAGAGTCATGATTGTTACAAGGAAATGGATTCCCTATTTGACAATCGAGTGAAGTGGGGACCTCCACAGTACTCACAACATAAAAGCTGTTGAGTGCGGATGGTGAATTATATGGATATTAGTCATAACCAAAGTTCGAGCATCACCGGAAAAGCTGTTCATAGACAAAGGTGTTTGGGATTGACACTCAAATCCTTGGTGAGGACCTCCACAAAATTCACAGCGATTATGTTGATTATATGAAGATAAGTCGGGTGTGGTGGGTAATTGGAAAAATTTGAGGGTCGTTAAATGAGTTCGGATTAGGATTATAATCAATTGAATTCCTCGAACCACAAAACAAACAACTCCGTTCTGAATATCATTACCACATTGTACACACGTACACCAACGACGAGGTGAACCAAAAGAGGCTCACCACAACCGACACAAGGAATAAACGATTTCATTTGAGAGTTATGAGAAGGAATCGGTTTATTCAAAGAATCAACAAAACCAACATGGTGATCGAATGACTATCAAGTCTCGAAGAACATTTTGAAAAATCCGGAGGTGGGACAAGTGGTGTGCTCGAGAGCTAGCAATTTCCACCACTTCCGTTATGGTCTCCGGTTACGGTTTTGAGAAGCGTGAAGATTAGGCAAGTCATTCTTGCTAGTCACCGGTCTAAATTCGCATGCTTGCTTTTAATCGTAAATCGTGAAAGTTTAGGATCAATTTTAGGCGGCTTAGGAGCAATTGAGGGTTTAGATCTTTGGATAACCGTAGGTTGGACGTTTTAGTACTTCCATTATCGAGAGGAAGTACACGGTCCTTGTCACCCGGTTTCTCGTTCCATTTCCCTACGCGAATTAATGGATCATCACGAACAACACGAATTCTTGACATTTGTGATAAAGTCAAAGTTTTCAACCGTCCCGAATTAAATCGTGGTCGAGAGATTCCATGAGAATAGAAAAAGTTAGAATCAAATGGATAGAGGGTAAAGGGATAAAGAATCAAAAAGGGTAAGAGGGTAAAGAGGAATATTTTGGTATTTTTGAAAAACATGATGTAGAAACAAAGAATGAAAATCTTTTGGGTTTTGATTTTTAAGATGTTTTGGATTTTATAAGAAAATATGAATACATATAGATGGTATGAACAAGGTGAATATTCAAATCACTAATCGCTAAGCGTAAGATAATTAGCACGACTCCCCGGCGGTGGCGCTAAAATTTGATTCGCTCCCAAACCGTCAAGTTTTATCACATGAAGCTAGCCACTTGTGAATGGCTAACCGTAACAAACTTAAAATAGTCTAGAAACAAATGCAATGAAGATCGGGAGAGTATAGTATTTCCCAGTCGTTATGTCCCAACGAGTATGCGAGAATAGTCAAGCGATATAGTGATCGAGAGGATTTGAGCGGAAAAGAGTTTATGATTGATTATAACTACGAAAAAAGTGAATAAATTACGAGGGCTTAAATGCAAATTAAAGAAAATTAAAAAGATAAACTATATTAAATAAACGCTATCATTATTTTTAAACTGATGTTTTTGATTTTTCTTTTATAAAACTTAAATTAAAAACTACGTGACTTACAAAAGAAAATGTGAAACTGAAGCAATATTAATCCTAAAAATATGAAAATGATATTTTTACAAACCTAATGATATGAGAAAATTTATAGAAAAAGAAAATTATTTTTATAACTATTTAATTAATTATTATTAATTAAAAACTAATTTTAACTATTTAATAATAGCCTAAAATACAAGAAAATATGAAATAAAGCTAGAAAAATGAAATTATGACTTAGAAAATCTAAAATAACTAAAGAGAATTTTCAAAACTAATTTTATATTTTTCGATTATTTTGTATTTTCTATGAATTAAAACTATTTAAACCTACTTAAATTGCTTAAAATACAAATTTAACTATGAAAAATCTGGAAAAATATTTTTTTGACTTTTTATATTTATCTTAATCTAGGAAAAATGAAAACTTATTTTTTTGAAACTTTTCTGAATTAATTGTATTAAAAGCTATTTAAAAATGCCTAAAAACTGTTTTTAATTAAGAAAAATAGCAAACTGACCTAGAAAAATGTGAAAAATTCAGGAAAACTCTAAAATAATATTCTTATTCTAGGAAAAATATAAAAACAGTGGCTTATGTGTAGGAATATGGAACTGCAATGCAAGTGCTTATGTAATAAGCACTTGGAATAAGCACAAGGTACCAAATGAGTACCAAACTGTCACAGAAGCTCTAATAAGCTAAAAGTACTCTAAAACAACAAATTACAACTATCCTAAACTTCTATAGCACTGATTAACTTGATTTGGTGATTTGAGCTCAAGTGCTAAAAAACAGTTGAGGCTACTACTTTTAAGCTTGAAAATAAGCAACTCAATAAGCTGGAAATAAAAACCACATGAAGGAACCTAAACTAGACCTGGCCAAGAACTTGTAAACCACAAATGAGCTTTGGACAAGCTCTTATGAGCTTGTTGCAAGCTCTGCAACTCACCTGTGCAGACTCAGTATTAACTGAGTCAGTGCACAGGGGAGATAGGACCAAAAGCACAAGCCATTTTTAAGCTTATAAAAAATTACTAAAAATATGCAAAATGATATTAAGAAAATATACCAACTGAACTTTTAAACCCACAATTTCATTTGAATTGAGCCGAAATGAATCCATTAAAAATCACTCAAGTTGGGCTTAAAATGACTTTTTCATTTTTTTGACTTTTTGACAGATATGGAACTTTGACTTTCATGAGTTTTGCAACTGATTTAAGGACTGATATTGATGAGTTATGGTGAAATGAAACTAATGCAATCTATTTCTATGATATCTAAGCACAAAACAAGCTTTTGATCTTGCAAAATTCCAACAGATTTGAAATTAAAACAGGTTCAATCTAATTTTGACTTTTGGTGACTTGATGCACAAGTGAATGACTCAGATGATTCAAATGGACTTAATGGAGACTAAGTGAACAAATTTCAAGCACAAACAAGAGCTTAAGATCAATCAAACCAACTGATCCAAACACTGTTTTTGTGACAGATTTGCTATTTAAACTAAGCTCATTACTGCTTTAGCTAATATTCTTACTTAAACTGAGATTACTTATACTGGTTACTACTAATTAAACAGGTTTAAACTTATAATGTTCACAAATACAAATACAAGCACAAACTGCAAATTGAACTAAAAATGAAAATGAGGTAAACAAAACTCACAAGTGTCCCAGCTATGATTGCAACTCAAATAATACCCAATCTATTCTAACCTACTCAAATCCAACCCAAATTAAGCTCTGCAACACCCCTTATCCAATTCCATAGCGCTTGAGCTAATATCTTTTCACAGTTGACTTTTGTTGACCCAAAATGAAAATTGCTTGAAACTATTTTCCAAGCTTACTAAAAGCTATATAGGGCTTAAGTGAACTTGTTTGAACTTAAAATAAGCCATTGGAAGCTTGAATTTAAGAGTTTGAAACTAAAATTGTAACGATGGCGAAAACTTGAAATGTTGTTTTACTTTGAATTGCTACTTGAATAATGATTATAATGATAAAATAACTTAAGTTGAGTACATGGGAACATAAAATTAAAGCTTTTAAACTAAACTAAAACATTGAAATTGAAAACGACATACAAGAAATTATAAAACTAACTACTGCTTTCTTCCTTCTCTCTTTCTTCCTTTTTATACACCAACATGCTTTCTCTCACTCCTCTGATTGATTCCCACTTGGTTTTAGGACCATTGGATCACTTGGTTTGATAATGGCCATTAATTTGGTTTTGGCGGGAAAAGGTGGTTTTGACCTTGGCTTCTGAATTTGCAACTAGGGGGGGTGGCTAGGTATGATGATGAGGAGGGGGGTTGGAAGAGATAAGGGATAAGGTCTGAGTGAGAGGTGAGGGTTGCAGGGATTGCAGGCCAAGTGGAGAAGATAAACAGGATAAGGGAGGGAAAAGGCGTTTGTTTGACTGGATTTGACCAGGGGGTCAAAAAGGGGAGGTCAAGAGGTTAAGGCAGGGGTCAAAAGGTGTAATGGCAGGGGTCCAATAATAAGAAGGGTCCATTTGGTTTGTATTTAAATAACAAGGACCATTTGTAAATTCTGAATCTTGAGGGACCATAGCGCCAATTTATCAAAGTTGTCACAAGGACCAAACCGACAAGTTCCAATAGTACAAGGACCGGTTTGACATTTTCAAATTTCAAGGACTATTTGTGACAATTTCAAAACTTGAGGGACTAAAGTTGTAATTTTGCAATTTTTGATTTTAAGGACCAATTTTTGACAACTCATGAATCCCTAAGGACTTAAAATGATATTTGTTTCTTTATTTTGATTTACCAGGGACTCTTTTTTGACAACTTTTGAAACTTGGGGGACTAAAACTGCCAATTATGCAAACTTGATACGTTTTTCACCAGAGGATTTCATCTCTTTTCCAAAAGCCATTACTTCTAGAGTAGCCAAATGTTTCAGTTCAAGTAAGAACCTTGGTACAATGATAACCAAATGATTTTGAGCAAATCACCGACTTTCAATGGATTTGATTTGTCTTTACCGAGCCGTTTGCTTACGGACCATAACTCTTAGATAAATTATCAATATTATCTTTGGTGAGCTGATTACCAATTATTGTTTTCCACGCCTTTACCACAAGCCATAAACTTGCGGGCTAGCCAACTCTTCACTTTTAAGGATATGGTGAGTGAATACCATACAATTTTGGGCAAATTGCAAGCCGTCAACGGATTTGAGATATCTTTACCAAGAGCCGTTTGCTCTGGATTAGCCAATCCTTATGTGGGTTATTCATGGTGGGTGATTACCATTTGTTGCGTTTAGTACATAGTACTTCCACTAAAAGAAAAATTTTAAAATTTGGCCATTTTGGGGAAAAAGGGACTAAAGGGTACATTTATGATCAAATTCGCGAATTTCCCCACACTTAGAAATGAATATTGTCCTCAATATTCAAAGTACCGGCTGTTATGCGAAACTTAGAACGTAAAAAGATAACATTACTAGCTAAGTGTAGAAACACAACAATTATTCTCTTTTAATATTTACAATTTTCGTTCATTTTTAGATCTATATACAACATGTGGGCATCTCCCCACACTAGAGTGGTACACACGGTGAAAACCCATGTTTAACTACTGTTTTTGATTACCGAGTCGCTAGCTTGACTCGACCCCGAATTAATTTGTTCATGGGGAAGTAAGTGGAAGAGACAATCTCCATCGGACTTTCATTCAAGATGTTTGGACAAACATTTGAAGCACGTGAAAGTTCCACACCGATGAGATATACATAGAACCGGCTCACAAATGATAAATGAAAATGCCGGGGTCAAAGATAATGTCTTCATTCCCGAAGGAGTGAAGAACAGGAGAAGCAACGGGATATATGAAGAAAAGAAAGAAAATCATGATAAAAATCATGACTAACTCTTCATCCTCAATAGGAGAATTCATAGTTTCATGAATCTCATCAGTTAAGCTCGCTTGATCAAGACATATTATGGGTGTGTCTAGATCAAAATGGAAGTTATCATATTCCGGCGGAGATATGATATGAGTGAGTTCACCGGCGAACTCCTCGTGAAGAGAATCAATCACAAGATGTAAATCTGTGAATTCTTGTTCCACAGAGACTCATCACTATCCTCAATCGAGTATCAAAGAGTGGATTCTCGAAATTAAGGTGAATTCGAGGTCGAATTCAAATAGAGGATTGGTGAAAGTAGTTTTGAATGCTTGAGAACAAAGTGATTAATATTCTCTATTGACCGTTGGGATAAGAAGTGAGTGAGCGATCATTATCAAGGAGATTTTCGTCTCTCCGGATCGGCTTTAAAATCAAAGATATCATCATCACTTTTTGATGAAAGTGGATTGATGTGGCGAGTTCATCGGTGAACTCCTCAAGAAGAGGATCGATCTGGGAGTGATGTCTCAACATACTCAATGTTTCCATATGAAGCACAATCGTCGCTAAGATCGAGAAAGTCTCAAATGATCTTTTGAACACTCAGAGGGAAAGAGAATCACACATATGATCGAAGTTCCCCGTGACTCTCGGGATTGGGACAAGGTTCTCAACACTAGACTTTATGAATTCGTCCGATTCCTTTTCAGGAACAATTGTAGTAATCAATTCTTTAAGAAAATATTACAATGATCAATTGGTGTTCATGACAATACCTGGGAAGTTGCTGCTGATGGATGCTCGCGGGAGGAAGAGATCGTGCAAATTCTCCACATGCTCGTACCAACAACATCTCATGAAAGTTCTCATCAAAATCAAAGGCAACGCAAAGTTAAAGATGATTATTCGTCAATGTCAAAGAATCTACAAAGTTTAAAGACAAGAGAACTTCATCATTTGAAATTCAAAGTCAAAAGAAGTATGAGCATGGTGGAGAAAGACGTGGAGACACCTATCCCAAAGAAATCGACAAACGGCAGACAATACCATTAAATGATCACAAAGCAAAGACCTAATCAAGTGGAGCATCCTTTGAATGACCACCCCTTAGGGGGAGATTGTTAGCCTTAATAATAATTAATAGAAGTGATGGTCATTCACGTTTAGAAACTTTTTAATGTGTGTTAGATATCGTACTAGAATAGTCAACGGGCTCGTGGATTGGGCTATGCTAAATGGCTAATAATTATGTTAAGATAGCCTTATGTAATTTATTGTCTAATCCAAGTCCAATCCAGGCCCAAGCCCAAGCCCATAAGGGTGATAAGTATGAGAGTATAAATACCCCTCAAATGTGTCATTTGAGGGGTGTGCTTGAGTGTGTAAGAAATATTGTTTCATCTTCTATTCCTTTTCTCTCTAAAACATATACATACATCTCTTGTGCCACCACATCTTTGCTTCATCTTTCTAGTTATTATTGTGTGAAATGAATAATAAAGGGTCCTAACAATATTGATTTCTCCTACTCCATGTATGAACAACAGTTTATGCATATCTTGCAACTTCTCCACACTGAACTTCTCTTTTAGTTTTCCAAATAGATTTCTGTTTGAGCAAACATGCCTTTCAAGGTGTTTGCTTATGTACCAGATTATGTCCCATGTTCCTTAATTAGTGCCATCAACCATGAAATCAGTTGGTAGATGTATGCTTCAGGGTGCAGGATCTGTTTGTGTACTATCTCAGAGATCTTTTTTGAGTTTGCAGTCTCAGAAGTCTTCCCTTTGTTTGGACAATTGCTAGCAATATGTCCCCTTAATCTGCATTCATAGCACTTGTATCTCCTATGCTTGTTAGAATCGTTATGGGACTGTGGAAGTGCATGGTTGTAAACTTCAATCTCCTCTATCTTTTTTCTAAGCATTTCTTTGCAATCTTTTCAGATTTGATTTATGCAGTTTCCAAGTCTTGACTCCCTTTCTTTTCTCATTTGTCTTTGAATAAACTGATCTTGCAGTCTTCTCCTCATGGGCCTCCCAGTTTTGCTCTGATGCCAATTATTAGAATGGCCAAAACCTTTGTTTTGCAGTCTTGACCAATTATGATCAAGGTATGAGTTTGTGTTCACCATTTTTGTGATAGACAAGTGTGAGTGTCTATAAAAGTATGTATGTGCATAATAGTATGTAAGTGATAGACAAGGACAAACATATTTAGAGGGCAAGTAACATATTAACTGTAATATATTGATGATTATAATTGTCACTACATGATCCTATATATACTATATGAACACGCATGATACAAAGGGATGTGATGGTTCAATAGAACCAACAAACATGTCCCTTTATCAGTAACTGTCTTGTAGCTGTATCTAACTAACTTTAACTGTCATTTCTGACTTATATAACAATTGTCTAAGGTCTGTTGGCCTATGGCCACGACCAAACGAATCTTGCAGCCTTATGTTTGACACATACATGGCTGCAGACAAATAAAAACTATTTAATAATAGTTAAAAATATGTAACTCAGGTTTGAACAACATAAACTGAGGTTGATTGATCTTAATCTTCCAACACTACTCACCCCAGTATCACTAACAATATAACTCCATGACTACATTTTTTTGCAATCTAGCTCATCAAAAATGAAACAGAATAGTTTTGAAGTACCGTGAGGATCTATAAAAAAAGGCATCATCATAAAAGTTATAGCCCTGACCTCAATAAAGAAGCAACATTGCTGCATTGAGTATATTTCCTGCATATCTCTATTAATCTACACTTTACTAGCAAATACATCTCACTGGCACAACATAAAAAATAGAGATGACATGCATCATCAAGCAGAAAAATTGCTTTAATGTGAAACCATCCAGACCTCAAATGGCAGTGCATTGCTAGAAACAAAAAGTTTTATCTTGAACAACTTTTTATTCCTAGCATCATGCACTGTCCACCAAGCTCATTTGCCCTACTCAATAGGAAACCTACCTTATGGACAACTATTAACCTGTTACTGAGTCATAACCAAACGACACTTACAGTTACCTATCATAGGCCTGCTTAAAAACTTAAATGAGTTTCATTCATTTATGTTGTATGTTCTTCTAGATATTAATTTCTTGGAAGGTAAGTTGTTTTGATCTCTTTTTTATGACATAAGTATCATCTGTAGTAAACGTGCTAGTGAATTATTCTTCACTGAAAGTATAAATCACAAATAGTCGCAAAATTTCATAGAGAAATGCTACTTTTTACAAAAAAAAAATTAACAACCAATAAACTTTATTACTTCAAAAAAACATTTAAGTACATAGGATGTGATTGAATCTCACATCTCAACTCGTTAATAGATGGGAAACAAATACACCATTTGTGTTTCAAATAGAACCTATCATAAGACTGACAACCAAAACTTGTAAAGAACTACTCTAACAACTGCATACGTCTAGTTTGACCACGAACCTTTATATCTTAAGTAATACAAAAAGCTAATTGTGCTTCAGTCAAATCTTCGCAATCTTTATCATCATTATACGAGTTATCATCATAATTAAATTTTCAACGCTCGTTAGGCTCTTCCTCCCAATTCCACCTCCACTCTTGGATTCCAAGAAATATGTTGTTTCATCAAAAACCTCTTCCACTTGATTCTCACTATTCTTGTCACCTACACCAACCACATTAGACGTTGGCTGCTTTTGTGCTAATTGTACCCCATTCACAAATGTAACATCATTAGGCGTACTCGATAAGATTTGAATAGGCTCTAAATCATCCTTTTGCCCCTGGTCCACAACAGTTTCAGCCCTCATTGAATTACCCCCATTTGCACCTAACACATCATTATTTTCAACTGACCTAAGTGCATCAAATGGGTTCTAACAACTTGCCTCTCTACAAGGTGTTTAAGTATTATTCCTGGCACCGCTTGTAGTAGCATCATTTTTCTTAGAAACATGTTTATATACTTGTTTAGTCGACTTATATTGTAATTTAGAACCCATATTAAACCTAGTAGTCGGTTTCTCTCTACCAATTCCATCATTACTAAGATTGAACTTCGCACCACCAGAATGCACCTCCTGATGATTTATATGCTTAATAGGAACCATTTTAAGGCAATTTTCTGAGTCATGTCCAAAATATTACAATTGGCACATCGTGGATGAGTCCATTCGTATTCGATAGTAATTGTTTCGTACATATATCCGTCATCATCCAAATTTGGGATAAAAATAACCATTGAGTCCTTCAAAGTGTTTTCATCACTTAATTCAATCATAGTACGTGCATAGCTATTTCGTCCTCATGGTTCGTTGCACATCATACTTGAAAATGAATCAAGCATTAACGATTTACCAATCTTAGTTGCAATAGCACTAAGACCATAAACAGTGAATTCGGCCATTAGAAAATCATGAAGTTTAACCAAAACTGAAACACAAGTTAAATCCTCCTTTTCAAACTAGTGGAAGTAGTAAATCTTTTAAGAATTATTGGTATGGTACGAGTCATCCAAGGATCATTCTCAAGTACATCATCAAACGTTTTTTTTAACCAAATTTGAAGAAAAAAAGCCTTTGGCATTCATCATAATCTTTTGTATGCCATATTTTTCTCAAGCGTTAAAAACATAATTCTACATAACTGAAAACGCTACACGTTTACCAATGAAATAACCATATAACGAGTTAGTCAATCTACCTCTTACCTCCTCCACAGATGATCTAGGTATCACTACTCCGCATTTACTAGAAGCAAGCGTAGTAAGAACGGGAAACTTAACTTGAGTTTTGTTTCTATCAACATTAAGCACATCCGTGAACGATCTCAAATTATTACCATTAGTATTTTCCCAAGAATCATCACTTGTGTTATTAGCAGCATTCCATGTACCACCAACATCAACAGTCAAACTACTTTCCTCCCTCTCTACATCAGTATACACAATAATCGAAGCTTCGTTAGAATGTTTTAATTGTTTCCCATCATCTCCCATTAACACAAGCTTTCCTTCAAGAATTTGACTCTCTAAAGAACGAATCCTTGCAGCTAATGAAATAGGAGAAGGAATACCAAACGCCTCTGACAAGCTAGGAAATGATCCCAAGGCATCAATGGTCGCATCACTCGGCTTATTGTTGATCAAACACCATACCACAATTTTGTTCTACATCAATTTAATGGACTCGAGCTCGCATGTACGCGTGTTTTTTGGACGAGTTGAAAATAATAATTTAATGAATTAAGATTGGCCTATAAAGATGACACGATCTACATATGTTGTGATCTTTCTTTTTAGTAAGAGTAGGATCAAAATCGATGTCTGAACTGAGTTTTTCCATATAATCCCCCTAGCAAGTTTTTAGACATAGCTTGAACCACTTAAAGTTGGTAGGTAGTTTATTAAACCACTTGATCAAATTTGTTATCTGAATAAGAATTTGGTAAGATTATTCAACATGTAAATAAGTTGAGTTTTTCTATTGTTCTCATTTATTGCAGTTTGTATGTTTTTTTTTCTTCATTTTTTCTTATTTTTTTACATGCATTTTTACTTTGCTATACTTGATCTGCTAAACATGAACATAAACAAATAACATAAACTCATAAATTAGAGAAATAAACAAAAAGATAGATGACCCGATTTAGAAGGATCATCACACATGAAATACGTATAAATACATATCCTAAAACTTGGGGTTAATGATATTTCTTTCTTCCAGAATAGTTGTGGGCTGAGGCGATTTTGGTGAAACAATTTCTTTTAATGGAGTGTAAACGAAAAGAAATGATAGGCTCGACAGGGTGTTCTAATGTATTTCATTAAAAATAAGTGCAACAAAAAAGTATCAGAATTTAAATGACGAATAAAGTCAAATAATTACACAAACACAAGATAAAAATTAGGTTTAATCATAATGTCCCTTATCACTTATTAATTTCTAATTACACTAATGTAATTTTACTAGCGGTCTTAGGATTTATCATTAAAGCAAGTTTTAAAATTTATACACTTCCCGTACATTCAATGAAACAAGATCAATAATCGAGCTTTTCGAACAGAGTTTCAGCTAAATTACAAATAAACCGAGTTTTTCGAGTTGAGTTCTAGTTGAATTCAAACTTTATTGAGCCGCGTAAGCTCAAGTTTCCTTCATGAGAGTCGTCGAGCTATCTAGCTAGCTGAGCTCGGGCCGAACAAAACATTATCAAGTCGAGCTTTGTTAAAGTCAAGTTTGACTGGATTTGACTCGTTCACACCGCTAGCCGTACATGCAAACTAAAGGATTCATAGGTGCAAAATTGAAGTTTTTAACACGATCATCACCGATTAAAATATAATAAAATACACTGGAAAAGTTTGACTATAACACTTGATCAAACTCATGTCTCCAACTCCAATCCCTGGTGTCACTCAAGCAAGTACGTGCCATGACCTCAGTCGATACACCTAGTTCTTTTGCAGACCCATTTATCCAAATCATAACTATATTAAAATCGGATTTAATAAAGAACCGTTATAGTTTTATCACTAAACCATCCCTCTTTGTCTCCATTGTAATTCAAATAAGAAACTCAAATGAACAAATAACATATATGGTTTGAGAACACAGTCAGGAAACTATATAATCAATAAAAATGGTGAACGTAAAACGAAAAAAGAAAAAAGAAAAAAAAATTCATTAATTAGTTTAAAGGGAAGTTACATTAAAAGAAAGACTATGATAATACCTGTTTGAGCTTTTATCATTTATCATGTTAAAGAAAAGAATAAAATTATCCGGTAGGTGACACCATGCATGATGCAAAAGTGCTCATGCTTGCACTATAAATAGAAACACAAATCATGCAGCATCTTCATATCATATCTACAACAACGTACTAATTAAGACACTCTTTCAAACTACTAATATGAAGATCAACTCATGTTTGCTTTTCGCACTTCTTCTTCTCGTCGTTTCTTACGCTTTGGCTGTTGAAACATCGCCACAAGAGACCACGACTCAAGGTTCGTATATTTTTTTTCTATTTTTTGTTCATTATTTCTAATAAATACTTAACATAAACTTGCTACCAATAAAACTTTTACAAATATACAAAATTTATGTTGTCGGAATGGAAATTAAATAGACGTACACCTGAATAGCAATTATTGAAAAGTCCAAAGAGTGCCTAATTTTGCAGCTAAATCCGCGTGTCAGTGATTTATTAGTGTATAAAATAATGAATCTTTTATTAGTATATATGTTTAGCATTCACTACTAAAATTTCTTTTTATTTTGTTTACTTTGTGTAGGAACAAAAGGTGATGCTAATAAGGTAGAACCAAACTATAATGGTGGCGGTGGAGGAAACTACGGCGGAGGTGGTGGGAACTATGGCGGAGGTGGAGGTAAGGGTGGTGGATCATATGGATGCCATCATGGATGCTGTTACGGTGGACATGGTGGTTGTTCAAAATGTTGTGCCTCACTACAAGAAGCTCAAGAGTTTGCAGAGTTTGCAGTGAAACAACTTCGTTCTTGAAGAAAAATTGTAATCTAGTAATCTCGCAGCTAATGCGATAACAAATCCATGTATTTTAGTGAAGTCAAAATAAAATAATGCATGGTGTTGTACTAGAAGTAGGGATATAATGAAATGGAAAATACTCTTTTCCCTTGTGCTTTATATTTTGTCTCGTTCATTTTTTTTAAACAAGGGTGAAATATATTAAACCAAACTAGACACAAATAAGGAAGAAATGAGCATGCCCAAACTTTCATAAACAGATACAAGATTATAAACAATAAAAGTGCAATGCTAAACTACAATCAGATTCTAAGTGTTATATAACCTCCGAGACAGTCTATTCACCCCAATATTCATTAACAATATAACTCCATGACTACATTTTTTTGCAATCTAGCTCATCAAAGTTGAAACAGAATAGTTTTGAAGTACTGTGAGGATTTATAATAAAAAGACATCATGAAAGTTATAGCAGCTCTGACCTCAATAATCTACACTTTACTAGCAAATATACATCTCAATGGCACAACATAAAAATTGGAGATGACATGCATCATCAAGCAGATAAATTGCTTCAATGTGAAACTATCCAGACCTCAAATGGCAGTGCATTGCAAGAAACAAAAAGTTTTATCTTGAACAACTTTTTATTCCTAGCATCATGCAATGTCCACCAAGCTCATTTGCCACACTCAATAGGAAACCTACCTTATGGACAACTATTAACCTATTACCGAGTCATAACCAAACAACACTTATAGTTACCTACCATAGGCCTGCTGAAAGACTTAAATGAGTTTCATTCATTTATGTTGTATGTTCTTCTAGATATTAATTTCTTGCAAGCTAAGCTGTCTTAACCTTCTTCATGACATAAGTATCATTTGTTGTAAACGTGCTAGTGAATTATTCAACGTATAAATCACAAATATTAGTCACAAAATTTCATAGAGAAATGCTACTTTTTAAAAATATTTTTTTTTAACGACCAATAAATTTTATTACTTCAAAAAAACATTTAAGTACATATGATGTGATTGAATCCCACATCTCAACTCGTTAATAGACGAGAAATAAATGCACCATTTGTGCTTCAAATAGAACCTATCATAAGAATGACAAAAAAACTTATAAAAAACTACTCTAACCACTACTTACGTCTAGCATGACTACGAACCTTTATATCTTAAGTATCACAAAAAGCTAATTGCGCTTCAGTCAAATCTTCGCAGTCTTTATCATCATCATACGGGTTATCATCATAATTAAATTCACAGTCAAATCTTCGGTTTCTCTCTACCAATTCCATCATTACTCTAATTGAACTTCGCACCACCAGATTGCACCTCCCGATGATTTATATGCTTAATAAGAACCATTTTAGGGCAATGCTCTAAGTCATGTCCAAAATAATACAATTGGCACATCATGGATGAGTCCATTCGTATTCGATAGTAATTGTTTCGTACATATATCCGTCATCGTCTAAATTTGGGATAGAAATAACCATTGAGTCCTTCAAAGTGTTTTCATCACTTAATTCAATCATAGTACGTGCATAGTTATTTCTTCCCCATGGTTCGTTGCACATCGTACTTGTAAATGAATCAAGCATTAACGATTTGCCAGTCTTAGTTGCAATAGCACTAAGACCATCAACAGTGAATTCGGCCATTAGAAAATCATGAAGTGTAACCAAAACTGAAACACGAGTTAACTCCTCTTTTTCAAACTAGTTGAAGCAGTAAATCTTTTAAGAATTATTGGGATGGTACGAGTCATCCAAGGATCATTCTCAAGTACATCATCAAATCTTTTTTTTTAAACCAAATTTGAAGAAAAAAAGGCTTTGGCGTTCAGCATAATCTTTTGTATGCCATATTTTTCCCAAGCGTTAAAAACATAATTCTATATAGCTGGAAACGCCACACGTTTACCAATGAAATAACCATATAATGAGTTAGTCAATCTACCGCTTACCTCCTCCACAGATGGTATAGGTATCACTACTTCGCATTTACTAGAAGCAATAGTAAGAACGCGAAACTTAACTTGACTGTTGTTTCTATCAACATTAAGCACATCCGCGAACGATCTCAAAGTATTACCATTAGTATTTTCCCCAGAATCATCACTTGCGTTATTAGCAGCATTCCATGTACCACCAACATCAGCAGCCATAATACTTTCCTCCCTCTCTACATCAGTATACACAATAATCGAAGCTTCGTTAGAATGTTTTAATGGTTTCCCATCATCTCCCATTAACACAAGCTTTCCTTCAAGAATTTGACTCTCTAAAGCACGAATCTTTGAAGCTAATGAAGTAGGGGAAGGAATACCAAACGCCTCTGACAAGCTAGGTAATGATCCCAAGGCATCAATGGTCGTATCATTCGGCTTATTTCTGATCAAAGGCTGATTCGAGCTTGTTGAACTCAACTCACCCACAACATTTTCCTACTATTCATATCTGTTTTGCTAGCGTTCACACACTCTTTTTGTTTAACTCCTCCCCGGACTCAAGAACCCACTCTTGTGTAAGAAATATATATCATTTCCCAAATAAGTATGTTAAACTTGAGTACGAGTTTTTGATTGATTACTTTACTAAAGTGTATATTGGAACGTGTTGAGAATCGTAAATCGATTTACACCAAGACACCATACCACAATTTTGTTCTACATCAATTTAATGGACTCGCGCTCGCATGTACGCGTGTTTTTTGGACGAGCTGAAAATAATAATTTAATGAATTAAGATTGGCCTATAAAGATGACACAATCTACATATGTTGTGATCTTTCTTTTTAGTAAGAGTAGGATCAAAATCGATGTCTGAACTGAGTTTTTACATATAATCCCCCTAGCAAGTTTTTGGACATAGCTTGAACCACTTAAAGTTGGTAGGTAGTTTATTAAACCACTTGATCAAACTCGTTATCCAAATAAGAAATTGGTAAGATTATTTAACATGTAAATAAGTTGAGTTTTTCTATTGTTCCCATTTATTGAAGTCTGTATGTTTTTTTTCTTCATTTTTTTCATATTTTTTTACATGCACTTTTACCTTGCTATACTTGATCTGCTAAACATGAACATAAACAAATAACATAAACTCATAAACTTGAGAAATAAACAAAAAGATAGATGACCCGATTTAGAAGGATCAACACGCATGAAATACATATAAATACATATCCTAAAACTTGGGTTAATAATATTTCTTTCTTCCAGAATAGTTGTGGGCTAAGACGATTTTGGTAAAACAATTTTTTTTAATGGATTGAAAACAAAAAGAAATGATAGGCTCGACAGGGTGTTTTAATGTTTCTCATTAAAAATGAATGCAACAAAAGGGTAAAGTAATTTAAATGACAAATAAAGTCAAATAATTACAAAAACACAAGATAAAAATTAGGTTTAATCATAATGTCTCTTATCACTTATTAATTTCGAATTACTCGAATATAATTTTACTAGCTGTTTTAGGATTTATCATTAAAGCAAGTTTTAAAATTTATACACTGCCCGTACAGACAAGATCAATAATCGAGTTTTTTGAGCCGAGTTTCAGCTAAATTACCAATAAATCGAGCTTTTCGAGCTAAGTTCTAATTGAATTCAAACTTTATTGAGCCGCGTGAGCTCAAGTTTCCTTCATGAGAGTCGTTCAGCTATCTAGCTGAGCTCGGGCTGAACAAAACATTATCAAGTCGAGCCTTGTTAAAGTTGACTGGATTTGACTCGTTCATACCGCTAGCCGTACATGCAAACTAAAGGATTCATAGGTGCAAAATAGAAGTTTTTAACACGATAGTCACCAATTAAAATATAATAAAATTCACTAGAAAAGTTTGACTATAAAACTAGATCGAACTCATGAACTCCAATCCCTGTGTCACTCAAGCAAGTACGTGCCATGACCTCAGTCGATACACCTAGTTCTTTTGCAGACCCGTTTATCCAAATCATAACTATATTAAAATCGGATTTAATAAAGAACCGTTATAGTTTTATCACTAAGCCATCCATCTTTATCTCCATCGTAATTCAAATAAGAAACTCAAATGTACAAATAACATATATGGTTTGGAGAACACATATAGCAAACTATAAAATCAATAAAAATGATGCAAAAGTGTGGTTTCTAGCTGCTTGCTAGGTGGTTGTTTTTTAATGAATCATTGTTAAAAAAAAAAAATCAATAAAAATGATGAACGTAATTATGAGAAAGCAAAAAGAAAAAAAGATTGATAAATTAGTTTAAAGGGAAGTCACATTAAAAAAAAGACTAGGATAATACCTGTTTGAGCTTGTATCACTTATCATGTTAAAGAAAATAATAAAATTATCCAGTAGGTGACACCATGCATGATGCAAAAGTGTGCATGCTAACACTATAAATAGAAACACCAACCATGCATCATCTTCATATCATATCTACAACAACGTACTAATTAATACACTCTTTCAAACCGCTAAAATGAAGATAAACTCGTGTTTGCTTTTTGCACTTCTTCTTCTTGTCGTCTCTTACGCTTTGGCTGTTGAAACATCGCCACAAGAGACCAGAACTCAAGGTTCGTATATTTTTCTCTATTTTTTGTTTATTATTTCTAATAATACTTAACATAAACTTCTTACGAACTGGCTACAGGCTTAAAGCCCAGATATTATAAAAGTTTAAATCTTTTAAAACTTGAACTCACACGGCTAGACTAAAAACTCTCGGTGTCAATGGGGTTCGTTATTTTTCATAACACTAACCTAACTATTTTCTCAATGAGAAAGGATAGGAAAGTACTATAAAGATGTGCTAAATTTTGTTGCTTAACCTGTGTGTCTGTGTGTTGTCCGTGTTTTATTGGTTTTAAAAGGGTTATTAGTCAAAGAAGTTACTAAAGTTTTGAAAAAGTTCACCTAAGTTACTATAGTTTTTTCGTTACAAAGAGGTAACTTAAGTAAACGGGTTTGTCATTTGGGTTACTCAAAGATTAAAAATGTTACATAAATATTATCATGAGGGTGGGCAACCGGTGACACGGTTCCCTTGTCCACGCCGACACCATAGTTTAAAATGTTACAAGGAAGTTACTATAGTTTACGGGTTTATTAAATAGTTCTCGAACCTTAACAAAAATTACTAGGCGTTTTTTTTTTTTTTTTTTTTTTTTTTTTTTCTCCTTCGCATATCTTTGTATATTTTCGACATTTCTATCCGCTTTTATCGTTTATGAATGTTTTTCTCTTGTCATACACCTTTGTATGTTTTATACATTTGTATGTTTTATACTTGTTATGTTTTATACATATGTAAAATGTGTATAAAACGTGTATAAAAAGTGTATAGAATTGTGTGAAAACGTAAAATAAACAAAATCGTGAAACGGAAAAACGTAAGAAAAAGAAAAAAATGTCCGAAACGAAAAAAGTCGAAAAGCGAGATAAAACGTAAGAAAAACATACGAAACGTAATAAACGGGCGAAAAGGTATAAACGGACAAAACATATAAAAGCGGAAAAACGGACAAAAACATATAAAAGCGGCAAAACGGACAAAACGTAAGAAAATGGACAAAACGCGTGAAAACGAAAAACGTAAGAAAACGGACAAAACGTAAGAAAAACGGATGAAAGTGTAAGAAAATAGGCGAAACGTATAAAAGCGAACGAAACGTATAAAATGTATGAAAACAAAACCCGTAAAAAAGGGTAAAAAACGTAAGAAAACGGACAAAATGTATGAAAACCAAATTTTGAGTTAAGTATAAACGGTCGTTAGGATAAAGGACTAACAAGGCAAATGTTTTTGCAAATGGCCGTTAGCTAACGGAAAAACTAACGACGCTTAGTCCGAGGGACCATTTTGAAATTAACGGAAAAAACCCTATAGTAGAAGGTTAAAACATACGTAGTAGCTTATATAACCCATGACCAAACTTAAGAACTCTTTTCAGAATCTAAAAAACTATAGTAACTTGGGTGAACTTTTTCGCAAACTTTAAGAACTTCTTCGACTAATAACCCTTTTTAAAACGTCAGTAGATACTTTAGCCTCAAGTAACATGATCATTAACCTTCACAGTAATTACTGTTTTTTAATTTTCTTTACTTTGTGTAGGAACAAAAGGTGATGCTAATAAGGTACAACCAAACTATAATGGTGGCGGTGGAGGAAACTACGGCGGAGGTGGTGGAAACTATGGCGGAGGTGGAGGTAAGGGTGGTGGATCATATGGATGCCATCATGGATGCTGTTACGGTGGACATGGTGGTTGTTCAAAATGTTGTGCCTCACTACTAGAAGCTCAAGAGTTCGCAGAGTTTGCTGTGAAACAACTTCGTTCTTGAACAAAAATTGTAATCTAGTAATCTCGCAGCTAATGCGATAACAAATCCATGTATTTTTAGTGAAGCCAAAATAAAATAATGCATGGTGTTGTAGTGAAAGTATCGATATAATGAAATGGAAAATACTCTTTTCCCTCTTTGTGCTTATACTCTTTTCCCTCTTTGTGTTTTTTACATTCTTTATGACAAAACTAGTATCTGTTGTTAACGTGCTAGTGAATTATTCTTCACTGAACGTATATATCACGTGAAAAAAATAACGTACTAGTCGCAAAATTTCATAGAGATTTTGTTTTTTTTACATAGTTTGGTGACAAATATATATATCATTTTCCAAATAAGTGTTTAATCGAATAAGAAAAACAATAAAATGTTTTGTTCGTATTTAATTATCAGATTTTTTTTATAGTTGTACTACATCTTTTAAACATTAGTACGAGTTTTTGATTGATTAGTTTACTAAAGTTTTTATTGGAACGAGTTGAGAATATAAAATCAATTTACACCAAGACACCATACCACAATTTTGTTCCACATCAATTTAATGGACTCGAGCTGCATGTGCATTTTTTTGGATGCGTTGAAAATTATAATTTAATGAGTTAAGACTCGCCTATAAGATGACACAATTTGCATATGTTGTACGTGATATTTCTTTTGAGTCTGATCAAAATTGATGTCTGAACTGAGTTGTATAATCCACCCTAGCTAGCAAGTTTTCGGACATAAGTTAAACCACTTAAAGTTGTTAAAGTTGTTAGGTAGTTTATTAAACCACTTGATCAAATTCGTTATCTGAATAAGATTTGGTAAGATTATTACCTTGTAAATAAAATAAGTCTTTTTTTTCTTTTGATTATGCATACGATAAATCTGCGTGAGTCACACTGAAAAAGGTTTGTACGCAAGATTATTTAAAAACTAAAACTGATTGAAACTAATCCTATTACAACCACTGTGATATAGGGTGTGATTATTCTTCGGTCTAATTCTCCCTTAGCGATCCAGTTTTGTTGTAGGATCCGTTGGATCTTTAGGGTTTGAGGTTTTTTGCTCTAGGGTTTTGTCAGTTGCTATTTGTTCATTAACGCGTTAATTGCTCATCATTCCTTGTCTGCTACAGGTACGTTTTGCATAAATAAGTCGATTAGAGTTTTTTTGAAAACCCTATAAGTTGTTGCCACTGTTAGGTCTAAACGCTTAATCCTGGGAATATTTTTGGACTTGTTTGTGGATAAACTAGAGTTGTTTGAATGTAAACATGCAAAAAGAGTTTCTTGATTCGGGTGGGAGGGGTAGTAATCACAAGAAAAAAGAGTCTCGTGCGGTTTCAACTGGTGGTAAAATTGCTGATGATCCTGGTAAGAAATGCATAAGTGCCATTAAAGCTAATGGTAGTTCTGTCAACGTGGATATGAAGCTAGCTTCGAATTGGTTAATGATCCTAGTATAACTTTGACTGGATATACTTATGCATCAAATACTTCTAGTGGGGTTGTTTTGAATGAGAAGCAACATCGTTCGTGTATACATGTTAACACAAGCGCACCTACTGATCCTAAGGAGCCTACATCGATCACTACAAAAGAGCATGGTTTGTATGCTAAATCTTTTAAGGGTGAAATAAGTAGGAAAGGTGCAAATTTTCATCCATTACTATCACCGGTGGGTACCGGAGCGGATGTAGTTGTCTCAATGGAGTCGGTTCGGGCTGTTCATGAATGATTTTCTAATACAGTTTTTGGTTTCTTTTTGGGAAAACGTGTGGCATATCCGGTTGTTGAAAACAATGTCAAGAGTACCTGGAGTAAGGTTGGCCTAGTCAAATCGATGATGAACACTAAAGGCTTACAATTTTTTTTTAAAATTCAGCTCTAATGATGGGATGGACGCGAATATTATGAAGGAGGATGTGTGTAGTGTTCCAGTTTGGTTAAGCTTCATGATATTCCTATTACCGCATTCACGCAAGATGGGTTGAGTGTTATTGCAACCGACTTGGTACCCCTTTGATGCTTGATTCTTACACGTGCACTATGCGTATAGAGTCTTGTGGTAGGTCGAGCTATGCTCGTGCTATGATTGACTTGAAAGCTGATATGGAGTTGAGAAACTCATTCATGGTCGCGATGCCAAAATTCAAGGGTGATGGGTATACTATGCATACTATCCATATTGAGTATGAGTAGACACCTCTAAGATACACAAATTGTAAGATTTTTGGTCACGTTCTTAATTAATGTCCAAGGAAACTTGTTTTGGATATTATGAAGAACACCAAAACACCAAAACATCCTATTCCTGGGGTTCAAATTGGTTCAAAGACTAAGTTTGCTTATCTACTTAAGGCTTCAAGAAAACCGAAGGAAACTAATGATAAAACTCATACTACTGTGCCTTCCACTTTGTACTCTTTTGATATATTAAGCTCTGTGATGGATGTGGAGGATGTAGATTCTCGTAAAGATTCGAATCTTGGTAATGGGAATGGGAACATGGATAATCATGCGAGTGCACGTAGTGATTCATTTAGCAGTCCAAGTACTACTTCTCTTGTTGAAATGATTAATAATATAGAAAAACAAAATCTTGATGGGAAGCTTGCACTATTGCATGATGATGGGAAGGCGCTTTCTATGAAAAAGGAGGCTGATGTGACATCGGTTTGTGGTCCCAGTTCTACTATGGAAATGCAAAGAGAATACTCGGATAATGATGAAGTCGAAGATGTTTATAATGAGACTTCTCATTACATGACTAGTGGAGGTGCATACGATGATAGTTTACGTGAGGATGAAGACTATCATCTATTTGGCACTTATGACCTTCAAGGTTTAACTCTGGAACAACGGGCGTTTTGTGATGCGATGGATATTAATCTTCGTGGTCAGTTTAAACGTTAGTTTTATTTCTTGTTCTTATAGTAGTGGTTCATAAACTTGGTTTGTCTTTCTTATGATAGTTTGGTACTTTGGTTTGAAGCACATTTGGTGCGTTTGCTTCCCATTTTTGTAATGGGTTTAGATGTGGGATTCACCACCCACATCCTATATACTTAAATTTTTTTGTGGAGTAATAAAATTTACTAGGGGTTTCCCATTTACCCAAAAAACAATTGTTGGGATTTATATTGAGTTGATAAATACAAAACAGTTAATGAAGAATGAAGCAAAGATGAAACTACAAGGACTTAAAAGATAAAGAATGAATTCTACAAAAGATGGAGGATTCTAGAAGATAAATATTAGGAAGATTTATTTCTTAATGAGTCTTTGTACACACTAATGTCTCTAGTATATAAAGAGACATAGGCGTCTAGGTTTAAGTGCACAAGTAAAGATGTAGTCGACTAGTTAAGTTTGGTTTAAGCCTCAAGGATTTTTGATTCCTTGTTATTGTTAGATATAACACGTTCTACTATTAATCAAGTAGAATTGGGGCTTGTATAGTGTAAGTATTATGAATGATAATGATGAAAAACCTTGTTAATAACAATTGATTCTTTTTTTTTTGAACGGAATAACAATTGATTCTATGTTTGAATATTCTATTTTGTTATTAATTCATCCTAGATTAGATCTAAACACTTCTCAAAACTGATTGAATATTAATAAACTAGTTGATCATACTATATAGAAATGATAATTTCCTATCATGAGTAATTTTTTTTGGAAAAAGAAACTTATAATAAATATATTTAAGGACCCTACACGATCACATTCGAAAGCGTTAAGCTAAGAGGAACTGCCACATCCCAACAAAAAGGTAGAGGGAAGCGGCCGAACGGGGAGCCAAATAAGCGATTTGGTTGTTTTCACGATTAGTCCACGAGAAATACAAGTTCATATTCCTCGACCACAAGCTTATAATAGCAATAAGAGTACCAATGCTCCATGGTGGGGTTCTTTTCCCCGGATGAAAGAGAAATACTATTTTGGAGTTAGATTTGACTATAACATGATACCAACCATGACACGACGCTATATAAGTATATAACACACCAATTGTAATGCTAGGTACTTCGAAATGAAATGCATGATAAGGCATATCGTATCATAGAGGTATGTTCCCTTCGAAAATGAAATGGTGTTAATGCATGATAAGGCATATCGTAACATGGAGGTATGGAACCTGCGGAATTATGAGCTACAACAACAGTAGCAGCGACAAAGTTTTTAAAGGTAGCATCATAATTCATCCTCACCATAGAGCTATGCAGGGGAATCCATCTCAGAGAAGGTTGTGAGTCTGACTTGGTACAAGCTACTGAATTATACTGTTTGGTGGCCATGAACAGATCTAACTCGAGAGATTGAGCATTAAATGAGGCTAAGGTACCAGTAATGGATAGTTAACCATCTTAAATACAAAGGAATTTTGCGCTTTCCAAATGGGCCAACATAGTGTTTCCACAATCTAAAATATACGAGCAACTTTTATGTTAATGACCATAATTGGTTAAACTCTGAATGCAAAGTGATATATTGGTACATGAGGAATTGGTTAAACTTCTACTTCCAACCACACATTTTGTTTAAACTTTTTGATTTAAACATCTTAACAAGTTACCTTTTGGGCGGCCATACACATATGGAATACCTAAGTATTTATCTCTTAGAGTCCATTTCCTGCAATTGAAGGGTCCTTTTTTGGCTGGTTTGAAGCATAGAAAGGAGTCTTATAAAAGAAAAAGGTATACGAATTATAAGTTGACATGGAAAGATTCTCTGAACCGGGAAAACAAAACCAATAACAGTTTTGATATTGTTATTCATACAACAATGCGAACATTATAGAGATACATAAATCGTACTTTCTTTGGTTTAAAACCTACAAGAAAGGATTTACTTGGTGAATAAATCAAGGTTTTATCCCATTCTTGATTAGTCATGATTCTAGTATGGATCATATATGTGATCAAATTATGGCTTGTAACATGCCAACGCATTATGATTGTGTTTGTCTGGCGTTTTGATTGAGAGTCTAGCAAATTGTAATTTACAAGACATTTTTTTCTGCGTAGCTGTTATTTTATAAAACTAACAATTCAGTGGCCGATTAGAATTAAAGATACAACGATTACAAATGTTTTCATCATACAAGTGGGGAAAATGATGGTTACAAAGTGGTACAAAGCCGTAATTCTAAAGGTAAGCAACAAACTAGGCCAACGGGTTTTAAACCTAAGACATTTGTGTATCGTCCTGTTCTATTCCCAGTGGGTCTGGATCGTCTAAGAAGCAATATCGCGTTAAAGCATTATGTATATTTTACGATCTTTCTAAGTTTTGTTAATGACAATTATAAACTTAGTTTTACGCAAAGTTTAAACTTTAAATAGACAAATTTTAAACTATAGTTTTCACTTTTTATTTACATCACTAAGGTATGAATATTTAATTAATTGTTAATGACAATTATGTCTTTTAAAGGAAAAAACATAAAAGGTCTATACTATATTATATTCAGGTACTGTATAAATATTTAATTAATTGTTACCCACTTATGACTAACCACTCACCCAAGTAACCCATAATTAACCTTCTCAGTTTTCAATTTTGATGAACATAACCTACATAGAAGAGTTTAAACATTTTAATGCACTTTGATTTTTGGTCATATCAGAAAGTATCGAGGGCACAGGGCATCATTTTTTTTTTTTTTTTTAATTAAACCTTTTTTTACATATTCTGTGTGTCACAAGAACTTTGTTGGGAGCAACACCCCTAAGTACTCTAAACATGGATCTGGCCCTGTCGAAAATAGTATGTCTTGCGATAGTATATTTGTGCGAGCGTCCAAGCGTGTGTGAGAGAGAGGCCATGAATAGATTGACGAGCACGTGGTTGGTAATCTCCATTTGGAGGAATTCACTAGAAGCGTTATTTTTAGAAAAGGAAAAAGGAAAACAAAGGGGGTTGGATTTGGGAAAACACAGAGGCAGGAACGAAAAGAACTTTGAAGAGAAAAAAGAGGTGAATCAAATATTAGAAGAATTATTTATGAGAATAGGCACTAAATTTAATTGAAGTAAATTACATGAAAAAGTTACGTTATCGAGAGGAAAAAAAAACATATATACACAAAAGATGAGGACTAATTTAATCTTCAAAATTTTATCAAATTATGGTTCCTATTTAGTAACACCGTGTAAAATCCGTGAGTACTTTAGTTACGGCTTTCCACGCACTTTTGACAGTTGGTTATATGTGGGAAGTCGACAGGAAATTTGTGACGCGTTTCTCACGGAAGCTTGGTCAATAAATCAGTGTGTAATCTAGATTCGTGGGAAGTTTTCGACAGAATTTTCAAAGAAATACGGTCAACAATCTAGCGTATAAATTGTCGCAAATCCATGAGTAAATTTTCCTCAGACTTCTTTCCGTGAAAGAACCAGTGAGAAAAACCAGTTTTTGTAATACTACTAGACATAAGAAAAAAAAACTTACCGTCACAACCTCTCCCAAATATAGTGCTTTAGTCACATCTTTGCTCCTCTAAATATAATTTTTCAGTGATATTTTCTAACATCATCATACCAAAACATAAAATTTGATGTTTTGTCGCGTAATATGATCAAAGACGGAACTTTGTGAGGGCAGGGGAAGGTCCTGACCCTTCCAAATTGTTTGAGTAATTAGTATAGGTTAGTGTATGTTTTAAGGAAAAAAATTAAATTGGATTGGTAATTTAGTAAATAAGTCAAGTCCTTCTAACTTGCTACGTCTTTCTCCCTTCCAACAAATTTCCAACCTTCCCTTTCTTAAACACATTCTTTTAAACAGAAACTATTTAAATTACACTCATTATCCCAATCTTTCAATATGTCTCATCATCATAGTAACATCGCATTCTTATTGTGTATTATTTTATAGTAGTTTTTTAATTTTGGCATATGCTGACAACCATTGATACATGTGTGTTTGATGAATTGTCCAAGCAATTTCATCATTATGTTAGCTACACGAATATTTGACTGCCCATTAATTGAATGAAGCTTAGAGCGCACGGTGTGGCTTCGCCGTGCATCCTCTCCGTCCACCGTGGCTCTTCGTCGTGCCCCGCCGTGACACCGACCCCTCTCGCCGTCGGTTGATTTGCCGTTCTGACGACGAGCAAATGCCACTGACAAAAAGTGGTATAACGTTTAGAAATTTCAAAAACTATCCGTTTACAAACGAATACAATTTTTTTATTTTTTTTTTAAAAAAAAAAAAAAAAAATCCCACCACTCTATAAATTAACATATCATATCCTACAATTTTTTCATATTCAATCAAAATACTAAACCTAGAGGTGGCAAATGTGCCTGTAAGAAAAAGATGGGCTAAATAAATAGGCACATTTTTAAAAGATTTAGGCACATTTAGCCCTTTCTTTTTTAAATAGGCACATATAGCCCATTGAAATTTAAATGGGCACAACGGGCACTTTTTTTTTTCTCTCAATTGTTGAACATTAACGATCGTTTAAAGATTTTTTATATAATATATTTATTTTGTTAATATAAATAAGATATTACGCTTAAGGAATTTATTTAGTCGTTTTAGGTCTTTTATTAAGCGATTTGTATAACATGTGCTGTTTGGCCCGTGCCGCTTAGCCGTGCCTTTAAGCCCGTGCCCATTCTAGCCTGCCCGTTTTAGCCGTGCGTGTGCCGCGCTCGCCCGCCTGCTTTGCCACCTCTAACTAAACCATTCAAACTTCTTTGAAACATGAGTTACGCGAGTTAATCATCTTATTCCGTGAAAGTGACCTTGAAGAGTTAACGGAACTATAAATGTTTATTAAAGAGTTCGAGGCGAGCAACGTTGCGAGAACAAAGCCGGTCCTTCAAAGCGTCGTCAATATATCCTCAGAACGTCAGATTCTTTGAAGCACGTCTACTTGTCGATTATTTTGGTGACAACCCAAAATATCGAACGATAATTTTAGGTGTCGATATCGATGAGCCGTCGTCTATTTCTACAAATAGTACAAGGTATTGAAACATATATTGAAACTCATCATCCTCTTCCTAAGCATTTTGATTTCTTTAGAGTGCGACGATGGTAGGGGTGTAATGAGTTTTAGTGTGATTATGTAATGCACATGTGCCTTACGCCAATTGGCTTACGGAATATCGGTGATGCATTAGATGAGTATTTACAAATAGGTGAACACCGTGCACGCGATTGCCTTGATTTTTTCTTATGTGCGTAATCCAACTATTTATTAAGGAGTTTTAAGAAAACCAGATGAGGATGACATTCGTCACTTATACCATGCACATAACACCGCTCATGGGCTTCCGGAATGTTGGGGAGCATCGATTGTATGCAATGGGAATGGAAAAATTGTCCAAAGAATGGCAAGGCCAATTTCATAGAGGTGATAAAAATATCCAACTATAATGCTTGAAGCCGTTGCTTCATCGATTTAATGGATTTGGCATGCATTTTTTGGGGTAGCGGTGCGAATAACGATCTAACGGTTTTAAATAATTCTCCGTTATTCGACGACTTGCTTGATGACGTCGCCCCGAGGTTGAGTTTGAAGTATACGGTGTAAATTTAAGCAAGGTTATTATCTAGCTGACGGAATTTACCCGGAGTGTGCATCTTTTGTCAAGTCATTTACAGTTGCAACTAATCAAAAAAATGTCGCATTCAAAGCGAAACAAGAAAGTGCTCGAAAAGATATCGAAAGAGCTTTTGGTGTCCTCCAAGGACGTTGGCATATCATTGCCCAACCGGCGCGGCAATTTACTATTTGCAAGTTACGGAGAATCATGTACGCGTGCATCATAATGCATAACATGATTTTGAAAGATGAAAACTTTGCGATATCCGACATTGCTGAAACGTATATTTCTCCGACACCAAATTTACAGCAGACATGGATTAAACGTTGCCAATTGCAAAGAAAAAAGGCCAAAGAACTACAAGATAAATGCAAACACGCAAAACTTCAACGATGTCTCATCGAGCATGTTTGGCAACAACTTCAATGGGCACAATTTCAACAACAGAATCCAAATAATTAGTTTCGTTATAATTTGATGTATTTCTTGCGTATGTTTTTTTTCGTATCTTTATTTTATGTTTCGTACGTTTTTTATTAAGTTATGTATTGTATTTTTATTTTGAATGAAATGAATTTAGTTTATTTGGAAATTAAATTGAATAAAAAAAATAAAGTGGTAGTGGTGGGCCCCAAATGAAGAAGTTGAGGTTTGTTATGAGTGAGAAGAGGGTTTGTTGTGGTTAGTTGTGAAAAAATGGGATGCTGATGTGGCGCTGAGGTGACACTGACGAAGAGCCTAAGCCTTGTCGTGACACCTAGTGCTCTTATGACTATAGTCTGGTCGTATACTCGTATATCACCAACGAATGTATGTTTTTATAGTATATGTGATGAGAGGATTTTGGCCCCTTTAAGAAAATGACTCAAGTTCCGTAACTGAATATGATACTCTCTATTTCTATGTTTCATAATAACTTTCACTTTTAATATGTAGAAAATTTTAAAAAATCCTACTCAGTAAGTAAAAATATAAAGTACAAATATTTAAAAATATAAAATAGCCATGCTGACATTTAATTTGAGACGAGTAATCGGTGGCGGACCAAGCCGAAAACTTAAGGTGGTTCCTTGATTTAGTCAAGAAAAAAAGTCAACAAGTCAACTAATTATTCAATCAATATGATCGGGTCGGGTCAAATTTAACATTATTTTTGGTTAATGAAACAGCATATCAAATATGCTAAACAATTATTCTTAAGATGATCTTCTATTTAATAAATTATAAACTCTTCGTCGAAACAAGTAGCAATATCCAAGCTTAATATCAAGTTTAAAATGCACTTCATATATTAAACCGATTAAAGCATAAATGTATCTAATTTTTTCATTTATAATTCTAATTTCAAGCATCATATAGAATTTATATTAAAAGTAAACACTTTAGGACATATCTAAAGCCATAACTTCTACAGGTACATGTATTTTGTTTCACTGTAAAACTGTCGTAAGTAGTTTGATGATATATGTGCAATATTAACGTTTGTAAAAGAGTAATAAACAACATAAAGTGGTAAATGATAAAGTAGAGAGACTATAACAAAACATTAGACAAAAGTAAAACATTGAAAATGAAATAAAACACATTTAATTATGTGTCTATCATCTTCTTCGCCACAAAGATCTCATCTTAAAACCTCTGTTAAAAGGACCGGTTGAATCTTGTTTTCAAATATTTACTTAATTCTTTTTTTTCTTCTATTCTTGTGAACTTAGATAGTAAGGTGGTTCCCGGTTCAGTTTCAAAATAAGTCCTTATTTTTTGCTCTACATAGCTTATAAAGAGTTTCGATTTTTAAGGTGGTTCTCAAAAACCACCTTCGCATACTATAGATCCGCCTCCGCGAGTAATTGATTCCATTGTCATGTCTATGTACATGTAGAAGTATGTTGCATAAAATTTAGATATTTGTGTCAATAGTCCATACACTACTACACAATTGGGTTTAGAGACCCCTTCATTAAGACCCTTTCTTAAAAACGGTCTCAATTATCATTTTCATCGGCCCAAAATATCAAGACCGGTTTTAAAAAGAAACCCGTTTTGGCATAAATAACAACTCGAGACCGGTTTTAAACTAAAACACGCCTCTTTTAGGCTAATATGGACCGGTTTTAGTTCGAAACCGGCCTATCTTATTCTTTACAAGCGACATGTTTTAATGAAGAAACGGGTCTTGATTCCCCAAAATTTCAAGGGACTTTTTCCCTTTTATTCTTTTCAAATATTTTCAATGAATTTCAAACTAAACCTAGTTGCCTTTTTCTATCTCCTTTCTTTAACGCCCACACACACAAACACACAACACACACCTCTGCCACCGCCACTTGTGCCACTGCCCATTACTCTTGTTTTTTTTGGCGTATTAATATCAAAGGTTTGTAAATTTGAACTAAATCTGTCATTTTTGGTAATTAATATGTATATTACTTAAACTTATTTGTTTTTTTTTCCTACTTCATGCGTTAGATTTGTTAATTGATTTTTTGACTTTTGGGTTTTATAGGTTAAAGCTTGCTTTATCAGTGTTTTTATCATAAGAAATAGAAGTTATGTGAGCAAATTAGAGTTAGTTAGGTAGCAGATTTATGTGGTTCAAGCTTGCACATAAGGTGTTCGATGAAATGCTTTTTTTTCCCCCCACTCATATACAAAGGTTGCTTAAGATGTCGGCTAGTTTGAACCTACTAATGAGAGGATAGTATGTGTCTTACCGCAAGTATAAAGGTAGTGATGTAGCTTGTCACGATGTATTTGGTTTTCCATAAATAAGGAATTAAGGATTGTATTGCGTCACATAAACATAAGCATACACTAACATAAGGAATCAGAAGAATGGTACTAACGGTACACCATGTGCGGCGTAAGGTGCCTTTGATACAATAACGGTATACAATTATAGTTTTATGTGTATTGTATTTATAATTCTTATTGAGGTTTTGATGTAACATACAGTTATATGGGTTTTGATGTATCATACAGTTATATTGATGTTTGTTTATAATTCTTATTTTGGATAAGCTGTTGTTGTATTGCGTGTTAGGGTCCCGACACTTTTAGTCTTGGAGATGCTTTAGGAATTGCATAACATCAGCACTCAATATTAAACATATTAGACAATAATTGGGATGTCAAGGTTATGTGATTGATATATACCAGCATGCGATGGAAAGACCTGACATTCTTTTGATTGATTGAACCAAGCCTACCTCACTCACTACAGTTTTATCTCATCTCAAGGTTATGTGATTGATGTTAGGTTGCTCTCATGACCACTGCTTACACACTTGACAACACCAAATCACCACTGATAATAAGTGTTTTTAAGCTGGAATTTAGGCTAGGATAATATGGGATTAGAACTAGGGATAGATGAAATGAGGTCAGGGTGAAATCAGTTGTTTGCCGTTTGCGAATGTTTTGTCAAATTTTCTAATAAGTCAAGCAAGAAAAGGACATAGACAAGTGGAATAATGGGTGGATACAAGCCTTGTCAAACAGTGCAGAAAATTTGCAGACAAGATGTGTAGGTTGGTAAATGGGAGGTGATTTGCAGACAAAAAATCTAACAATGCGTAAAATTTTGGTCGCTCACAATTTTACCTCACCATTAACAAAAACATAAAGAAAGTATCGTGAAACTTTCGAGATTAATAGTTATTTCAAATCAAGTAAAACAAGCTATGCAAATCATCTCCCATGGGTAATGAGTGAAAACAGTTGGTTTAGTCTCGGGCTAATCATGTTTAGGTGGGTTGGTTTGAATGCAAACATTATCTTAGTCTTGGTACAAAAGGATTTAGAGATCAAATGCATTAAATATATACGTGGACGACTTTCAACCCATTTGACATGTTTTCTTTTACGAAAAAGTCATAGACCCAGTTGACAGAAAACCCAATACCTGAAATCGACCCATTTAAGTAAATGCATAAAAACTTGTCACCTCTATAGTTCTTATTTGACTTTTAAATATACTTGAACATCTGATTCCTTTACTGGTGGTATAGGCAAGAAAAGTGTCGAGTTGATGGAATCGAATTGACCGACTGACCTTACGTAATGGTGATCACGAGACTCGAAAGAAACCCGATCTCGGCGCTACTTATGAGAATGGTAGTACCAAGGAAATCTGGCGCTACTCGAGAATGGGAGTCGGCGTGTGTTGTACTATCCAACTCCACCAAGGATTCTAATCCAAAAAGGATTCTAATCCTGATTCTGCTGGCGCTTTTGACATTTGAACTTTGGGTTGTACAATTACTGAGATGATGAATGGTAAACCCCCATGGGGTGAGTTTGAAGCGACAGGAAACAATTAATGGTATCTTTTTCAATTATTAATGTTTTCATTTTTTACATACAATTCATCATCAACATTTGATATATCTGTTGTGCACTTCCAACATTAGAACTCCTGTTAAAATTTTGCAGTCACATGCTCTAAACTCTAATCTTAAGTTCTTAACTAACAATTAACATAAATTAGTAACTAATATGACAAAACAAGGATTTTGAAATGTTACAGTAATGCAAAACTTTACAATATTTGGCTTAAGATGCTGGCTAGTTTGAACTTTTTGGACTTTTTAATACTCTTTGCTGCTTATAATTGTGATTCAAGTATGACACACAAGATTAAATGTAAGGTTAACACGTTATTTGGATTTAAGTAATCGTAAATAGATTCCGCTCAAAGCTGGTTGTGTTTGTACTTTGTACTTATTGATTTAATTAAAGCTTGAGTCATTAATCTGTTAGGTTCTTCTTAGTCAAAGAGGTTTAAGATTTAGTAGCTTTGTGTTGTGTGCTAGTGACTTGTTTAGCTTGGTGTTCTTGTGGTTTTTTTGAAGTACTTGATATTGACTAACACTTGCAAACAAACATTATCTCCGTTATCTCTACAGGATACCCGTTTTATTAGTAGGTAGATTTACTAGGCAATACTAATCATTATTCTTGTTATATATAGGGGAGGAACTTGACTGAAGAGGAGTTGAATGATGGAGTAGCTGAGTTAATGCTTCGATTAGTAGGTAGCTTTCGTCCTATAGTACGGAATATAGTTGATCGTGCTGTGGCGTGTTAAGTTTGGTGTCGGATTTGTTACGTCACTACTACAATTAGTTTCTTATAGATTTCGAATATTGACGGTAAATTGTATGGTATGTAGAGTTAAGACCAGGAAGATAACCGGTTCTTTGAAAAACATTGTAACAAGTTTACTTGTGAGCTCATTTTATGTTCCTCTTTAACGTATTTCGACATTGTATGATGAAATTGCTTATGTGGTCGTTTGAAATTTCTTATTGTAACTACTAATAAAGGGACGGTTTTGGATTGCTTACGAAACTTAAGTCGATAAATGAATTGTTTGGATTGCATATTAAAGTCGCTAATAAGGGCGTTTGGGTTGCGAACTAGTGATCCCAAATAGCCCTTTATACAACTTTAATAAGCAATTCCAAACAATCTCTATGTATGCAGCAGCTTTTGTAAGCAAGGTCAAAGCAGTCCTTATATTAGCAGTTACAATAAGCAAATCCTAAATAGCTATTTTTTTTATGGTATAAAAATCTTTTAGAGACAGGTTTGTTTGCTTAGAAACCGGTCTTGATATATTATAAAGACATGTTTCTAGCTTGAAAACAGGTCTCTATTTGTTTTTTTTATACCTTAAAATACGCATGGAGTCCGGTTTTAAGATTAAACAGTCTCATTTCAAGATATCGAGACCGGTTATAAACCGTCTTATTTGGTTTTCACATGGAGAGCCCCTCTTAGAGACCATATCAAAACCGGTCTCGATTCGCCTCAGGACAGGTCTTGAAAGCCTTTTTTGTAGTAGTGATACATGACAGAAAACAAAAACCGCATTTTCTTGACATGTTCCGTTGCAAAGTTATACAGAAGTTTCGTTGCATTATGCTGTATGTATGGTAGCCTTCGACGAGTTTTGGTAGGAAGTTATATAACCAAAGGAAGACGTAATTAAGATGTAAACACGGTAGAGACGAAGATAATTACTATTACAAAACATCAACATATATATATATTTTTTTGGTAGGGCAGATGACATTACTACTACCATCTGTCCCTTACTTATTTTATTATTATACGTGTTGCTATATACTCCTTTAGATACGTACGGGTATTACATATTACATGCATGGCTTTTATTTAACCTAATATTTCTCATTCTTGTCCACCGCCGCCACCTCCTCTTCCTCCACCACCTCCCTTGTGACCTCCACCACCTCCTACATTGCCGCCTACACCACCGCCTACACTACCACCTCCACCTCCACTTCCACCCCCTCCTTTGCTACCTCCACCACTGCCTCCACCATGTCCTCCACCGCCACTGCCACCACCTCCCTTGCTACCGCCACCACTTCCTCCACCGTGTCCTCCTCCGCCACTGCCACCTCCACCCTTGCTACCTCCTCCACCACTTCCTCCGCTACCCCCACCATATCCTCCACCACCGCTACTGCCACCTCCCTTGCTACCTCCTCCGCTGCCTCCTCCGCTTCCACCTTTGCCTCCACCACCTCCACTTCCACCACCTCCCTTGCTACCGCCACTGCCACCTTTGCCTCCACCTCCACTTCCTCCTCCATGGCTACCACCACCGCCTCCTTTGCTTCCTCCACCACCACTGCTTCCACCGCTACCACCACCGCCTCCTTTGCTTCCTCCCCCTCCACTGCTTCCGCCTCCACTGCCACCACCACCCTTGCTACCTCCACTACCTCCGCCTCCACTTCCGCCGCCTCCTTTGCTACCTCCTCCACTACCTCCACCTCCACTTCCGCCGCCTCCTTTGCTACCTCCTCCACTACCTCCACCACCTCCTTTGCTGCCTCCTCCACTACCTCCACCACCTCCTTTGCTGCCTCCACCACTACTTCCTCCTCCACTTCCACCACCGCCTTTGCTACCTCCTCCTCCGCTTCCACCACCATGGCTTCCACCTCCATGGCTGCCACCTCCACTTCCACCGCCACCCTTGCTACCACCTCCACTGCTTCCGCCTCCGCTTCCACCACCTCCATAGCTACCGCCGCCTCCTACACTTCCACCACCTCCAACGGTGGCATCAATGTCTGCAATGTCATCATCTCCATATATACCAGCTTCAGCTACCGAGTGTTTCTTTTTCTCATCAACTTCTGACCCTAAATTTTCACAAGTTTCATAAGTAAGAAACACGAAGGGAAATATCAATATAAACTTAACTGTCTCAAAATGTAAAAGTCAATTGTATAACATATCAACTTGATTATATGCAACACAAACAAAACAAAACCGTTCCATCATACACTACTCTAATTTATGTTGCGTAAAAGCTAAATACTTGGGTTTAAAGAAAAAGTATGCCACAAAAGTCTTGAGGGTTTTTCACACTCCTATCCTCACTCTTTAATTATATACTGACATCAAACTGATTACGACTCGTAGTGACCATTTTATGTGTTAGAAACCAAGAACAGTTGGATGATACCATTATTTTTATTTGAGTATATTGGTCATTTACAATTCTAAACCAAAACAAACGGAAGAAAAGAAATGAAAAAAGTTACTAAGTAACTCACAGTCATCAGCAGTCTCAATTTGTCTTGCGGATGATATGACAATACCAACAGCAAATAAAAGAGCCAACAAAACTAAACACTTGTTTATCTTCATCTTTAATTTGTTAATGAATAACGTTGTCTTTTTGACTTTCATTTAGGCCTTATTTATAAGCAGGTCGAACACTTCAACTGGTGGACACATGCAAGTAGTATCACCAGAGTATAAGTGACACCTAGCATTCTTGAGCTTACGTGTTTCATCCTAAATTTGACACCATAGATTTGTTGAGGTGATATGGATGATCATCCTTGATAAGTATTGCGGAATATCATTACTTGGCATGTTCACAATCCGAAAATATTTTAGTCGCGCATACATAAATATGCATGCCGGGTTAATGTGACAAGTGGATGACTGGAAAGTTTGGATGTTTCTTACTTCAGGTTTTGATTCTCGGAAGTTCGAAAGTTTGTACTATTTCTAAGATGAAAATACTTATCTATGAGTTGAGTATTGACGAGAGTGCCTACATCAGCAAACTTGAACTCTATCACTTCTATGCTGATTTATATACAGATATCCTAAGTTGGTTACGTCCATCAACAACTGAGCGACGTGAATTCGATTTGTTCTTTGTTTTGTATTTTTTCAGTTTGTTTAATTAATACGGAGTAATGTGTTTTTTCTAACAATCTTGCGAGCATAAGACACTCAAAGTATAAATGTTTAAGATGTACAGTTAATTATATATAGTTAGATAACCTCATTAGATAGTTATCCATGTTGGATCGTAAATTTGATTTAGTCCGAGCCCATATAAAGGAAAGCTTTTAGAAAATCGTAGAATGATTTTAGAAAAATATCTATAGAAGTGTTTAGAATATTTTAGTAGATGATAAGTACTAGTGATGTTAGATATATCTAGTTTAGATTATCTAGATGGAAGTATCTAGATCGTAGCAGAAATATCCATGAAAATATCTCGTCTCTAGAACATTTCATTGAGTAGTATAAATAGGTGTTAGGGTGATGCATTGTAAGTATGAAGAAAAGCTTAAGCAATCAATAACATTGTAAACTTTCTTATAAGTGTTCATCTCTTCATCAAGTATAAGACTAAAAGGTTCTCGTGTTTTCAACAAATTGGTACCAGAGTTAGAAGATCACGATGTCAAGCACGATGAACTTATTCCAATTTACTCGTTTTACCAAAGACAACTATGGTAGTTGGTGCATTCGAATGAAGGCGTTACTAGGTTCACATGATGTGTGGGAAATAGTTGAGAAAGGCGTTGAGAAAGTTGATGATAAAAGTTCCTTGAGTGCCGTCCAAAGAGGGGAATTGCTAAACTTGAACTCTATCACTTCTATGCGCAAATATATGATTTATATACAGATATCCTAAGTTGGTTACATCCATCAACAACTGAGCGACGTGAATTCGATTTGTTCTTTGTTTTGTATTTTTCGGTTTGTTTAATTAATACGGAGTAATGTGTTTTTCTAACAATCTTGCGAGCATAAGACACTCAAAGTATAAATGTTTAAGATGTACGATTAATTATATATAGTTAGATAACCTCATTAGATAGTTATCCATGTTGGATCTTAAATTTGATTTAGTCCGAGCCCATATAAAGGAAAGCTTTTAGAAAATCGTAGAATGATTTTAGAAAATATCTATAGAAGTGTTTAGAATATTTTAGTAGATGATAAGTACTAGTGATGTTAGAAATATCTAGTTTAGATTATCTAGATGGAAGTATCTAGATCGAGCGTAAATATCCATGAAAATATCTCGTCTAGAACATTTCATTGAGTAGTATAAATAGGTGTTAGGGTGATGCATTGTAAGTATGAAGAAAAGCTTAAGCAATCAATAACATTGTAAACTTTCTTATAAGTGTTCATCTCTTCATCAAGTATAAGACTAAAAGGTTCTCGTGTTTTCAACAAATTGGTACCAGAGTTAGAAGATCACGATGTCAAGCACGATGAACTTATTCCAATTTACTCGTTTTACCAAAGACAACTATGGTAGTTGGTGCATTCGAATGAAGGCGTTACTAGGTTCACATGATATGTGGGAAATAGTTGAGAAAGTTGATGATAAAAGTTCCTTGAGTGCCGCTCAAAGAGGGGAATTGCTAAACTTGAACTCTATCACTTCTATGCTAAATATATGATTTATATCTGAGATATCCTAAGTTGGTTACATCCATCAACAACCGAGCGGCGTGAATTGATTTGTTCTTTGTTTTGTATTTTTCGGTTTGTTTAATTAATACGGAGTAATGTGTTTTTCTAACAATCTTATGAGCATAAGACACTCAAAGTATAAATGTTTAAGATGTACAGTTAATTATATATAGTTAGATAACCTCATTAGATAGTTATCCATGTTGGATCGTAGATTTGATTTAGTCCGAGCCCATATAAAGGAAGCTTCTAGAAAATCGTAGAATGGTTTTAGAAAAATATCTATAGAAGTGTTTAGAATATTTTAGTAGATGATAAGTACTAGTGATGTTTGAAATATCTAGTTTAGATTATCTAGATGGAAGTATCTAGATCGTAGCAGAAATATCCATGAAAATATCTCGTCTCTAGAACATTTCATTGAGTAGTATAAATAGGTGTTAGGGTGATGCATTGTAAGTATGAAGAAAAGCTTAAGCAATCAATAACATTGTAAACTTTCTTATAATTGTTCATCTCTTCATCAAGTATAAGACTAAAAGGTTCTCGTGTTTTCAACAAATTGGTACCAGAGTTAGAAGATCACGATGTCAAGCACGATGAACTTATTCCAATTTACTCGTTTTACCAAAGACAACTATGGTAGTTGGTGCATTCGAATGAAGGCGTTACTAGGTTCACATGATGTGTGGGAAATAGTTGAGAAAGTTGATGATAAAAGTTCCTTGAGTGCCGCCCAAAGAGGGGAATTGCTAAACTTGAACTCTATCACTTCTATGCGCAAATATATGATTTATATACAGATATCCTAAGTTGGTTACATCCATCAACAACTGAGCGACGTGAATTCGATTTGTTCTTTGTTTTGTATTTTTCGGTTTGTTTAGTGTCTGAGTAATGTGTTTTTCTAACAATCTTGCGAGCATAAGACACTCAAGGTATAAATGTTTAAGATGTACGATTAATTATATATAGTTAGATAACCTCATTAGATAGTTATCCATGCTTGGATCGTAGATTTGATTTAGTCAAGCCCATATAAAGGAAGCTTCTAGAAAATCGTAGAATGGTTTTAGAAAAATATCTATAGAAGTGTTTAGAATATTTTAGTAGATGATAAGTACTAGTGATGTTAGAAATATCTAGTTTAGATTATCTAGATGGAAGTATCTAGATCGTAGCAGAAATATCCATGAAAATATCTCGTCTCTAGAACATTTCATTGAGTAGTATAAATAGGTGTTAGGGTGATGCATTGTAAGTATGAAGAAAAGCTTAAGCAATCAATAACATTGTAAACTTTCTTATAAGTATTCATCTCTTCATCAAGTATAAGCCTAAAAGGTTCTCGTGTTTTCAACAAATTGGTACCAGAGTTAGAAGATCACGATGTCAAGCACGATGAACTTATTCTAATTTACTCGTTTTACCAAAGACAACTATGGTAGTTGGTGCATTCGAATGAAGGCTGATTGTACAAAAGATTGCACTACCAGGCTTCGATGAGGATCAAAGTAATGAGGGGTGTATGTTCCAACCAAGACTTTCCTGTAACCTGAGAATAAGAAATATGAAACACTACGTTAAGTGATTGCGCAGGGGTAGGACCCTGCGAACCACCTCCGGCGTGAGAGTAAGTATGAGTTATGGTTGTTTAAGTATGTGTAAGTAAAGAAATGAGTGTGAAATGAGCATACCATAATCCATTGCCCGTCCAACCTATTTATAGTGAATGAAATAGGGTTGAGAGCACTTCTACATGAATGTCGGAGATCATGGGGGCGTTCTATGATTGTGGATAACCGCTAGGGCTTAGTGACCCACGTTCTCAAACTTGACGGGGAAGCCAAGAGAGAGAGGGAGATCGTGGGTTTGACCAAGTCAGGAGGTTTGATTGTGCTGAACTAGTCAAGCTACCTCACACAAGCTAGCCACTTGTGAATGGCTAACCGTAAGAAGCTTAAAACCGCTTAAAACACAAATACAATGAAGTCTGGAGAATATAGTGAATTCTGTCGTTATGTCCCACGGAGACTCAATGGTGTAAACGCTGATCGACGATAGAATGATCACTAATGATAGTGATCAAGAAGGAATTGGATGGATAATTACACTCTTGAAAAAGTTTATAAATTAAAGCGACTTAAATACAAATTAAGAAAATTAAAAGCTAAAATATATTAAATAAACGCTATCACTATTTTTACAATGATGTTTTGTGATTTTATAAAATAAAATAACTTAAATAAACTATTTTAACTAAAACGTAAACTCAAATTATCTAAAACGTTACTTAAAATGGAAACGTACGTTATTTATAAAAATTACGCTGGAGCGCAAGACAAAACGTAAAATTTATGAAATAAAAGTCCTACAAGTGTAAAAATAATTTTTTTACGTATTATATGACAAAAGAAAATTTTAGAAAAAAGATTTATATTTTTTAGACTTTTATATTTTTTATTATGAATTAATTAAGATTTTACACTAATTAAATTATTAAAAATACTAAAAATGACGAGAAAAATCTGAAACTTTTACAGAAAATGCTTGATACTAATGCCAAACTAAGAAAAATGAAAAGGATGAAAAAGCTCTATGAAATAAGCTAGTAATAAGCTAATTTATACGTTTAAGCTTAATAGACAAAACAAGGGTATATATTAAATTTTGCAAGATATAACCGAGACAAGTCCCAAGGGCGCCTGGTTATTGTGTGTGTGGTTGTGGTCGTGGGAGGCTAGAGGTCACAGGTTCGAATCCTGGCCTCTACCATTTTGCAAAATATATATATATTTTTTTCCGAATTTTATTTTACAGACCAACTAAGCACATGAGATTAAGCACTTTTCTCAACTACAACTTTTTACAAAAAACACTTATAAGCACTGAAACAGCTTATGATTTTGTTACAATTTACAAACAAAATGGAATAAGCATAAGAGTTAAGCTAAAATGGGTAATAAGCTACTCAATAAGCACAAGTAAACTAGAATAAGCTAAACTCATGATTATAAGCTAGAATAAACACTGAATAAGCAAAATAATTGGAAATAAGCACTACAAATTCAAATAAGCACTAAGATTAACTGGTACACAGTACACCTATTAGTTTTCTAGGCAACTTCTAGCTTAATTTTAAGCACTAAAATGAGTTAGGAAATGTAAATAAGCACTTTGGAACTAACTAGACAACCATTAAACTCACTAAAAACTAATCTATTAAGTTTGGCTTCCATTAATAAGCTTGTTAGAAGCTTTTGAAAACTGTAACCACCGACCATTGGTAAACTAGATAAAATGGACAAAATTAAAAAGCACTTGCGACTTATTAAATAAGCTACAAATTGAAAACAAGCTTTGGAATATTGAGACAGCGGTAAGCTACTTAAAAGCTAAATTTGACAAGCTAATGATCACTAATAAGCTCTATAAGAGCTTGTGAAACAAGGTACCAAATCGTATGCAGGGAGCTTTTGGACAAGGTACTCACAACAAGCTATAAAATAAGCACTATATAGGTGATAATAAGTAAACTAATATTTTTGTATTTTTGTATAGCAACTAGACTGTAATACCCTAAGAGCTTATAAGCTGAATCCTACTAATAAACACACAGTGAAATTCCAAAGTTTATTCAAAAATGACCAAATGAAAATTTGACTTTTTAAGTTATGAACTAAGTTTGGCTAAAGTGAACTTGAGATTGATTTTATGAACTGAATTAGTTATGATAAGCTATATTAAGGTGAGATTAAGCTACAATATCAAGTTTTATGCTACTTTGATGAGAATTGCCATTTGAAATCTCAACAGTGAACTGCAAATTGAGATTAGAAGCTATGTTGACTTTTTATTAAACTAGAACTAGATTTTATGCTTAAACTAAACTATTAGGAACTAATGTAACAAGTATCAACCACAAATAACAACTCAAACAACCTTAGATGCAGTAAACAAAGCAAATCCAAACAAGACATTAAAAGAAGATTTTAACACAAATGATCAAGCTCGTATGCGCACTTATCTCGTAACCCATTCTACCACTATTTCAAACCAAATTCAACCCAAAACAATCTCGCATCCACCCAATTCCATGACCAAGTCTCAATGAAGCTTGCCAGTTGACTTTTGTTGACTAAGAGAGTTTTAAAAGTAAAAACTGAGTAGCAACTTTCTGAATAAACAATAAGCTAAAGTGAGCTTATTTAAGTGTATATAAGAGCTTATATGAGCTTGCATAACATCAAATACAAACAACATTCATATAAATTTGAAATTTCGAACTTGAAAATTGCATAAGTTTAATTCGTACTTGGAAACTGAAATTGAATACTTAAAAAGTTTTATAATATACTAAAATTACATAACAAAGTACTTAGAAACTTAAATAACACTGAAATTTAAAGAAATTTACTAGTCGACATTTTCTAAAACTAAAGCTACACTACATGGCTTCTTTCTTGCTTCTCTTTCCTCCTTTTTATAACAAAAGCTCTCTCACACAACTTCTGAGCTAATCCCACATGCCTTTAGGGCCATTGGATCATTTGAGGAGATTTTTGGCCATTGATAGAATTTGGCGCCAAAAAGGTTTTTAACTGTTGGGGTTGAGTAAGGGGGAGTAGATACATTAAATGTATTTTGTTGTTTAGGTGAGGTGGAGGGGACAAGAAAATGTGAAGGAGAGGAGGGATGGTTTTGTGGAGTGTCAGAGAGAGCGAGTTATCAAGTGGGAGAAGACTATTGGCGGGTGTTTATGTTTGACTGGGGAGAGTTGACCAGGGCGGTTAATAAGCAAGGGGTGGGTCAAGGGTTTGGGCGGTGGTGTTTTGGACTTGGATTTGGGCTTTATAAAATGAGGTGTCAGTTTGGTTTAACTAGATAACAAGGACCAATTTTGTAATTTATCCAAACTCAAGGACCAAAATGACATTATTCCAAACTTATAACAAGGACCAAACTGACAAACATTGATAGAGCAAGGACCCTTTTTGCATAAAATTCATTTTAAAAGGTCCAAGGACTAATTTTGCAATTTTCCAAAGTTTAGGGACCTTTCTTGCCAATTGACCAAAGAATCATTCAAGGATCATTTTTTACAACTTAGAATACTTGTGGACCTTGAATGATAAAATTTCACATTTTGATATTCGGGGCTAGATTTGATAACTTTTAAAACTTGGGGACTAAAGCGCCAATTTGCAAACTTGATACGTTTTCATCGATTTTGATATTTTGCATTTAAAACACATAAAACAACGATTTGTGATATTTTGATCATTTTGATTTGTTTACGAGTGTTTTCGAGATGATTTTGCGCTTAGATTATACAAAATGATGAGTATTTAGACACTCATCAATCCCCACATTAAGATATTGCTAGTCCTAGCAATGATTTAGATCTTTAATGGATTTTAAAACTCTTTACCAAAATCCATCACTACGAGTAGCCAAATGTTTCGTTCAAGTAAGAACCTTGGTACATGATAACCAAATGATTTTGAGCAAATCATAAGTCAGAAAGCAATTTGATTTGTCTTTACCGAGCCGTTTGCTCTGGACTAGCCAACTCTTAGATAAATTATCAATATTATCTTTGGTGAGTGATTACCAATTATGGATTTTCCATCGCCTTTACCACAAGCCATAATCTTGCGGGCTAGCCAACTCTTCACTTTTTAAGATATGGTGAGTTGAGAACCATACAATTTTGGGCAAATTGCAAGCCATATAAACGGATTTGAGAAATCTTTACCAAGAGCCGTTTGCTCCTGGTTTAGCCAATCCTTTAGTTTATTAGACATGGCGGACTGATAACCAATTGAGTAAGTGTAAAACACTTACTCCAATCCCCGGCAGCGGCGCCAAAATTTGATTGTGCTGAACTAGTCAAGCTACCTCACACAAGCTAGCCACTTGTGAATGGCTAACCGTAAGAAGCTTAAAACTGCTTAAAACACAAATACAATGAAGTCCTGAAGAATATAGTGAATTCCCGGGTTGTTATGTCCCACGGAGACTCAATGGTGTGTAAACGCTTGATCAGACGATAGAATGATCACTAACGATAGTGATCAGTAAGGAATTGGATGGATAATTACACTACTGAAAAAGTTTATAAATTAAAGCGACTTAAATACAAATTAAGAAAATTAAAAAGCTAAAATATATTAAATAAACGCTATCACTATTTTTACAATGATGTTTTTGTGATTTTATAAAATAAAATAACTTAAATAAACTATTTTAACTAAAACGTAAACTCAAATTATCTAAAAACGTTACTTAAAATGGAAACGTCGTTATTTATAAAAATTACTTTGGGCGCAAGACAAAGCGTAAAATTTATGAAATAAAAGTCCTACAAGTGTAAAACAATTTTTTACGTATTATATGACAAAGAAAATTTTAGAAAAAGATTTATATTTTTAGACTTTTATATTTTTATTATGAATTAATTAAGATTTTACACTAATTAAATTATTAAAAACTAAAAATGACGAGAAAAATCTGAAACTTTTACAAAAATTTCTTGATACTAATGCCAAACTAAGAAAAATGAAAAGGATGAAAAAGCTCTATGAAATAAGCTAGTAATAAGCTAATTTATACGTTTAAGCTTAATAGACAAAACAAGGGTATATATTAAATTTTGCAAGATATAACCGAGACAAGTCCCAAGGGCGCCTGGTTATTGTGTGTGTGGTTGTGGTCGTGGGAGGCTAGAGGTCACAGGTTCGAATCCTGGCCTCTACCTTTTGCAAAATATATATTTTTTTTCCGAATTTTATTTTCTGCACCAACTAAGCACATGAGATTAAGCACTTTTCTCAACTACGACTTTTACAAAAACACTTATAAGCCTCGAAATGACATGATTTTGTTACAATTTACAAACAAAATGGAATAAGCATAAGAGTTAAGCTAAAATGGGTAATAAGCTACTCAATAAGCACAAGTAAACTAGAATAAGCTAAACTCATGATTATAAGCTAGAATAAACATCAATAAGCAAAATAATTGGAAATAAGCACTACAAATTCAAATAAGAACTAAGATTAAGCGGTACACGGACACCTATTAGTTTTCTAGGCAACTTCTAGCTTAATTTTAAGCACTAAATGAGTTAGGAAATGTAAATAAGCACTTTGGAACTAACTAGACAACCGCCTAAACTCTCTAAAAACTAATCTATTAAGTTTGGCTTCCATTAATAAGCTTGTTAGAAGCTTTTGAAAAGCTGTAACCACCGATGATTGGTAAACTAGATAAAATGGACAAAATTAAAAGCACTTGCAGACTTATTAAATAAGCTACAAATTGAAAAACAAGCTTTGGAATATTGAGACACCAGTAAGCTACTTAAAAGCTAAATTTGACAAGCTAATGATCACTAATAAGCTCTATAAGAGCTTGTGAAACAAGGTACCAAATCATGTGCAGGGAGCTTTTCGAGACAAGGTACTCACAACAAGCTATAAAATAAGCACTATATAGGTGATAATAAGTAAACTAATATTTTGTATTTTGTATAGCAACTAGACTTTAATACCCTAAGAGCTTATAAGTTTGAATCCTACTAATAAACACACGTTGAAATTCCAAAGTTTATTCAAAATGACCAAATGAAAATTTGACTTTTTAAGTTATGAACTAAGTTTGACTAAAGTGAACTTGAGATTGATTTTATGAACTGAATTAGTGATGATAAGCTATATTAAGGTGAGATTAAGCTACAATATCAAGTTTTATGCTACTTTGATGAGAATTGCCATTTGAAATCTCAACAGTGAACTGCAAATTGAGATTAGAAGCTATGTTGACTTTTTATTAAACTAGAACTAGATTTTATGCTTAAACTAAACTATTAGGAACAAATGTAACAAGTAACAACCACAAATAACAACTCAAACAACCTTAGATGCAGTAAACAAAGCAAATCCAAACAGTACATTAAAAAGAAGATTTTAACTTACAAATGATCAAGCTCATGTGCAGCTTATCACAGAACCCATTCTACCACTATTTCAAACCATATTCAACCCAAAACAATCTCTGCATCCACCCAATTCCATGACCAAGTCTCAATGAAGCTTGCCAGTTGACTTTTGTTGATTAAGAGAGTTTTAAAAGTAAAAACTGAGTAGCAACTTTCTGAATAAACAATAAGCTAAAGTGAGCTTATTTAACTGTATATAAGAGCTTATATGAGCTTGCATAACATCAAATACAAACAACATTCATATAAATTTGAAATTTCGAACTTGAAAATTGCATAAGTTTAATTCGTACTTGAGGCGAAATTGAATACTTAAAAGTTTTATAATATACTAAAATTACATAACAAAGTACTTAGAAACTTAAATAACACTGAAATTTAAAGAAATTTACTAGTCGACATTTTCTAAAACTAAAGCTACACTACATGGCTTCTTTCTTGCTTCTCTTTCCTCCTTTTTATAACAAAAGCTCTCTCACACAACCTCTGAGCTAATCCCACATGCCTTTAGGGCCATTGGATCATTTGAGGAGATTTTTGGCCATTGATAGAATTTGGCGCCAAAAAGGTTTTTAAGCTGTTAGGGTTGAGTAAGGGGAGTAGATACATTAAATGTATTTTGTTGTTTAGGTGAGGTGGAGGGACAAGAAAATGTGAAGGAGAGGAGGGGATGGTTTTGTGGAGTGTATGCAGAGCGTGTTATCAGTGGGAGAAGACTATTGGCGGGTGTTTATGTTTGACTGGGGAGAGTTGACCAGGGCAGTTAATAAGCAAGGGGGTCGGGTCAAGGGTTTGGGCCAGCTGGTGTTTTGGACTTGGATTTGGGCTTTATAAAATGAGGTGTCCGTTTGGTTTAACTAGATAACAAGGACCAATTTTGTAATTTATCCAAACTCAAGGACTGAAAATGCCATTATTCCAAACTTATAACAAGGACCAAAACTGACAAACATTGATAGAGCAAGGACCCTTTTTTGCATAAAATTCATTTTAAAAGGTCCAAGGACTAATTTTGCAATTTTCCAAAGTTTAGGGACCTTTCTTGCCAATTGACCAAAGAATCATTCAAGGATCATTTTTTTACAACTTAGAATACTTCAGGGACCTTGAATGATAAAATTTCACATTTTGATATTCCAGGGGCTAGATTTGACAACTTTCAAAACTTGGGGGACTAAAACTGCCAATTTTGCAAACTTGATACGTTTTCATCCGATTTTGATATTTTGCATTTAAAACACATAAAACACTGATTTGTGATATTTTGATCATTTTGATGTGTTTACGAGTGTTTTCGGATGATTTTGCGTTTAGATTATACAAAATGATGAGTATTTAGACACTCATCAAGGTTCCCTATCTATTGTCCTTCGTCACCATACCCGAAGGGCTTAGGGCTTCGGATGGCGAGTTCCCTTAGGTAACCTTCGTGCCAACGAATGGTTTGACGCCTATGGATATTTTGGAATCCTAACTTGGGCCTTCAGATAGAAGGGCTTCGACACGCCTTGAGGTGTCCTTGAGCTACTCTGAGGTACATCATCAAGCCCCCACCGAAAGTGATGTATATGAGCGAGGAGATATTGCTTTCGACTTCATCTTGCGAAAATAGATCATCCTGTTGCTAAACATATTAGTCGGGAGAATAATACGCAACTAACTAAGCATATTTAATGCTAATTAATCATTACCACCGCCCGCCACAGAATCACAACTTCCCATAATACCCGAGACCAAAGTCTTCTTTATTTTAAAATTCAAAAATTTACACGGATAAGAGTAATTGTTGGGACACGTGTGCGGTGCTTAATAGATGTCAAAGAGAGTATAAAAAGAGGGTAGGTGAAACCCTAACTCATTTTACTCTCTCCGTCTACTTTCACACGCAGTAAAACGCCATCACCATTGTGGAAAACTAGAAGGGGGGGTTGAATAGTTTTACCAATTTAAAACTTCCTTTTAATTATTTAGATCAACTTATGTCAATCTATTTGATTGTTTATGTTGGACGTTGATAGATAGATATATAAACGTGTAATGAAAGATAAAGAGTAAGCACATCACCACGACACAAGTATTTATAGTGGTTCGGCACAAGGACACCTTCCTTGCCCTAGTCCACTCCCAGTCACCTACTCGAGAGTTCGTAAACACTACACCAACTCCTTATGGCGGAGAAGCCTTCACAACGTCGCTTAACCTTTTTCCCAGTACAAAGCTAAATACCGAGTTCTTTCACACCAAGGTGAACCACACCTAACACAACGTCACCTACCCTTTATACGGTGCTAGGCTAACCACCGAGTTCTTTCACACCTTAGGAGAACTAATCCTTCACAACGTCGCCTACCCTTTATTAGGTACTAGGCTAAGCACCTAGTTCTTTCACACCTTAGGTAAACTACACCTTCACGACACAACACCTAATCTCAAGGAGATCTACTCCTTGTTACAACACCATCAAGGATATCATCATCCTTGTATATAAACAAATACATATATGTATAACGATGCACCTCATCGATTATACGACCTAGACATTCTTCCCAAATGCTACTTGATTTGATTCTTTGGCATCCTTCACTAATGCCTTTGACACAACGCTTGGCACCTTTCACTAATGCCTTCGTCTTGACACCTTTAGCATCCTTCACTAATGCTTTGAAATGGATGATGAGCACCTTTCACTAATGCTTTCATCTTGACACTTTCGGCATTCTTCACTAATGCCTTCAACCCAACATCTATGGAGAAAGGAAGAACTATCAACAAGATAACATTAGTAGTCTTGATGATGACGAAGCATGGCAACTCATGGACTTTGAGCTTGCACGTCTTCAAGAGGTGGTGATCTTTCCTGATAACGCTCAGATTGTGCATGTTTTTAGTAGCGTTATGTGTATTTTTATATCTGTTATTTGGTTATATTTGCGTGATTTTAGTACTTAATCATATCTAGAGATGTTTGTCGAGTCTTTATAACCAAGTGCAGGGAAATGGAGGAAAATGTAGAAATATGCAGCAAATCGAAGATTCCCGTTTCAGTAAATCTAAATCTCAAGGACCTTTGAAGACCTTAGTGATTGAAGAACCAAGTTCTACAAGACATAGTGAAGATATAGATCAAGTTTTGTATCTCAGAAGATCCAACCGGATCCGGTTACACCCTCAACCGGATCGGTTGGAAGTTGGTCAGAATAAGTGTTTTTACCATAGCCAACCGATCGGTCGCAACCCGCAACCGGATCGGTCGGCTTGTTGTTATTGAAGACCAGCCGGATCGGTTGGTCATATGACCGATCCGGTTGGAGAAACAAAGCATTGCCAAATCTTCATCACTAAGCTTCCCTTTGCATCCAAACGATTCTAGGTCTTTCTCTTGGTGTATTCTAGTCCCTTCCTTACTCCTTGGAGGCCAAGTTAAGCATTTAACACCCTAGGCCTTGGAATTAGTATAAATAGAGGCTAATTGTGAGCATATGAGACACACTTCAATTACAAATCTCTACTCATCAAACCAAGCCTTAAGCTCTTAAAATTGTCCTTAGAAATCCGAGAAGTTTGGAGTTCCGAAGTTCCACATTTGGAGGCCAAAACACCAAGAAGTCCACCACGATCCTTGGGGAATCATTACTTCATCATTTGTAATCTTATTCCAAGCATTGTAAGACTTTTAATCATGTTTTCTAATGATCAAAGTTATGAGTTTATGTTCATGTTTGCTATGAGTGGCTAGTTTCTTTATACACTTGCTTAAATGATGTTGATTACCATATGATTAGTTAGTGATTGTGTTAACATGTTTTAATTCAATTTCAAGTTAATTCTAAGACCCAATCATGCTAAAGTTTCATAGTGACATTTGTTAATCAAGTTTGGCTGATTGATAATAATCGTTGGGGTCGAAAGAACTTCGTGTTATTCAACTAGTCATAATCATTTTGTCTATGGATGATTGTTTTTACCCATTATTCTTGATTACACAAAGGAACTAAGGTGTGGTTGTAATAGAAACACTTTTTGATTATCAAATTGGATTGGTTGAAAACATCTAAATGGTCGTAAGATTAGTTGTTGAGAATCAATTGTAGCCTTTTGTCTATGATCGGTTACCTTTTGTATTGACCATTTCTTAAGCAATTTGATGAACAAGTGGATGTTTTTGTGTTTAAGTTTATATAGGTAAACTTATGAAACTTGAATTGATCTTGAATTGATTGGTTAAACTTAAAGCTTGTTTTTATGAACTAAAATCTTGATGAAGGTTTAACTTGTAAGAACAATAGATTAGTTTTCAACTAATTATCACAACCAACATGTTAAGAGGTTAACACAATCACATTAATCTATGATATGAAGCTAGTTTAAGCAAGTGTAGTTTTTAATCATCTGAATTTCATTATATCTATTTGCTTTGTTATATGTTTTGGATAGACTCCGTTAATTCAAACTTGTGTTTAGATTCACCAAATCCTATGAACGATCCCGACTTACCTTCATAATCTTGCTATAACGGACGAGTATACTTGCTCGTATGTGTTATTGGTAATATTGGTAATTCACCTTTATAAATTTAAAACTTGCACCAACCGGGCACATCAAGTTTTAGGCGCCGCCGGGATTTGATTGTGTTTCAACAAGTTTTAATTTCCTTCATCAATTCAAAAAAAAAAAAAAAATTTCTCGAAACCTTAACCGGATCCGGTTGCACCTCAACCGAATCGGTTACAATTTTAATCCATACTCAACTGGTCTAACCGATCGGTCGCATCCCGCAACCGATCCGGTTACCTTCTCTGTTCCATAGAAACCATTTTCGTTGTTTGTCCGTGTGTTTAGATATTGCCTGGATTCTCTAGGACATTGTATGAACACTCGAGCAGCGGGAATAGAACCAATTACACCTCTTACCAATCCCGAACGATTGATTCGAAGAAGAAGGAGAACACGTTTCATACCATTGGAAAATCGTATACCAAGAGTACCAAACCCACCATTTGATAACCTCATTGAAGCCAAAGTTGTTTACAATCCTTTCACCAATTTACCTTTTCCCATGGCGGACGATCAACCCATGTGGGGAACCAACCGAACCGTAGCACCAACTCCCGAAAGTGCTATTGTTGCTATTAACCTTGGTGACAACTTCACCGTGAAGGGACACCACCTTTCTATGATCAAAGACCGACAATTCGATGGCGTCTGCGCCGATCCGCATAAGCACATTGCCGAATTCATCGAAATTTGTGGCATGTTCCGTTATGGCGACACCGATGTCAATGCCATTAAACTCAAACTTTTCCCATCATCACTCGCGGAGATGCTAAAATATGGTACAACGATTAACCCTGTGAATCATCAATACTTGGGAGGAGATGAGGCAAGCTTTTGTGAGCCGATTCTTTCCACCGCCATGTTTGATCGATTAATGGGAGAAATTCGTCTTTCAACCAAAACCCAAACGAATCACTTGTCGAAGCTTGGCTTGAATGAAAGATTTGTTTCGTAGTTGTCATGGACATGGATTATCAAAAGGAACCATTATCCAAATCTTTTACCATGGACTAGATGAAATCTCTCAAGGCATCCTTGATGTCGGAGGAATTTTCTCTATAAAACTCCCAATGATGCACATCAATTGCTCAAGATCGAGTACTTCTCAAACTTGATTGGTCCAAAGATTCCAAAACCAAACCTCTCCGAAAAACCGTTGCTTTTGTCGAAAACACCGATACCTCAAAACTCATGGAGAAAATGGAAGCGTTAACCTCAAAATCGACTCGCGGACAAAGATATCAAAGATGAAATAAAGGAAATGCGAGACGGATGCAACAATTGTGGAGAAATCACCCATCGTCCGAGTGCGACGATAAACCTATGGGTGGACCGAAGAAGGAGAAGCAAATTACGCTCAAGGAGGATACCGTGGAGGAGGATATCGTAGTAATTATTACGGTCGAAATTTCGAAATTGGCAAGATCGCCGACCAAGGGATGACAACCGTGATTCTCAACCCACGAACCGATGATCCACTACACCAAAATTCGACAAAAGACGAAGAAACCGAATTGAAAACCATGAGAGAATTCGTGGTGGTCAAAATCCGCAAATGATTTTATCAAAATCAATTTTTCAATCTCAAAGCCAAAGTTGAGCAAGGACGGAAAAATCATCAAGCATCTATCCAAGATCTTGAAAACAAGCTTAGCGGACTTCGACCAACATTCCTCTAGACCATCCGGTTCATTGCCAAGTAACACTCAATCCAATCCAAAACCATCAAATGATAAGACGTACCGTCCACCCCAAACGAAAATGAACATATCAATGTTTGTTTTCAAGAAGTGGTCTCTCGTCGATCCACCACCTAATCCTCATGCTCTGTCACCATTGATAGTGAGGATGAAAACGAAGAACCAAACACAACTCAAACCACCAAAAGAAAGACATTCCATCCGTCAAGGCGTATACACCAAAAATTCCTTATCCCCAACGCCTAAAGAAAGAGAAGATGGAAGAGCGTTATAAGAAGTTTATCGAAATAATCAAAGGGTTAGACTCAATGTTCCTCTCGTTGATGTTATAGCGGAATGCCCAATTACGGAAATTTTGAAAGAACTTCTTAATAACAAAAGCAAGCTTGAGCAAATATCGACAACTTTTCTTAACGAAGAATGCTCACTATAGTTCAAAACAAAATTCCACCAAAGCTCGGAGATCACAGGAGCTTTCTTATTCCATGTACTTTCGGAATAACGTTAAATGTGATGCTTTAGCCGATCTTGGCGCAAGTATCAATTTGATGCCTTATTCACTCTATTCCAAGTTGTGCAACAACAACTGAAACCAACAAAAATGAGCATCCGATTGGCAAATCATTCCTATCAATATCCTGTGGAATCGTGAGAATATGCTTGTTCAAGTCGGTAAATTCATTTTCCGTGGACTTTGTAATCTTGGAAATGGAAGAAGATAGTAAAGTTCCACTCATTCTAGGAAGACCTTTCCTAAATACCGATGCAATCATCAAAGTGAAAGGAAAAGAGCTCAACCTTGGGTTGGGAAGATCGAATCACTTTTCTTATCAATAAAGCAATGCGCTACCCACATTCCAAAGTGATGACACTTGTTTTAACGTCGATGTTATTGATGAAGTCACCGATGAGGAATTAGATGCATTCTTGAACGAATCCGATCCGTTCATGACTACTCGAAAAATCAATGAAACAGATTTTGACAAAGAATTTGATGATTTCATGAAAGTAGAATTTGAAGGAGATAACTCGTAAGAAGAAGAAATGGAGGAAGAGGAAGAAGATTTTGAGGAAATCACTTTCAATGACAAGATGCGAATAAAATCCTCTATCGAAGAACCACCCACGGATCTTGAACTCAAACCTCTCCCAAATCATCTTGAATATGCTTATCGGAGGAGAACTCACTTCTTCCAAAGAGTCATATCTTCATTGCTCGAGGATAATGAGAACGAAAGTTTAGTTTCCGTGCTCAAAATCACAAACAAGCTTTTGCTTGGAAAACATCTGATATCCCAGGAATTAGTCCTAATTTTTGCAAACACAAAATCAATTTTGAAGAAGTGATTAAACCTGTGGTAGAACGTCAACGTCGACTCAATCCCAACATGAAAGAAGTTGTTAAAAAGGAAATCATAAAACTTCTTGATGCTGGAATTATTTACCCAATTGAGGACAGTCCCTGGATAAGTCCTGTACACTGTGTCCCCAAGAAAGGAGGAATGACGGTTGTAACTAATGAGCGAAATGAACTAGTTCCAACTAGAACTGTCACCGGTTGGCGCGTTTGTATTGACTATCGTAAGTTAAACAAAGCCACCAGAAATGATCATTTTCCGCTCCCGTTCATGGATCAAATGCTTGAAAGACTAGCAGGGAATAAATTCTTTTGTTTCCTCGACGGATTTTCAAGATATTTCCAAATTCCTATCGATCCTAACGATCAAGAAAATACCACCTTTACTTGTCCTTTTGGAACCTACGCATATCGGCGTATGCCTTTTGGTCTTTGCAATGCACCCGCGACTTTTCAGAGGTGTATGATCGCCATATTCCAAGACATGTTAGAAACATCCATGGAAGTTTTCATGGATGATTTTTCGATCTTTGGAGATTCATTCGAGGCTTGTCTTTCTAATCTCGATAAAATGCTCGAAGATGCGAAGTCGCACATCTTGTTCTCAATCGAGAAATGCCACTTTATGGTAACCAAGGAATTGTGCTTGGTCACAAAATCTCTAGTCTTGGAATGGAAGTCGACAAAGCAAAGGTCGATGTCATCTCAAAACTTCCACCACCAACCAACGTCAAAGCCGTTAGGAGTTTTAAGGACATCTTGGTTTTACCGCCGATTCATCAAAGATTTTTCCAAAATATCTCGTCCGATGACCAAACTTCTTGAGAAAGAATCTATCTTTGACTTGATCTTTGATTGCATAAAAGCTTTCAAACACCGAAATCTCAACTTACTAGTGCTCCGATCATGGTCTCACCTAATTGGTCACTACCCTTGAACTTATGTGCGCGACGCAAGCGATTTTCTTTGTTGGGTGTCTTAGGTCAACGAAGGAAAATACTTTCGGCCTATATATTTTGCTAGCAAGACCTTTGAATAGTGCCCAAACAAAATTATACCGTCACCGAAAAGAATTCTTGGCGTCGTTTTGCATTTGACAAATTCAGATCATATCTTGTGCTCTCAAAAACAAATCGTTTTACCGATCATTCGACTCAAGCATCTGTTCACCAAGCAAGGCGCTAAACCACGTCTTATTCGATGGATTTTTCTACTCCAAGAATTTGACATCGAAATTAAAGATAAGAAAGGAGCGAGAGAATATTGCTGCGATCACTTATCCGTCTCGAAAATCCTAATCTTGAGGAGTTGAAAGAAGAAGAAATCAATGATTATTTTCCGATGAAACTCTCATGACCATCGACGAAATGACGATCCTTGGTTTCTCGACTTTGCAAACTACCTCACGGAGGAATTCTCGAAAAGGACTAACTCATGCTCAAAGAAGCAAATTCTTTTGAACTCAAATACTACTTTTGGGAAGAGCCTTATCTTTTCAAAATGTGTCCGATTGGATGATCCAAGATGTATTTTGGTTCCGAAACTCGTAAAATTCTTGACGAATGTCACCATGGCCCAACTGGGGACATTATGGTCCTTCCACCACAGCTAAGAAAGTTTTGATCTTTGGATTCTATTGGCCAACAATATTCAAAGAAGCATACACTTGTTCAAAATCGTGAGCTTGTCAAAGAACCACCAATCTCTCGAAGGATGAAATGCCATTAACAAGCATTCAAGTGTGAAATATTCGATATTTGGGAATAGATTTCATGGGACCTTTCCTAAATCCCACAAATTCAATACATTCTCGTTGCTATAGACTACGTGTCCAAATGGGCGGTCAAGCTTTACCAACAAACGATGCTCGTGTCGTCATTAATTTTCTCAAAAAGCTTTTTGCTCATTATGGAATTCCCAAAGCACTCATAAGCGATCGAGGAACTCATTTCGCAATCAACAAATGGAAAACCATGAAAAGATATGGAGTTCATCATCGATTTGCGGCCGCTATCATCCACAAACTAGTGGTCAAGTCGAAAATACTAACAGAGCTCTCAAAAGAATCTTTGGAAAAAGCGAAAAGACAATCCTTCATTATGGGCAAGAAAACTTGGCGATGCTCATGGGCATTTAAATACGGCTTATAAAACACCAATTGGCACAACTCCTTACGAGACTCTTGTATGGAAGACACATCATTTGCCGTTCGAGTTGAACATCGTGCTTATTGGGCGCTCGGACATTGTAACACCGATCTCAAAATAGCCGAGAGAAAAGATTTACGCAATTGCACGAACTCGATGAATTAAGACTCAAGCTTATGAAAACTCCAAAGCGTATAAAGCCGAACAAAAGCTTATCATGATAAAAAGCTACGAATTCGAAAATAATTCAAAGCGGAGATAAAGTTATGCTTTTAACATGAAATTCAAATTCAAAGCTCTAAGTTACAACCAAAATGGTTTGGACCATATGTCGTTAAACATGGATATCCATCTGGGTATGTCGAACTCTATGACAAACAAGGTGGAAGTTTCATTGTTAATGGACACGAATCAAATTATACTACGACAAGGAGAAAATGAAAGAAGTTTCGATTCATGACGGTGTCTGGAGACACCATGAGAATGAATTGAAACTATCACCTTTGTAGCACCATTTCTGGAAGAATCCACAAACTGCTTCCATGAAACCAACTACTGAGTTAAATGCAGGACTATATTGAAGCTCTTGGTGAAGAATTCATGTATATCCCGAACTTTACAAAATGTTCAAAGTGCCCTTGCACTAAATAAGTCGGGAAGACTCGAGTCGGTGATGACTCGGTAATAAAACAAGCGCTTCTCGGGAGGCAACCCGTGTGTTTGATTTGATTTTCTATGGTCACTCCCCAAAGTTTTAAACCTTTGGTTGAACTTAAGTGTGGGGGTGCCATCCTTTAATAAAACCCTTTGTTTGTTTATAAGATTGTGTGCGTAATGATTTCTCCGATGGGCGCTTGAGAATGAAGAAGAATTTTAAGTCGATAAACTCGTTGACATATCTGGTTTCATCTCTATTTTCCCTATTTCTATACTTTGAAGTTCGTTTTCATTGAGGACAATGTCTAACTTAAGTGTGGGGGTGAATAGGAAAAAATTAGAGTTTTCATGCTTAAATTTAAAATTTTGTTTGCCACTTGTGATCTAGTTGTTTTCACACTTTTAGGATTATCTATTAGAATAATCGGATCATTCCTTTGGTAAAATAGGTAATATTTGAAATTTCAAAATGTGTTCCGATTACTATTGCAATCCATTCTGGGATCGATAAACATTTGCTAACACATATTATACCCTTTCCACTAAATTGTGAGGATTTGAGCCTATTTCTTATTAGCATACATCTTTTATGCTTAGATCTTTTGTTATGAGTGTCTGGTGATTTTATTTATTCTAGAACTTGTGCTTGTAAATCATTACTGGACCGCAGATGAGATTGCATTCGTGCGATATAAGTGAATTCGTGTGATAAAGAGGCACCTTAGGATTTAACCCAAATGGCCTTCCATTTTACATCTAATGATATATTAGCTAGCCTCATTGGTTAGTTAACCACCCACATGGACCCATTTGTAGTGCTCATTTTAGCACTAGATACCCCTAGTTACACCCTCCGAGCCATCCCTTTCATTTTTGCTTCACCCGGAAAATACAAAAGATTTTACACTTTAAACCTTAGCCTATCCCATATCAATGTCTAAACGGTTGGTTGCTAGTTGCCTGGAAAGTGAAGATTGTTCAAATGATTATGAGTACCACATCCTATGTGATTGATTGAGCCATATGTTATGCTAAAAAAAAAAAGGCAATGAGCTATGATCGAAGAACAATTGTCATGGCAAAGCGAAAAGCTGTGGAAAGTGGAAAAGAAGAAAGCAAAGCTATAATAATTTACTTGGTTCGTGGAATGTTTGGTAGCTAGCAACTTGGGTATTAGACTTGATTTCATTTTTTATTTTAACACCAATTTCATTAACATTCCCATGTCTTATCCATACCCTTAACCCTTAGCCTATCATTATAACCCGAATAAAAGCCCTCTTTAGATGTTTTTACTTGGTGCTCACGCCACGTCGGTGGAGTTTTGTTTCTTGTACAAGCTTATGATAATAATATAATATTGACTGAGCAATGAGTGTGATTTATCTTGTTACTCCACTAAAATGAGTGATTGAGTGAATTATATTCCGTTATTTTTCGTGAGGTGTTTTGAAATGTTAATCATGCGAGAAAATCACCTTTATTTAGCATAATTGATGAATCCTCTCTCGTATTTATACTTGGTTGATTTGCATCAAATCTTTCATAATCACGATCTTGTACCAGTGGATGTTTGTTTTTCTTAGAATTGCTTGAGGGCAAGCAAAGTTTAAGTGTGGGGGAATTTGATAACACTCGGATTGTGCATGTTTTAGTAGCGTTATGTGTATTTTATATACATTATTTGGTTATATTTGCGTGATTTTAGTACTTAATCGTATCTAGAGATGTTTGTCGAGTGTTTATAACCAAGTGCGAGGAAATGGAGGAAAATGTAGAAATATCAAAGACAAATCGAAGATTCCGTTTGATAAATCTAAATCTCAAGGACCTTTGAAGACCTTAGTGATTGAAGAACCAAGTTCTACAAGACATAGTGAAGATAAAGATCAAGTTTTGTATCTCGGAAGATCCAACGGATCCGGTTACACCCTCAACCGGATCGGTTGGAAGTTAATCGAGATAAGTGTTTTACCATAGCCAACCGATCGGTCGCAACCCGCAACCGGATCGGTCGGCTTGTTGTTATTGAACCAGCCGGATCGGTTGGTCATATGACCGATCCGGTTGGAGAAACTGCGATTGCCAATTCTTCATCACTAAGCTTCCCTTTGCATCCAAGCGATTCTAGGTCCTTCTCTTGGTGTATTCTAGTCCTTCCTTACTCCTTGGAGGCCAAGTTAAGCATTTAACACCCTAGGCCTTGGAATTAGTATAAATAGAGGCTAATTGTGAGCATATGAGACACACTTGAGTTACAAATCTCTACTCATCAAACCAAGCCTTAAGCTCTTAAAATTCGTCCTTAGAAATCCGAGAAGTTTGGAGTTCCAGAAGTTCCACATTTGGAGGCCAAAACACCAAGAAGTCCACCACGATCCTTGGGGAATCATTACTTCATCATTTGTAATCTTATTCCAAGCATTGTAAGACTTTTAATCATGTTTTCTAATGATCAAAGTTATGAGTTTATGTTCATGTTTGCTATGAGTGGCTAGTTTCTTTATACACTTGCTTAAATGATGTTGATTACCATATGATTAGTTAGTGATTGTGTTAACATGTTTTAATTCAATTTCAAGTTAATTCTAAGACCCAATCGTGCTAAAGTTTCATAGTGATATTTGTTAATCAAGTTTGGCTGATTGATAATAATCGTTGGGGTCGAAAGAACTTCGTGTTATTCAACTAGTCATAATCATTTTGTCTATGGATGATTGTTTTTACCCATTATTCTTGATTACACAAAGGAACTAAGGTGTGGTTGTAATAGAAACACTTTTTGATTATCAAATTGGATTGGTTGGAAACATCTAAATGGTCGTAAGATTAGTTGTTGAGAATCAATTGTAGCCTTTTGTCTATGATCGGTTACCTTTTGTATTGACCATTTCTTAAGCAATTTGATGAACAAGTGGATGTTTTTGTGTTTAAGTTTATATAGGTAAACTTATGAAACTTGAATTGATCTTGAATTGATTGGTTAAACTTAAAGCTTGTTTTTATGAACTAAAATCTTAACGAAGGTTTAACTTGTAAGAACAATAGATTAGTTTTCAACTAATTATCACAACCAACATGTTAAGAGGTTAACAAAATCACATTAATCTATGATATGAAGCTAGTTTAAGCAAGTGTAGTTTTTAATCATCTGAATTTCATTATATCTATTTGCTTTGTTATATGTTTTGGATAGACTCCGTTAATTCAAACTTGTGTTTAGATTCACTCAAATCCCTGCGAACGATCCCGACTTACCTTCATAATCTTGCTATAACGGACGAGTATAGTTGCTCGTATGTGTTATTGGTAATATTGGTAATTCACCTTTTATAAATTTAAAACTTGCACCAACCGGGCACATCATTTCCTTTAAGAGAAACCTAGTAGATCACACAAAAACAAAAGGCAAAGACTACATAGATCTCTTGGATCTGAGGTTAGAAGGTTAGTATACTTGGGGGAAGTATATGTGAAAATCACACCTAGAGAGGAAGAAATGGCTCTCTATTTATAGAGGAAATTCTCTTCTGTTTCCCCGGATCCCACAGATCCCTACCACAAGGGATCCGGCTAGCACAAAGCTAGGGATCCATGATCCGCTCCTCTTTGCCCATGGGTATTTTTGGTTATGGTTCATGGGTTATGGGTTGATCCATGGTTTTCTTTCTAGATACAATGAACTTGGTTAAGTGGTATATATAAAACCATGGGTTATGGGTCAAAACCATTTGCTAGTATTTACCCATTTAGTATATACTTGTATTTACCCAATTTAGCATACACTTAGTTTTTACCCATTTTAGTATACTTAGTTTAAGTATATGTTTAACCCAATATGTAAACACTAGTTGTTGTACATATTTATCTAAATCATAAAATCACTTATACTTGTTTTAGTGTTTTATGTGAAAGCGTAAGTGTGTTAGAAAACTATTAACTCAAACTATTTACGTACTCTATTTGTTTCGTTAAAATGATTTTATATTTGTTATCGACAAAACATTAGAATATCGTAAAATATAAATAAACGTTTTCACGGCTTATTTGTATTAACAATCTCCCTTTTGTTGATGACAAAACATAAAATTATTTTAAGTAAAAATCTAAAATTAAGTAAAAGTTTGAATTTGTAGTTTTACTTTCTTCTCCCCTTTTTGTCGAAAAAAGTGTTAAAAGAAACTAACACAATTTTATAAGAGAAAGAGAAAAATGTAAAATGTAAAGAGAGCAAGTGACGGAATGGTACTCGTCTTAACTCCCCTTGACGAGTCCATCCCTTTGAAAGGCGTCAAGGACATAACGGAAAATAAACTAATTGTGTTTGCAATTAAGTTTGCAAATGGTTAAATCTAAGTGGCGAGCGTGCTCCCCTTAAATATTGCAATGTTGCAATGGGGTGTCATGAAGTGTAACCCAAAGTTGGATTTAAGTTTGCAAATGATTTTGCAATGTCGTTTTGACACAAAGCTCCCCTAGCTTTATGGTGTCAATATCTTCATGTGTATTTTGAATAACTACAAAACAAAGGTTAGAAAACAAGAGTATAGTGCATAATTTCCGCAAAGAGACTCAAGTTAGCATAAATTTGTGCTACGTACCCACGGATCCCAGTTCCCTTCGGTAGGGATCCGTCTAGGTATTGGGAGGATCCTATTATCATTGCGCTTTCTTGTTGGTGAAGAAATGTCACGGAATACTATTTGAAGGAATGAGATATATGTACAATATAACAAGCACAACACACATAATAATCATAGCATATAAGTATTCATTCAATAAAACAAGAGATACACAACCAAATCTCTAAAAACTAAGAGAATGAACTAGCCACATAGGTGCCACTAATGCTAATAAGTTAACCCAAACTTAAGATTCGACTAAAAGCTTAATGATGATCAAAGATGAGAAGGGTTTCCTAAACATTCTCAGTTTGAGCTTGTAGGTCATGTATTAATACATCTAGTTCATGTTTCATTCTTTCAACATGTTTGCAATGATCGCACTCTTTGTCATGGTTTTTAGTTTCTTGAAGTGGAGGTTCAAGTAAAGTGGGTTGAGGATCTTCAAACGATTGTGTGGTGGGTTTAGTAGAATTATGTGATGAAGTCCTAGTGGAAGCACTCTTCTTGTGAATTAGTTTAATTGGTTTTCTTAGTGTGGGAGAGATCCTAGTTTTGGTGGACTTACCCGAAGGTGATTTGGTTGAGGAAACTTCATGCATGATTCTAGCAAGTTTCTTGGGTGGTTCTTGAGTGGATGAGTTAGCACTAGGAGCCTTAGTCATAGTGATGGTGCTAGTAAGAACTCTTTTAGTTGCTGATTTTGAGATGTGATTTGAGAGTGGTACCTTAACTCTAAGGTTGTTTGGTTTATAAAGGGTAAGTTGAATTAGGAAATTAAATTCTTGTCCATTTGAAGGGCTAGGCATGCTTTTGGGGTTTTGATAAGTTCTATGAGGACAATCAATGAATGCTAAAGGTGGTTGGAGACCCAAAAGGTGACTTGAATTCAAATATGGAGCCGGTTTATGCTCTGCATTATTCTGGATCCCACGGATCCCTTTCCGTAGTGATCCGCTTTGGTTGAAGACTAGGGATCCGGTTGTCAGACAAGGACTAGGTGAAATTATTATGCTGTTGTAAGGTTAGTTTAATCATGGATAGACTTAATTTTGAAGTCTTTAGCTGTTTGGATATCTCAAATCCTTAATCCTAACAAGTAATTGTGCCTAATCATGGTTTTGATTAAGAAAATTTGGCCTTGGGTAGTCTAACTATATGTTTGATGACTAAAGTGTTCTTGACAATGTGGGTTATAAAGGGAAGAACTTAGCAATTGCATTTAAGACTTAATCCACTGATGTTCTTGGAAATGTGATGATTGACATGCACAAGGTTGAGATTCAGAGTTTCACTGATCTAGGAACTCATTTAAGATGAGATGAAGTGATTGAGTTAGGAAGATGACTACCAATGGATGTCCAAGGACAAGAAGACTACCAATGGATGTCCAAGGATAACACTAAAAGTTATGAAGGTGACAAGTCATAACAAATGATCCTAGCGATCAGGTTTTAGCTTGAGGTGATATTAAGAAAAATTCTTAAAAAATTTCAAGAATTGAAAAACTAATTTTTGTCTTACCTTGAGATATAAAAGACTAGAAGCAATTTCCTAAAATTGTTTAGCTTGCTTTCTTAAAGTGTTTTGAGAGGCGAGAAATAGTTTTAGATGTGATGATAAAATCAGACTAAGATCTTAAGTAATCCTTTAGTGAGTCTAAGCCTTTCTCATCCTTGAAGTGGACTTAGTTGGGTTCTAAAAACATATGCAAAGCTAATGTGATGTTATCTAGAAAGCGGTTTTGATGTCTTTGAATCTTGCATTGTTGATCGATGTCACGGATCCCACGGTTCCTTCAAGGAAGGATCCGCTAGGCTAATCCTAGGGATCCGGCATCTGCAGATCGAACCAACACGAACCTACACGAAAATGATGTGCGATTTTTACACTATTAAATCTATAAAACAAGCAAATAAGAACGAGTGAGTTATCATAAAACATCACTTACAAGGTAAAGTAACAATATCCAAAACACCATAAACTAAAAATACTAAAGAGAAATCATTCAAACATAAAATAAATGAAACTAAGCACATTCCTATTGTCTCTTTCGTCAATTCTTCCTTTTCCTTTTGACGGCTTAGTAAGGTTGTGCGAGGTTTTGAATCATGCCTCTTATTTGTTTAAATCCAGGTCTCGTTTGGAATGGTTGGAAGTTGTTCGTGGTATTCAAGGATTTCCAATTTGATGTTGGATACGGGTCGATGTCTTCCTCATCTTCTTCTTCTTCTTCTCCGGCCGAGGAGTCCGAGAGCTTCGGGTTTCTCTCCATTGACCATGAACCGTTTAGAGGGTTGTTTGGTAAGAGGTACCATGGCGTGATCGGAGGTAATGATCATCGTTGATAGGGGATGGTTGCAATGCACTAACATACTTACAAAGTCGTGTTAGGAGCATACCATATGGGAGTACCATGTTGGAAGCTTTGAATACCCACCATTCTCCTTACCACGTAGTAGGCAAGATTAAATGGCCTTTGGTGGGTAAGACAATAGATCATTTGCACAAGACATGCGTTTGGATGATCTTTGTTTCCAACTAGGCTAATGATGTTTTCCTAAGGATTTCTTCCCATTTTCTAAACATGGGATGCATTTCGAAAAGTTCCATTTTAAAAGGATCACGGTGAATGAGCTTTTTGTTACGATCGTAACGGGATTGGTCGGTCCTAATTTTAAAGATAGTATCACGAATGGTTTCGGGATCGTCGAGAGGAGTGTTATAGAGAGGCTTGGGATCAAGTGCATGGTTTTGAGAGTTAATTGCCCAATTTTGAGAATACATACAAATTCCCTCACAAGGAACGCGAAGAATTTGAGCAAAGGTGTTGAGAGGAAAAATAAAGTTTTGTTTGTTGATGATGAAGGAGATTGAGATGCTATTGTTGGCGTTTCTAATGATCCTAAAGCTTTTGTAAAATTCAAAAATGAAGACCGGACAAATTTGTTCATTTATGTCAAGGAGACAATCAAAATTGATTGTCGAAAAAACTTGGCGAATGTTGGTATCTTCAAGGAAACATTCCTTGACTACACGACCTTCGTGAATAAGTCGTTTTACAAGGCTTTTGAATATTTTACGGTCGGTTTTGGTCAATCCCCTTTTACGATAGTAGTGAGTAAGGTAATGGACGGTGCATGGTGATCTTGTTGAGTGGCTTTGGGCATGGTTGTTCCTAAAAATACAAATTTTCAATTAAGATAAATTAGTTGGAATGGGTTTATGGTTTTGATTTGTATTAACAATGTTGTGAACACAAAGTGATTTTGTTAACATCCTCTTTCATGATTAGTTTGAAAAACCTAATTGAGTTAATTGATTAAATATTAAGAAACCATAAACCCTAGGATGAAGATGATGAAAGTTATAACAAGTTAATGTAATTACTTACAATGGTGTTTTAGGAGGGATACTTGAAAGTATGGAGGCCAATGAGGATGAGTTTTGTAGCTTGGTCGTTTTGTTTTGTGTGAGTAGAGGAAAACAATCGGTGGTGAATTTTGAAAGCATATAGCTGAGTTACATTCCACGGTTCCCCGGATCCTTTATGTTTGGGATCCGCTAGTACAACTAGGGGATCGAGATCTGTGGATAGAAAAGGGGTTGTTTGACATTATTTTTGTAGTAGTCTTATAAATTAGCTTATTAAAAATAGTTCGGAGGTATTATATGAAGATTGTTTTTGGATGACGGCTTTTGATGAATCACATATCGAAGGTTCATGTGTGATGACGGCGTTAGTTTGACGAATCAAAAGGGGTATTATTCCCGATGATGAAAAAGACGGAAAAGTGACGAAAGAGACTTCTAATGATGTTAGAGATAAATAAGCAAAGAAAACTTGTGAAAAGTAAATTGAACTCATGTAACCTATCTAATGAAAAGTAAAACATACCTCTATGCTTCTTGGTTTGGCATAATGCCAAAGATACTTCATGAGCTTTTAAAGTAATCCTTTGTACTTGATGTACGTGAGTAGTGATTACCTTTTAGATCCTTCCTTGAATGTTGACTTCATTATTCTTTGAATGAAGATTTTGGAGAGATTCTAGCATGAAGATTTCTTAGGAACAAAAGTTGTTAGAGTCATCTATCAATATCCAACAAAATGATTTTTAAGAAAAGTATGACCCAAAAAAAAAATCCTTCTTTGTAGTTTTCAAACATACACGGATCGTGTCAAGTCTTTAAAGTACAACATACTTTAAGAAACTTGGTAACGAAGCTCTGATGCCAATTGTGGAAAACTAGAAGGGGGGGTTGAATAGTTTTACCAATTTAAAACTTCCTTTTAATTATTTAGATCGACTTATGTCAATCTATTTGATTGTTTATGTTGGACGTTGATAGATAGATATATAAACGTGTAATGAAAGATAAAGAGTAAAAGCACATCACCACGACACAAGTATTTATAGTGGTTCGGCTACAAGGACACCTTCCTTGCCCTACTCCACTCCCGAGTCACCTACTCGAGAGTTCGTAAACACTACACCAACTCCTTATGGCGGAGAAGCCTTCACAACGTCGCTTAACCATTTTCGGTACAAAGCTAAATACCGAGTTCTTTCACACCAAGGCGAACCACACCTAACACAACGTCGCCTACCCTTTATACGGTGCTAGGCTAACCACCGAGTTCTTTCACACATTAGGAGAACTAATCCTTCACAACGTCGCCTACCCTTTATTAGGTACTAGGCTAAGCACCTAGTTCTTTCACACCTTGGGTGAACTACACCTTCACGACACAACACCTAATCTCGAGGAGATCTACTCCTTGTTACAACACCATCAAGGATATCACCATCCTTGTATATAAACAAATACATATATGTATAACGATGCACCTCATCGATTATCGACCTAGACATTCTTCCCAAATGCTACTTGATTTGATTCTTTGGCATCCTTCACTAATGCCTTTGACACAATGCTTGGCACCCTTCACTAATGCCTTCGTCTTGACACCTTTAGCATCCTTCACTAATGCTTTGACATGGATGATGAGCACCTTTCACTAATGCTTTAATCTTGACACTTTCAACATTCTTCACTAATGCCTTCAACCCAACATCTATGGAGAAAGGAAGAACTATCAACAAGATAACCTTAGTAGTCTTGATGATGACGAAGCATGGCAACTCATGGACTTTGAGCTTGCACGTCTTCAAGAGGTGGTGATCTTTCCTTTAAGAGGAACCTAGTAGATCACACAAAAACAAAAGGCAAAGACTACATAGATCTCTTGGATCTGAGGTTAGAAGGTTAGTATACTTGGGGGGAAGTATATGTGAAAAGCACACCTAGAGAGGAAGAAATGACTCTCTATTTATAGAGGAAATTCTCTTCTGTTTCCCCGGATCCCTACCACAAGGGATCCGGCTAGTACAAAGCTAGAGATCCGTGATCCGCTCCTCTTTGCCCATGGGTATTTTTGGTTATGGGTCATGGGTCATGGGTTATGGGTTGATCCATGGTTTTCTTTCTAGATACAATGAACTTGGTTAAGTGGTATATATAAAACCATGGGTTATGGGTCAAAACCATTTGCTAGTATTTACCCATTTAGTATATACTTGTATTTACCCAATTTAGCATACACTTAGTTTTTACTCATTTTAGTATACTTAGTTTAAGTATATGTTTAACCCAATATGTAAACACTAGTTGTCGTACATATTTATCTAAATCATAAAATCACTTATACTTGTTTTAGTGTTTTATGTGAAAGCGTAAGTGTGTTAGAAAACTATTAACTCAAACTATTTATGTACTCTATTTGTTTCGTTAAAATGATTTTATATTTGTTATAGACAAAACATTAGAAGATCGTAAAATATAAATAAACGTTTTCACGGCTTATTTGTATTAACAGCTATCACTCCGAAAGCAAAGGTAATCCTTCTTTCTTCTCGTAGTGTTAAAAATAGGAACATGGATTCCAAGTTTATTATAAAGCAGCAAAAGTGTACATTGTCATTGAAGATCTACATGATCACTTAGCCGATTATCCCATCCCACTAGAACACAAAGTGATGTTACCCAAACCTACTCGGGTATCTTTGATGCACCTCCGTGTTTCGTGAGTCATACACATGCATTTAGTCACTCGAACCTTATGATTCCACCGCACCCATTGATATTAGAGTTTATGCAATACTACAAGGTTCACAACTCTAGGTTTAACCCCTTTGGTTTTGCCAAGTGACCACATTCATAGTGATGTGCAAAGCATACGGCTATGAACCAACATTAACGGTTTTAAGAGGATTTTTGAACTTGTACCACAGGGCAATTGGTTAACTCTAGCAAAAGACACGAGGCGAGATGTTCCCAACTTGTTTGGAAAAGTGTACACAAACATAACAGGTTGGAAGGGTAGTTTTTTCTACGTGAAAGACACCATTGTTCCTCCTAAATATCCAGGTTGGAAGGGTAGTTTTTTCTACGTGCAAGACACCATTGTCCCTGAAGCCATCTTATACATGGCTGGGATTGCCCAGAGCTGAGAGGGGTCTCCCAAGAAGCCTGTGATCATATACCAAGGACAAAGTATGTTTATTTAAGTAGGACCAATGTAGCACTGATATTTATTTCTTCTTGTATCTATTTTGCAGAGATGTCGTTCAGGAACTTCATGTACCAAGATTTGGATGAAGATTTAAGCTTTATGCCTGCTGAGAAGGTCGAAGAGTCTTATGGTGTTGGCTCTCCTTGACATCTATGAACAACAACGAGGTAGATACTCCAAAGCGAGCTATTCCATCAAGACCTCCATGACTTGCATTGGAGGGTCCATCCCAACCGGTGGAGAATGTTCTTGACTCGGACGATCCTGCGGATGAGGATGTCATAGTTGTAGGTTCAACAGGGATAGTCGACGGGTTGAAAAGTAGAAAGGGAACAACGACCAAGGTCATAAGTCTACCAACAAGAGGAAGAATCCCTATCTACCTCCGGAGGAAGAGTTGTGAAGCGTAAGAGTCTTTGAAGGCCGAAAGTTTGTGAAGTCGGTCTTGGTGCGGATGAATCGGTGGAGGTGCATGGTAGCGGTTCCTCCTTATAAAATATCAAGTCATAATTGTCACAACTAACGTAGCCTTTATACTTTGTATTAGTCGCGGAGTCTTCGAGAGACGAAGGATCTTGCCAACGCTTTGGCATGTCACGGATTGTCGATCATGTCACCCTCCTCAATGGAAAGGTATCTTTGGAAAACATGTCCATTGAAAGGTTTTGTGACATGCATGACAATGGGGTTGCAAGCGGCGATAATGGATAATCGATTGAATGCCAAGACTAGGCGTTGCTTAGAACTATGGCTAAGCTTTGGAGGCTAAGTGTGACGAGATTGAGGGCGTTGAGAAGAACCCGTCGTCCAACTCCTTCATGAAAAGGTAGCCAGTTGACCGTTGAACTTGGCAATCTTAAGTTGGAAGAAGCCAAGGTCATCACTCTCACAGTCGAATCTTTGTTCTTGGCGAAATGTATTGGGTATAAGTGAAGTTGAGAGAGAAATCGATGGCTGCGGATGAGGTATAAGATCTTTGCAAAAGGATCGTCGGAGGTCGTTTGAAGGTGGTGCCTTACATAGCCATGGAGCTCTATCATAGTGATGAATTGGGAGCTCGGATGTGGAAGGTCATCAAATCGACCATATTTCATGGACGGTGCTTGGCGTTGGAGGAGCACCCAAAGCAGGTAAGCCCGTGGACCTCTCCAAGATTGAATGCTACCGTCCCACTTGAAGCTGAGTATGATGAGGCGAAATGCATTTACAACCGCAAAGTACTCCTTCCTTCCGAGGCTACCAAAGATCCTATGGCTCCCTCGAAGACCTCCTTTCCAAGAAACCTCGAAAGTGAAGCCTACCACTCCAACCAAGAAGACCATGTCTACCAAGCCTGTCTCGGTGCAACCATCCCCACTCCATCTCCAAAGAAGCAGAATGAAGGCTGCCATGTCGGCGATAATTTGGTTTCAAAGGGTGGCATGTACCATAAAATAATTTATCTTATTTGACAATGTTTGTCGATGTTCCAAACAATTTATATGCTTTTGATGTATGGCCATGGACCAAAAACAATTTAACTGGAGCCTATGCTCCTCGTGCAGGTATAAGGGCATTAGCCTTCATTTTGAATGTGATGGTGTAGGGGAGATACCTCTACACACTTAGTTTATATTCGGTTTGTTAACTTCTCGTACGCCATTTTTTAGACGCTTAAATTTTACAACCTAAGGTTAAACAACCTCATTGTGTGTAAATTGCAACACCAAGAATATAATGACCAACTTTGATCATTGACAGAGGGTCGCGACCCACTCTATCTCAAATCCTTTACATAGTATGACTTTGTAAAAAAAAATTTTACAAGCGCCAAAAACTACTAGGAGAGTTAATGTGAATGTTTAAGTTGGCTTAAATGATAAGGCATGTATTACACCTCAAGCCATTCGACATTGAAACTCATTAACGACTTGGCTGAACAAATCTTTGTGTTTAAGAAACGAAGCAAGAGATTTATGGGAAATGTCTTATTTATCATTGAATTGGTAGGGAGGATTACATCATTCTTGAAATGAAAACTAAGACAACTACCAATAATGTGTGCTTTCCTTGAGAAGCTTCTAATTACAAGAAAAAGTAAAATACTTCTTAAACATAGAACTTTCGAAGGTTCGTACCATTCCATGTCCCGTCGATGGGTTCTCCGAGAAGAGTGGCGGTTTAGTAGGCTCCGTTCTTGTAGGCCTCGGCTACCATATAGGGTCCTTCCCAAGTTGGTCCCGCTTTCCCTAATACTACGCTTTGCTTGCCTTTGTTGAGGCGTAGCACATATTCTGAGCTTGAAAGTGGAAGGTCGACCCTTTTGTTATAGTAGCCTTTGATTTTATGTTTGTGCATTGCTTCTCGGATGGAGGCTATTTCGTCTTTCTTCTAGTAGATCAAGGTTTTCCCGATTCTTTCGTCATTTGGGAGGCATCATACGTTGCCACACGCTCCGTGTGTACAATTAGTTCGAAGGATGACCGCTTCTATTCCGTATGTTGGTGAAGGGAGTTTCACCATTGCTTGACTTAGGATGCGTCTGTGAGCCCATAATACTTGGGAGTTCATCCACCCATCCATGGTGTGTTCGTCCCGGCCTTTTCTCGATCCCTTTGGCGATATCTGTAGGATCTTGGTTTGATATACAATAGGTGCGGCGCCTTTAGGTTAAGCGGTTTGAGAGAAAGAAGGAGAAGATAGGAACCCTAGAGACAAAGAAAAATATATTATGAAGGTCCAACCTTTGCCTTGGAGGCAAAGGGTATTTATAAGTACAAGCTTAGGCGCCTACTTTAGGGTGTGGATCGGCATCTGATGGTAAAGACCCATCCGTCCTCCACGGTGTTACAAAGTAATCTAAATACTAACACCGAATAGCTACGACTACGAGCTTTCTAGCAGTATACATACTTAAGGTGACCGAAACTTTAAGTCTTGGATTTACTAAATCCCAACAATCTCCCCTAAGGAGGTCACCTCAACTTACAATGATTACAAGCCGATATAACGTTCGATGTTCTTAGTTTCTTTGATTAAGCACTTTTGTTCTTTAGCTCGTAGTCTTTGATTCATCATGTTCGGATGTTTTGAAAAATCGGTGGAGGTCTTAAAGCGATCCACGTGATGATAGAGTATTTGAACCGACTTTGAGATTATCAAACCATAAATCTCGACTCATCCATTGTAGTGATGATAGTATGTGATGTTGTGACTATTGGACCGACATGCTCACATTCGGATCATGAAATCTTCTTATCGAGTAGCGGAAGCTTTAGTGATTCATGATATTTGCAAAGCAACAAAAGCGAAGCATGGAGTGAAAACATCGAGTCATTGATGCACTTATCATGATTTCTTTAGAGATGAATGTAATGTGTGAGCATGCGGCTATGGATTGACCGCTTCATTACGATCGACTACAAGCGTCGGGCGTTCCCGCATAAAAAGTTAGCAATAAAGCGCACAAAAAGCGTCTTTGATCACTTTTGTTGAATTGAGGTACACGGCCCACGGTTCCCAGTTGATAAGTACAAGTACTTCCGTGATCAAGAATAATTCGAAGAATCTCCTTGCGGGGTTTCGCGGTGTTCTAATTGTTCTCAAACCGGAGCGTCTCAAAGAAGACAACACGGAGTGAGTGAACCGGTGAATTGAGATTCAGCGATTGATGAAAATGATTTGAGAAACAATCGTGTATTGCTTTATAGAAAGTGTTTTGCAATACCACGAAGGTTTTATGGAAAATCAATTATCAATCATAAATACCCTTTAATTTTGAAACATTAATACATAGTCGATGTGCTATGGAAAGAACTTTTAATCACAACGATTTGGTTTTCAAAGGTATCCGTCAATCCATAACTTTGAACGAGATTGATTCAAAGATTGAATCGCCCATTGTTTACATTCGGTTGTCACATGGTTGATCTATAGAATAGATCTCACATGCCACCTACCAGAGCTTGTTTGATGTTGGCTCGAAGGCTTTCCATCTTCATTGTGAATATGTATTCATATTACTCGGATGTTCGCAATACCACAAGGATAATCGTGGGACTCAAGATATAATATCTCTTTCCACATTATGTGAAGCAGAGAGTCTTCATTGAAAGTGTCCTAATGAGATTTATTGATGATCTCGTGGCTCTAGACTCAATTTGTGCATATTTGGATCCCAGATCGGAGACTAGGAGAGGGTCTCCTTCTTCAATATCAACAATCTCTAAGAAAGTCGATAGATAATGTCGGTTCCCGTGAGAATGAAACAAGCCCTTTTAAGAGGAACTTGAGTGGCTTGGGAAGTTTAGTGCAAGATCGTCACTTGGGTCCATGACGTCTTGTCTTCAATACCGGTGTTACCTAAGTAACAACCAAGAGCATATGTATTGAACCCGGTTTACGCCTAAGGTTGAATTGATGGAGGCTATTTCTTTTCACCCTTTTCACATTCAGTTCTTTTCATTCTTCAACCCCTTGATTGCTTACCGAGACTTCATAGCTAGAACCTTGTTGGGTTTATTCGAGACTAGCTCCGACTCGGTCCGCACTCTTCCCATATCTCATATTTCTCCTTTTATCATCATACCTAAGGACTTCTAAACTAACTAGTGGATTGTCCTGGGTAGATCCCTCCGGTTACAGCGGATCATGGGAACTAATACCTAACCTTATCATCCTTATATCACCATACATAAAGTAAAGTTGGTCGGTCTATTTGGTATTGTTCATCTGCCGTTGAAACCTATTGAAAACCATTTGAAAATCAATCCGGATACTTATGATATATTATCAAAGCATTTTGTACTGAATTGTTTTTGATATTTTTAGAACAAGAGCTCCCTCAACATGTGCATCAAGTATTTGAAATCGTTTTGCACATAGAGGCAAGAGAAAGAATTAACTTCTTTGATTACCATTTTCTAAAGATATCAACATCACTTCCTAATCAAATCAAGTAGATAAAGCATTTTGGGAAAGGATGAGGTTTTCATAATTTTCTCCCCCTCAATATGTGCCTCAAGGTTTAAAGAGTTTTGCACATACAAGAGGAACACCGCACATTGATCACGTTTCAAAACTTAGTGGTTTAAGATAGATGCTCCCCTCAACATGTGCATGGAAAATTTGAAATCATTTGGCACATGTCGGAAGGAGAACTTGTACATCCTTATTAAAACCATTCTTGAATTATCAGATTATATCCAATTTAAATCACAAATTCTCTCCCGATCACAATTATCAAATCATTTGAGATTTGTGATCTCTGTAGATTTAAATTGATTTTGAAAGCTTTTAAGGAGAATTGTGACTTGGTTATGAAAAACGTTTTAACTGATAAGGATCGGATTTAGAGACTTTAAACTCCATTGAATAAACATGCATGATTATCTTTTGAAAACAATTGTATGACAAATAACCTTTTGATTTAATTGAAATCATTCTCCCCTCAATCAATGACAATAAGTTGTTGATTGAGAGATAGATAGTTTGACAAACTTTTAAGTCCAGATGATTTTCAAACTTGAGTCTGAGTTATTTTACAAAGCAATTAGTTTTCATTAGATAGCAGATAAATGTTTATAGAATCAGAGCATGAGATTTGAAAAACATGATAAAGCATGGCTCGTTCTTTCTTTGAAAAGCGGTTCTTGTCGAAATGACAATAAACCAATATTTTTCTCCATCTCGTTTTTTTTTTTTTTTTTAATTCAACTTCATCTAGAGACCCGTGCCATTCTTTGGTGACAACTCAAAGTCCATAGATGTTATCGAACCGACAAGAAAAACATGATAAATAAACAATATTTTGAAGATTTTCAAGATTTTACGATTTTATGGATTTTGAAAAGTTTTATAATTTTCTATTTTTGTTTTTTTGGTTTTGTATTTTTGTATTTGGTTTTGAAAAGATATATACAAGAGAATGGATGAGTCGAACACCTTTACTCCTCGGCGTCTTCAAAAGTCGTTTGAGCGTTTCGGTTGAAGGCTCTTTAAGCCTAGTCGTGGAAGAATAAACTCAAAGCGTTCTCGAGAAAGAGCTTTTGTGAAGATGTACGCTAGTTGATATTCGGTCCTTACAGTATAGTTCAACTACACCATTTTCCACTTGTTCCACGATGAAATGATGTCGAATGTCGATGTGCTTTGCCCGAGAGTGTTGAACATTGTTGCGGCAGAGAGCAATGGCACTTTGTTATCACAAGACATAGGAACTTTGTTGAATACAAAGCCATAGTCGATAATTAGGATCTCATCCATAAGATTTGAGCACAACGATGACATGGCTATGTATTCACCTCTGTAGAGGATATGGAAGTGCTCATTTGTTTCTTTGAAGACCGACTTACAAGCTTGTCACCTAAAAATTGAGCACCACCGACGTACTTGACGTGTATCTTGACATCCTGCATGGTCGGCATCGCATAGGTCGTTAGAGACATACGGAATCCTTCGGATACCAAAGTCCCATGTTAATGGTTCCTTGGAGATACCGAAGACCCGTTTAACCACTTCAAGGTGATTTTTGGTAGGCTTAGCACGGTATATAGCACACATGCATACAACGAACAAAATGTCGGTCTGCTGGTCATGAGGTACATCGAGGATCCAATCATACTTGATATTTCGTTTGATCTACTATGATCCCCGAGTGGTCCTCATCCGCTTTGTACGCTCCACCATAGGAGTGTCAGCAGGTCACTGGAGGTAAATCCAAATTTCTTTAATATTTCATTAGCGTATTTTGATTGATTTATAAAAATGCCTCCGGGACTTTGTGAAATTTGTAATCCCAAGAAAAATGACATTTGTCCCATCATTGACATTTGAAATTTGGAGCCCATCTCCATAGAAAAACGGTCACATTCATTTGGGTCAGTCGAGGCAAAGATAATATCATCAACATAAATTTGAACGTGAATTAAGTGTTTGCCTGACTTTCTGGTGAACAAAGTTGGATCAACTGCTCCTTTGCTGAATCCGGTGGAAAGGAGAAATTTTGATAGCGTATCATACCATGCCCTTGGAGCTTGCTTCAAACCGTAAAGGGCCTTTTTCAAGCGATAGACATGAGTAGGATGCTCTGGATTCACAAAACCTTCTGGTTGGCTGACGTATACGACTTCTTTAAGATCTCCGTTGAGAAAAACGTCTTAACATCCATCGATAGACAATCATATTCTTACTTGCGGATTAGCCGGAAGATTACGATTGCTTGATCGTCTGCAACAGAGCAAAAGATTCACGAAAGTCGATTCCTTCTTCTTGACGATAACCTTTAGCAACTAACCGTGCCTTATTTTTCGTAACATCACCGTACTCATCAAGCTTCACTTTTAAGATCCACTTGAGAGCAATGATCATAGCACAATCTGGGCCGGTACTAATTCCCATACATCTAGACGATCGAACTCATGAATTTCTTCTTGCATTGCATTAAACCGCCTATCCTCGAAATTGCGGTTTAACATCTTTTGGTTCGATCTTGGAAAGTACCGAGTTGAAGAAGCACCATAAGGCATCGATAGCTAATTGTTTTCGAGTTGATACTGAGCGAAGGATTCCCAATGATGTTATCTAATGGATGGTCATGTGTCCATTTTCTAATGTGTTCGTGTGGTTGTTGTTGAAGGACGATGTTGCGAGTTTATATCCCCGATGAAGATGGTTCGGATGTTGGTTCGGGGCAAAGATGTTTTCAAATGGAGCATCTTCGGGAGTAGCAAAGGATTAACTTCATCATTGATGCGAAACATTTCCATGATGTACATTCAAGATTGATGATTTGTTGATGAGACCGAGTGATCGGCAGCGCTTCTTGACTTAAAGATATTGAGACCGTAGGATTGACTTCATTCTCGGTGTTATGAGCGACCTCTGTTATAGGAATTGACAGTTCAATAGTACTTGGCTCATAGAGTTCATCAAACATAGGATCAAACAATTTCTTTAAATCATTTTCGGATGGAGGTACATATGGAGTCTTTGGAGAAGAATTTGGTACAAGGGATGAACCAATGAGGCTGTTATGAAGTGCGGGTCGAGAATGGATTGTCCAGAGCCATTTGACGGACGACTCATCGAACGTAATGTGAATAGTTTCCATGATATCTCGAGTTCTTTTGTTGTAGATTCGGTAACCCTTCTTGTTTGGTGCATAACCTACAAAACTCAATGTCTGCTTTAGCTCTTAATTTACCTAAATCTTGACCGTAATTTGTTGGATAGCACAAATCACCAAACACACGAAGATAGGATAAATTAGGTTTTCTTTTATGAACAAGTTTATATGAAGTTTTTCCATGAGAGGTGTGAATAAGGGAACAATTTTGGGTGTAGCAGGCAGTGGCAATGGCTTCACCCATAGAGACATTGGAACCTTTGAATAAATTAGCATTGTTCTTGCGGCTTCTACAAGAGTTCGATTTAGTCTTTCAACTACACCGCTCGTTGAGGAGTTCGTGGAACACTTCTTTGATGACCGATTCCAATACTTTCATAAAATTGACTTAAGTCTCGGTTAACGAACTCGTGCCATTGTCGGTTCGAACAATTCTAACCGTGTTGTTAAGATGAACTGAAGTTGCTTGATAAGTTTGATGATGACGGTGGGTTTCATTCTTAGTCCTCAAGAACTTTACCCAAGTAAATCTAGAGTATTCATCAACAACGACTAAAATATATCTCTTCCCATTAATCGTTTGCACTCTCATTGGTCCGCATGCATCCATATGAAGGGTATGAAGAACTTCTATTACTGAGTTTGTGGGTTTTGGTTTGTGGGCATATTTCGTGCTTTTTCCCAATTGACAAGTCGACGGAGATGATCTTTCTCATATTTTAATGGGTAAGCCTCGACAAGATCCTTTCGGAAAGATTGTTTATGGTGCGAAGTTCAAGTGATTGAGGCAGCGATGCCATAACCAAGATTTTGTTTTAGAAGCCTTTGACAAAGAAGCAAATTGGAGAGGACTTCATCATGTCATCGATAGAGATGGTGTATAAATTAGAACCTCGAGTGCCTCTTAATAATTCTCGCCATCAAGTTCTCTAACGAAGCAAGTATGTTTCCGAAAAGCCACTTCAAGATCGGAATCACGTAATGACCAACAGAAAACAAGTTATGACCAAGACTTTCCACATAGTATACCCGGAAATTACACTATCTCCGACCACATAATCACCATATCCCATAATAGCTCCAAAATGGTCGCTTTCAATTTAACTGTTCAATAAATTTACTCACGAAGTTCATGAGCCGTGACCGGTCACCAAATATATGCTTGGAGCGACACGAGTCCAAATACCGGAGGGCGATTTGTATGACCCGCATTTGAACACGACAAGAATGGATAATCGATAATTTGGAACCCCATGAGCGATTGGGTTCCATTTGGTTAGTACACATTATTGGAGCACCCACATCGATAATAGGAGATATGACCTCATTAGTATTGGTTGCAACACTAGTAGTGACAATGGACTGTTTGAGGTATGTTCACTTCTTAAAGGTATGATTCTACCGGTGGGCTTCCATTTCTTAGAAGGTATGGATCTAGACAACTTAGGGCAAGATTCATTCAATTTGAATTTTCTCGCGATGGGTTTCCATTGATAACCCATATTGCTAAATTTTCTTCTGTAGGCTTCCAACGATTGCTAACCTTTTTCTTTTAGGCTTCGAGATCTCCTTAACATGTCTAGCATTTTTATATTCTTGGTGGAGTATTATCAACATTAATCACTTCATTCACGAACATTTATGATTAAGACCGAAATCAAACATTCATTACATGTTTTGCAAAAGCGGTAGAATTCAATTAATTACGATGCGCTTATAGCTAATACTAGAATCAACACGATTCGTTTTATTCAACTCACTTATTCTTCCTAGGGTGTTCTTCTACATGCTTTTCTTCAACACTTTTGGTTGGCAAGATCCTATTTCGCATTGTATTGCACAAGGCTTTGACCCGCTAACCTTAGAATTGCCGATTACTCTGTAGAAGGAACAACAGAATATTAGTTGGTGAAACTACACCGTGCCTTGGTGGTCTAGAAGTCTTTGGGTTACGAAGTTTTGTGAGGCACATTAAAAGTCACATTCTTATCCTTAGGCATAGAAGCTGGTGCTACTATTCTATCTCGCCTATTGCTAAATTTTGGACATGTGACAATTATGTACTCTAAGAGTTCTTGAGATCGTTTGGCATCCATGCAAGCATAGGCAATGGTACTATCAAGAGGTTTTCTAATCTTTCATCTTCAACAATCTCACGAAGACCCTTTAAACTTTCCTTAAGAGATGAGAGATATGCTTTATGTGCAAGTTCATTATTCCTAATGGGTGGGGAATATATAACATATCAATAGCATACTTATCACAATCGAGACTTTAGAAGCAGTACTTGCAATTGGGGATTGACAACTTTCCTTTTACCTCACGCTTAAGATCCTCAATATCATTAAGTAAAGTTATCTTTTCAATTTGTTTATCATGTGTAACTTTATATGAATCACACAACTCTTTATTTTGATCATTAACCTTTGAATTTTCAGTTTTAAAACAAGCATTTTCCTTTTGTAAGTTATAAATGATGTTTTGAAGTTGGAAATTCTGAGAATCTAAAGGTAGAGGCACATGGGAACCAGTTACATCCCTCTTTTCACCTTTCAATTGTGAAATTTGAGCTTTCAACCTTTTGATCGTGTTATAATGAGCTCGAATTTGTTCATCACGTTTGTTGATTTCAAAAAATGCATCAAACTCAAGAGCATCAGACGATGTCTTGATATTTGAGGTTTTAACATTTTCTTTGAGATGTTGATATTTTAATTGCAAAGCAAAATGTTCAACTTCTAATTTTGAAAGATGTTTAACAGATTATCATGATCATCCTGTTCAATTTTCTCATGCAATTTTGAATTTGTTTTTTCAAGCTCAATGACACGATCATGGGAAACTTTTAAAGCAACATATAATTCATGAAATTGAGATGCAGTAATAGAAGAATTAGTAGCAACATAGAACACATCTTGAGCAACACATTGAGAGATCAAGTTCTCATTTAGTATATGCGATTTTTCCTTTCAATTTCGTTGTATTTTAGTTCATGTTCATAATCATTGACTTCAACTATCATTGCATCGAATTCCTTTTCCATTTCTTTAATATCGATGTTTATTCCAATTTTAAGACTCTCAATTGTCCTTTTAATAGTTTAAAGAAAGGCATGACTTGGTTAAGTAGCATTCTTTCATTTGCTCAAAACCCCTTTCCCTTAGTAATTCCCCGGGTGTGATTCTCTTCTTACGTTTTCTCAAAATCAACAAACGGTGATAAACAACATATAGGTGATTAAGGTCCTGCTATTAGTGGCAATAGATCTAGGAACTAGGTGCATTGGTGTATTAGGAGGATACACAGTTGCTTTGGCAATTTCCTAAGGGAGGGTTAGAAACAACAAGATTCTCTCGCTTTTTGCTTATCTAAATCCATTTTCCAAAACACTTGTTCGGGAGTTAGAAGTGTCTCGAGTCTTAAACTTGTTTAAGGAGATCCGTTTTCCTTAGTGTAATCATGAGGTTTGATCGTTATGTTATTCTTTTACACTCGGGATTTTCAAGCTTCTTTTCATTTTCTCCTAGTGACTTCATCGATTTCTTATCTTCCTCGGTGCACTCAACGCAACTAGGTTTACGCCTAGGCTTAAGGATTTCATTACCATCATAAAGTACCTTATGAGCAGACTCTAGCCTTTTAATAACCTCGGGACTTGGTTCCTCAACAAGGGAACGCTATGCTTATCGCTTAAATTCTATGCTTAGTGATCATGTGAGCGATCAATGGTATTCCCTTGTCGTACAACTTATTCTCAAGTTTGTTTTCAAAGTTTTAGATTGGAAAAATCATTCAAAAGTTTTGATTCCTTAGCATTGAATTCTTGCTAAGCAGTTTCACATTTTCTTGAAGGTCTTGTTTTGCTTAGCGGTTTAGAAAGCTTTTCTTGTAAGGAGTTTAACTCTTGTTTTAAAACTTCTTCTCTAAAATTGCTTTTTTGATAATTATGCGCATTTGGTTATCCATATCCCGCTCACGGGTAGTTAACTCAAACTTAGCACTGTTGTTCATAAATAGCAACTTGTTCCTTATAGGTATTGAGCTCAGTGGTCAAGGAATCATCAGGCACAAATGTAGTGTATTCATCATGCATGCATTCATTGTTAATTGCAGAAGATTCATCACTAGGTACAACAATACTGTCATCTTGTTTCACATATTGTTCATATGGGATAACATGGTTATTTCCCATATTTTTAATATCTGACTCAATGACTTCAATAGATTGTACTTCATGGTGAATCTTTTGTTCATCAACCACATCATATAGTTTGAGTACCTCTTTAATGATGGATTCCTTGGATGGACTGGCTTGTTGAGGTGAAGAGGTCATTGGAGAGATATTAGCCATGAATATAGTTTGTGCACATGGTTCATCATCAACGTCCGAGTCAAATGCATCACGATGCGCAACTTGAAAGGCGTTGGGATTGTTCTGGCGAGATGCACCGGTTGTTCGTCCACATCTCCATCATATGTTCTAGCATTCCCATCGAGACAAGAACAACGACTCCTCTTCATTCAACATTACACCATTATCTTGTGCTTGAACCAACAACATCTTGTCCACAAGTATTCTACGTTTTGAGGCGTTTTGGTTGAGTACGAGTTCCTAACAATATGCCCTTCTTCACCACGGTTGTAGCACTTGATTGGCTTTGCTTGACCACGGTTTCCATTCCTTCCCCAATCTCGATTTGCGGCATAGCCTCTACCAGCTCCACCTCTTCCTTGTTCGTCTTGCCTTTCTTGAACTGGTTGAGCAAGTAACTTTTCCATCTCGACCAAAGCATGGTTGTGTAGATTGGATGCGATCCCCGATCTCATTGTTAGTGTGAAGTCTGTTGGTATGTGGGGAGAAGGTTAAGTTTTGTTTATCCATAAGAGCCAATTTATTGATAAAGTGCTCCATGACTTCATCGAGTTAGGTTGCTTATATCCCGAATCGAAACGGGCTTGTGATTATCATTTCCGATGGGTGTGACTTGTGATGCTTTGGTGAAAATGCGGTTGTATCATTTGATGAGCTTGTTTCTCTGGTTGAGATTTGAACTGTTCTAGAATCCTTTTTCAAACATAGCATGTTTCTCATTACGAAAAAGGAAGGCATACAATTGCTCATAGTTGGTGTTCTTTAGTCCTTTTGTAAGCTTCACGAAGTGACAAACTTGTGCCATTCGGGATTCATATTGTTTACGAATTTTGAGTTCACCGAATGTTTGGCATAGTCATCTTGATATTCCTCATATCATTCACCGACATGTGGAATCTCACGTAATATTCATAAACACCTTCTTGGTGTTTCATCTTAAAGTGCTCAAATTCATCATACAACTGTGATTCTCTCTTCGATAGTCAATTCGAACCCGAGAGAAGCATCTTGACATTATCCCAAACCGCCTTGCCTTCGTGTTGTGATTGATAAGCTTGTAGATATCTTTTGGAAGACCTTGAAGAATAATATTTGAAGCCACGATATCGACATCGAATCTCTTTTCTCCTTATCGGTGAGTTCATTATACATCTTAGGTCTATCCATTCCATAGACTATTGTTCCATCTACGAAGATCAATCATGTCTCTAGTAGTCTCAACCTCGATAAGGTCCTTCATCAATAGACTTAAGGATGTTAACCCCATTCTCCTTTCCTAAGTAGTACAACCCGATTCTTTGTGACCAAGACTCATAGTCGATTACATCAAGCATAGGAGGACGAGTATCGATCCCCTGCGACTTGCACATCATCGACAACGAAGACATGTTTAAATTCTACGGATTTTACAAATCTTTGACTTAACCGAAAATAGATACTTTCACGAGTTTTACAAAATCAAGAGATAAACCGTAAAAATTCGCACTTATGCGTGAACAACGAGTTACTGCGTAGGAACTTATCGTAGATGAGAGCTTACGGCGTGAGCAGCGGTTCTGGCGTAACTTACAACTTACCAAGAGACACAAGCTTACGCGTGAGAGAGTTCTGGCGTAGACTAGAGCTTCTGCGTAGAGTTTTAAGTGTAAAGGCTTAAGTTTGTCGTAAACCAAAACTTAGGCGTAATAACCTTATGCGTGAGTTTCCTTGGCGTAAGACAAGCTTATGCGTGAAAAAAGCTTATGCGTAGGAATTGTTACGCGTAAGTTTATGCTTATCGTAGACTTAGGGTTTTATCACAAAATCTCTTACACTTCACGATTGCACGAGATATCCAAAGTCGAAGTGTTTTCACGCTTATCAAGCAAGAATAACACTGAGTAATCACCAGAAACGAAGATCAAGTGAAAAACACCTTACGCGTAGGATTAGGGTTTTGATACGCGTAGAAAGTACAAATTTTGCCAAACACGTTTTTATGATCAAAACCTTTTACTAAACTTGATTATGATGATGAAACAACCTTAAAAACACCAAAACAACAAAGTTTGAGGATCAAAACCACCTTTCTCTCTTATGCGTAGTACCGTACACCCTTATCCAAACACTCTTAAAAACCAAGAAAAACGTGTAAAGTTTGAACCTTTTTGCAAGAAACTGAAAGTTTAACACCCAATAAACCATAACCCATAAGAATCTTGGATTAAAAAGTGTAAAAATTAAAGCTTTAAGGTGCCAAAACTTTCGTATACGAGATAACAAACTTACGCATAAAACTAAACCTTAACCAACGAAATAACAATCAAACCAAGAACATGAGAGATGGATAAACCATGGCTCTTGATACCATTTGTAGGATCTTGGTTTGATATACAATAAGTCTGGCGCCTTTAGGTTAAACGGTTTGAGAGAGAAAGAGGAGAAGATGGGAACCCTAGAGACAAAGAAAAATATATTATGAAGGTCCACCCTTTGCCTTGGAGGGCAAAGGGTATTTATAAGTACAAGCTTAGACGCCTACTTTAGGTCATGGATCGATACATCTGACGGTAAAGACCCATCCGTCCTCCACGGTGTTACAAAGTAATCTAAATACTAACACCGAATAGCTACGACTACGAGCTTTCTAACGAGTATACATACTTAAGGTGACCGACACTTTAAGTACTGGATTTACTAAATCCCAACAATATCTCTATTTGTAACCTCCACCATTTCGTTACCTTGTGGATGGTAGATGAACGTCTAAGACTGTTTTATATTTAACCCTTGGCAGAAGTCATAGAAGACTCCTTCAGCGAACTGCTTTCCATTGTCGGATATGATGATGTAGGGCACTCAGAATCTGCACACGATGTGTTCCCACACGAACTTTTCGATCTGTCTCCCTGTAACGGAGACCAAAGGTTTAGCCTCTACCCACTTAGTAAAGTAATCAATGGCCACCAGCAAGAATTTGACTCCTCCAGGAGCCATGGGCATAGGTCCTACGATATCGATTCCTAATTGAGAGAAGGTCCATGCGGATGTTACACTCATCATGTCCTTCTTCGACATCTTTGGAACATTTGAGTGTATCTGACAAGCTTCACACTTGAGAATGATTTCGGCTGCGTCCCTGTGCATCGAAGGCCAATAGTAGCCCAACTTCATTATCTTCGAGACAACTGAGCGGGGTCCTGCATGAAGACCGCATGATCCTTCGTGGACTTCAGAAATGATGCTTGAAGCTTGCTTGGGGCCTACACATCGTAGCTGGGTGACAAAATGACCTCCTATATAGGGTTTCCCTTATTAGCCATGACATGGGACTTAACCCGAACCTTCCTTACTAGCTTGGGATCTTGGGGAGAAGACCACTTATCAAATATTCCCTTATGGGAGTCATCCATGTCTCTCTTTCTTCGTGAATCACATCCAGTAACTTCTTTACTTAACAATGGATTTTTCGGAAGGACTTCCACGAGTACTTCTTTAGTGAGATGAGCGAAGGCCATTGAAGCTAGCTTGCTTAGTGTGTCGCCTTCTTATTCGATTCCTACGAACATGTTGGATGGTGTAGGAGTTGAAGTTTTCCAAGATCTCCTTTGTTTTTCCAAGTCTTGTTTGATGACGGCTGCCTTGCTTCATAGGAGCTCATTGCTTGGTTTGCAACCAAGCGGGAGTCTGAAAATAGCGAGAGCTTTGACCTCCATATCTTTAGCCAATCGAGTCCCGCTAGCAACGCTCGTATTCCGCTCGTTGTTTGTGGCCAATTTGAACCGAAGAGCATATGTATGCTCCTTCCCTTCGTGGCCGACCAACATTAGACTGCTCCAGAGCCGTCGGTGGATGCTCCGTCTATATAAATTTTCCATTCACCGCACTTGAGAGAGGTTGGTTTTGGGCTCTTCCTTTCCTATGTCGGGCTTGGAAGGTGTTTACGCAAGAAGTCTGCGAATTTGCCCTTTAATAGAGTTTCGATCCTTTGAACTCTATTTCATGTTCTCAAGCTTAATAGCCCATTTAGCCACCCTCCGGACTTTTTAGGCTTTGACAAGATATGTTTTAGTGGCTTGTCGGTTAAAGCTATGAATGGATGGGCACGGAAATAGCGTCGAAGCCTCCTTCTTTGCTTAGATTAAGGCAAAATTAACTTCTCCAATGTTGGATAGTTGACCTCACTGTAGGACCACTCTTTAACAAAGTAAATGGGTATCTGTCGCTTATCTCGCTCCGCCATAAGGATATGCTAAAATGCAGAACAACACTTTGCCTTTGATTGGGGTAAGTGTTGGAAGGATTTCGATGAATTCCTTCATCTTCCGAAGGCGGCTTCACATCCGGCTTCATTGGAAAGTTTTCTTGTCCGTGCATCCCTGAGTGTTTTGAAGAATGGTAGGGACATATCGGCTCCTTCGACAAAAACCGACAAAGTTGCCGACTTCCCATTCGACTCGCACATCTTTTAGACACTTGGGGCTTGGAGATCGGAAATTGCCTTGACCTCGGAAGGATTAGCTTTTATCCCGCTTAGTGATCAAATGCCCTAGGAATTGTCCTCTTCGACACGAAGGAGCATTTCTTAGGGTTCGACTTCATGTTAATCGCTCAAGTCGGTCAAATGTTTCTGTACATCGAGGAGTAGGTCCTCCTCCGTCTTGCTCTTGATAACCATGTCAAGAACGTAGGCTTCAAGATTTACGCCTATCTGTTTGTTGAAGGCTTTATCTACTTAGGCGTTGATAAGTCGCCCTGCATTCTTCAAACCGAAGGCATCTTTACGTAACGATGAGACACCTTTGCTTGTGTAGAAGGTCAGTCTTTTCCTCGTCCTCCTTTGCCATTTGGATCGATGATACCCTTTATAGGCATCTAAGAAGCATTTCAACCGAAAACACGCCAAGGACTCTACCTTCCATCAATTTACGGTGGGGTAGCAATCCCGGGCATGCTTTGTTGATGTCGGTGAAGTCACACACATGTGCCACCCTTCGTCGCTCTTTTGACCAAAGACTTGGCTTGGCCACCCAAGTTTGGTACTTGACCTCCTCGGGATGCACCTTGTGTGAGTTCATCAACTTGCAGCGGTGTAGCGTTTCTTCGGGGCTAGGCTTCTCCTTTTATGCTTTATTGGCTCAATGTGTTTGTACTCATTGAGTTTATGCTCCGTTCGAAGGATTGTCCATCTATCGACAATGTTCTTGGTACCCGTGTCATGTCGAATATTTCCAAGCAAAACATCAAGCTTAGTCCTCAATACTCTGTGAGCTTCGCCTTGAAATTTGGGAGTTGCTTTCCTACTACCACCGTTTGTTCGGGGTAGCTAGGGTTTACTACAACTCGCTCCTCCATCTGTACAACTAAGAATTGCCATCGGAGACTCACGATTCTTCTTTGATCTTTTGACACCATATACACCCTTATCCGCCCCATAACTAGAATGAGCAGCCCTACTCCGAAGGGGTTTGGAACTTAATAGCGACATGTATGGTGGAAACAACAATTCCCATTTTTGCATGGATGTCCTCCTATTAACAAATTATAAGGAGAATCGACCTTACTATGATGAAGATGAGTGTTTCGTGCGGGATAAGGGCCTTCGCCTATGGTGATTTCCAACGGTACTTCTCCCGGGGCCATGAGTGTTCACCGAGAACCCTACCGGTAGGCTTCGAGTCTACCCTCCGTGAGCGTATGGATGACTTGAGCTTTAGGAAATAGTGCTCATAGATGATTTCGCGGGAGCTTCCACAATCCATATATGCTCGGTTTACCTCCTGTTTGAGATCCGTGCCTTGATGATCACGGATCGGTCAAAGGTGTTTGCCCTAATATGTAAGGAAGGTTATTTCACTTACGCTTCCAGCTCCCCATCCGCTTCCTTTTTTTTCAAGGCGTGTGGTAATGCATGTACCATTAGTATAGGAGCTTCGTGCGTAGTTTCCTTCTTGTTCCCTTCCATTCACCTAGTTGAGTGTCGGGAGAACTTGTCCTTTCCTTCTTGATGCCTTTGACCGGTTGTGCTAGCTGTCCGGACCGTACCGCCTCTTGATCCCTTCTTTAGTTCCCTGCGGTTGTTCGTGTCATGTCCATGATCTTCATGGAAATGGCAATACTTGAGATGTCTCGGCTTTGCTTCGTGCTATCATCCGAGGTGGTGGATCGAAGGACTTTGTGGCTTTCTCGGTAGCTAGGATCTCTCGGGAGATTTGACCAAGTTCGCAAAGAGTCCATGGTTCGAACCTTTGTTGTAGGGGTGAAGCGGTCTCTTCTTCTTCTTGTTTTGGATCCTTCCTAGGAGGACCCTCTAGAGAATTTGTCGACGCCTTCCTTTTGCTCTATCAGACCCCGTTCTTGCTACCTCCTGGACTCAATCCGGTGTAAGCCTCTCGATCAAGGCCTTGTATGTGTTGGGAAGGTCGGTGGGCGGGAATTCCACCAAGCTTGAGTCCGAAGGCCATGTACGAAACCGAGATCCTCGATCTTCGTGCAACCCTAGAATTTGCAAGGTTTAATCAAGATACACGGTAATGAAGGCCCTTGTGCTTTCATTGTCCCTCCGCTTGATGGTGTGCACGATTAGGTGAGTTTTGGTGTACTTCTTGGTGGCTAAAGTGTAACCGGAACTTAGCCTTAAGATCATCTAGACTCATAATTCTCCCAACCACCTGTTCCACCATATTCTTGCGAGTCTTTGAGCGTGTAAGTGAACATGTGGCATGCTACGGGCATGACCCACTTTTGCATCTTGATAGCGCCTTGAATAAGTGGAGGAAGTTATCGGATCGCCTTTCCCATCGTGGGTGCCTATATGAGTAGGCATCTTTACACCATCGGTGGGGATAGTCTTGATCCACTTTACGAAGGTGTGCAAGCTCCGGAGGCTTCGCACGGTGCAGGGTTGTATGGAGGTGGATAAGCAGGTGTAGGATTATAAGGGTTAGGAAATAGTCAGTGTGTGGTAGGTAAACAAGATGGCGGTTGAGTACGAAGGGTTTACACCCATCGATTGCGTGGAACACATCCATAGGGAATTTCTTTGGTAATTTTGGTTGGGAGTGAACCATTCGGAGGTAAGTATTGTAGGTTTGAGCGGTGGGTAGGGTTCATTCCGGAGGGGTAATTGATTCATCTTTGGGTATGGAGGCAGGCCTTGACACTCGAAACATAAGAGGGGTATTGGAGCCCCGTCCTTCTCTTCCTAAATGGGCGCTAGAAGAGGGGTATGTTTACTCCTCTATTTCCTACCGGGTTGCTTCCTCCGTTGGAGTTCTCGCTCCTCCTTTCACCATGCATTCTTTCCCTTCTTCCGGTTCCTCCGGGTCCTTCTTCAAAACCCACACCCTCCCATTTAGCCTTCGATGGAAGGAGAACTATTTCGTGGGCCGAACGCCTCGCCTAACGGTGAGGCCTATCCTCTATTTCAATCTCGTCGTCATACTCCTCATCGGAGTATTCCAACTCCCTCCGCATTTCGGTGTTGCGAACACATCTCTTATGAGCCCTTAGCATAGAATCTAAGGCCTCAAAGTTTGCCTCAGCAATGGGACTAATATCTGGAATAGGGTTAGCGGATGTTGAGGCGTGATGTACGGGAGTAGTTTCAAGCGAGATCGTGTAGTAAAGGTTCGAGTTGTTATGGGAGCGAGATTATCGGTGTTAGTTGTGTTGAGTGGGACCGGGTAGAGAAACACGGTGGAGGTGTATCTTCTCTTCACGGTTCCACGCCCGGAAAAGTAGTGTAGTTGGTTGAGGTATTAGGACCGGGTGATTACGGGACTAATAGTAGTGGTCCCACAGATGGCGCCACCGATTGTACAAAAGATTGCACTACCGAGGCTTGATGAGGATCAAAGTAATGAGGGGTGTATGTTGCAGCCAAGACTTTCCGTAACACGAGAATAAGAAATATGAAACACTACGTTAAGTGATTGCGCAGGTAGGACCTGCGAACCACCTCCGGCGTGAGAGTAAGTATGAGTTATGGTTGTTTAAGTATGTGTAAGTAAAGAAATGAGTGTGAAATGAGCATACCATAATCCATTGCCCGTCCTAACCTATTTATAGTGAATGAAATAGGGTTGAGAGCATACGCATGAATGTCGGAGATCATGGGGGCGTTCCATGATTGTGGATAACCGCTAGGGCTTAGTGACCCACGTTCTCAAACTTGACGGGAAGCCAAGAGAGAGGAGATCGTGGGTTTGACCAAGTCGAGGTTCCACTTATCCATTGTCCTTCGTCGGCCATACCCAAGGGCTCAGGGCTTTGGATGGCGAGTTCCCCTTAGGTAACCTTCATGCCAACGAATGGTTTGACTCCTATGGATATTTTGGAATCCTAACTTGGGCCTTCGTATAGAAGGGCTTCGACACGTCTCGGAGGAGTGTCCTTCGAGCTACTCGGAGGGTACATCATCAAAGGCGTTACTAGGTTCACATGATGTGTGGGAGATAGTCGAGAAAGGCGTTGAGAAAGTTGATGAGAAAAGTTCCTTGAGTGCCACCCAAAGAGGGGAATTGCTAAAAGCAAGAAAGAAGGATCAAAGTGCCCTTACACTCATCTATCAATGTCTTGATGATGCGATGTTTGAGAAATTTGCAAATGCAACCACTTCTAAGGAAGCATGAGAGATATTTCAAAATGCTTTCAAAGTAATTGATAAGGTGAAAAAGGTATGTCTTCAAACTCTTAGAGGAGAGTTCGAAAAACTCCAAATGAAGGAATTCGAAACCATTTCGGATTATATCACTCGTGTCTTGACCATTTCCTATGAAATGAAGAGAAATGATGAAAGCCTGAGTGATACAAGGATAATAGAAAAGATTCTTCACTCTTTGCCACCAAGCTTTGATTACACTGTTGTGGCCATAGAAGAGTCAAAAGACATCGACTCTATGACCATCGATCAAATCATGGGATCTTTACGAGCTCATGAAGAGAAATTGAAGAAAGGAAGGGGTGAAGAACCCTTGGAGCAAACTTTATACTCAAAGGTGTCTTTCAAAGAAAGAGAAAAGAGCTTTCTACATGGAAAGGAGCAAGGACAAGAACCCGGTACTTTTCAAAATCGTGGTGGTTTCCAAGGTCGAGAACGAGGAATAGGAAGAAAAGATGTCAACAAAGAAAGATGAAAACCAGTGGTCTCCATATTTAATAGGTCGTAGAAGAGGCTTTCAATATCAAAGAGGAAGTAAGGCCCAAATACAATGTTATAATTGTCGCAAATATGGTCATTATGTCAATGAATGTAATGGTTAGGTCACTAGTTTTACAAACACAAGTAATATAGAAAGAGATAAGGCGATTGAACAAGTAAAACACACACACACACACAATAATAATACGGTTTAGGCGTAGGAGTGTAATGAGAGAAATAACTTGAAAAAACCAACCTTCAAATGAAGGTTTACAAGAGTATTTATAGGAGGGAAGCTAGGGCAACACTCCTAGTTCCCTTCCTTTCCTTTATGGGCTTGGGCCTAAGCTCATGGGCCTTCTACATAAGCTTAAGGCTAATAACAAACATAAAGGCCATAATAAGCTACCTATTACATAAGAATTACTAACACTTGAATTATAGTCTAGGAGTGATTCCAACAATCTCCCCCTCAAGTGTTGGTGATGAGCGGTGAAGGCGTTGATGTAATAGTAGCTCGGCGTCTTCGACATTCTTCTTTCTTGTGAGAAGAATTGCCTTGATTCTAACAATCTCCCGGTGTAGAGAAATTGTCTTCTTTGAGCGGTTATGCTTTGGCGTCATCTTTAACTTTGTTCTTTGATCATTGTTCTTTGTGATGAAAGTGATAGTATGTTGTTGTTCGCATCAAGTATGCCTCGAGTGCCTTATTGCTACAATGTCTCCACGTCATTCTTCAACATGCTCATACGCTCTTTGACGTTGGAATTCGATCTTGATGAAGTTCTTTAAGTCTTTTAACTTTAAAGATTCTTTGATTTGACGAAGAATCATTACATTGTTGTGTTGCTTTATTCATTAGTGATGATGTTGGCGTGAGCATGAGAAGAATCAAGACGATCATCCCGCTCGGAGCTTCCATAAGATGAAAACATTTCAAGCGGTTAGTAATAAGCGGATTCCGCACTTACAAGTTTGAACTTGAGAGTGTTAACAACATAGTGTGAAAACACAACTCTAATTCTTACAAAGGCCGTTCTGAGCTGGAGTCCCACAAGTGAGATAACGCGATGTACGAAGTACATCTGATTCGAGATAGTCGGTGAGGTACACCAAGCATCACCTCACGACGTAGACCGTTTGAGACATACTAAGCGTAATCCACGGGGAGTTACCGAAGTGACTGCTTGTCGTGGCATTTGATGTTGACCACGGCGGAGTTTTCATTCAATCAGGAGGATCACATATGTGAACCTCTCATAAATGTTCTCGACAGATTGCTAAGATCTCATGAAGGACTCGATAATGTACCACTGAAATTCTTATTGTTGAGCGTCAAGTGATAAAATGTCAAGTGTACCTAAGAGATCTTTTGATGAATCTCGTGGCTCTAGACTCAATAGTGCGTTTGGTTTTCTGGCGGAGACTAGGGAGAGGTCTCCTTCTTCAATACCGGTGATCTCTAAGAAAGCCAATAGTTTACGTAGGGTTCCACTGTGAGAATGAAACAAGCTTCATTGAGAGAAACTTGAGTGGCTAAGAAGGTTTAGTGCATGCGTCCTTTGGGTCCATGACGACTTTTAATCTTCAATACCGGCGTCACTAAGTGACAACCAAGTAGCATATGAATTGAACCCGATTATGCGCCTAAGTTGAATAATGCTGAGGGCTATTTCTTTTCACCCTTTTCTTTGCTTTTCTTTTGATTCTTCAACTCCTTCTTTCTCCGATTCTCATTTTCACCTTTTTATAATCATACCTAAGGACTTCTAAGTACTAACTATTTGTGATGTCCTTGGGTAGATCCCTCCGACTCTGGCGGATCATAGAGACAGTTATTCCTAACCTTAGTCACCTTATAACTCCATGACTAACCTATGTTGCCATTAAAACCCTTTGTTGAAGAATCTCTCAAAGGGTTTGTAAATGAAAACATGTTTGAACCATCGTGAGAGTTTTATATTTTAGCGAAATACTCCCCTCCACATGTGCTTTAGAGTTTTGACGGAAATCTGCCTTTGTGTGGGAAGAGCGCGCACTTTTGAATTGATCAACTCAAGATAGAGAATCTCCATGAGACACGGTTCGTTGCATAGTTAAAGAGTTACATTGAAAGCTTTTAGGTGACAAATAGCTCTAATAACTACCTTGAAGGTGTAGACAATCCTCGAAAGGTTGTCATACCCGTCAGAGTTCATGTCTACCAAGAGTATCTCAAATGGTACTTTCTACTTGGACAAGTCCTTTGCGAGACACGTTTACATTACTAGCGAACTAGCTTGAAATTATTACCCATCCAGGACAAGTCTTTTCGAGTTACTAACAGTTTAGTATCGTCAATTCGTTGGTTAATTTTGAAGTACACAGATTCATTTGCATTTTGCACAACATATTTCTTATCACACAATTTTCTCCCCTCAAAAATGGCATATAAAATGTTATTTTGAGCGGTTGAAATAAATATGACCATTTCGAGTGTTGCGGGAAGAGTGACCACTTGTGAACAATTTGTGAACAAAGTTTTAATTCAAATACTCCCCTCAACAAGTGATATAAGCGGTTGAGGTTTTGAAAATCATACGGGAAGTACTTGTTCTTTTGAGCAAAACCTTGAATAATGAAAGGTTTGATAGATTTTACTCAAAAGTAAGAAGCTTTCGCTCCTTTTATAAGGATTGTGGCAGAAGCGTACCACGTGGTCCTTTCTTGACGATTCGGGTTGTACCTTTGTTATGTGTGCACAAGCCATTGACATATATAATTACACATCAAATTTATAATGAAAGAAACAATTCAAGGGTACCAAGAAGTCCGGAGATGTCGCCAGAGTGTGAATCGGGTGTTGAAAGTCGGTGATGTTAATCACGGGTGGACCACCAACATAGCTTTCAATCTTTTGGTGATCCCTTCTATACAACCTTTCATCAATCATTCGATGATCCTCCTCACATCCACAATGATCACGAGAATTCCATCGCTTAGGAGACCCAATCTTTTGACGTATGTCCTTCACCTATATGCCAATCCGTCCCTAACCATCTTCAAAGTGTGATCCCCAAACTTGTGAAGTTCACTACACGCCATTAAGCAATTTCTTTGTAGTTCACTACGGTGGCAGCCGAAAGGTTTCTTGATGAGTGTATATTGTGAGAGCGGTTGATGTCGGGAAGATCTAGGCGAGGTGGTGTGAAGTTGACATGGGTGCGATAAGATTCAGCGCCATTTGAAGATCTTCTACGTTCCTTGATGACTATCGTCGATGAAGATGAGCGGTGACTTGATGAATTCACGTTGTACTTTGGTTGAAAATTGCCTCATGCGACCTTGTACTTTAGCAAGGTACATGTCTTCAATGTCGTTGATAGACAAATTCTCAAAGTCGACTTCAGGAGAAAGCATAGTCCCTTTCATCTTGTTGTTTGACCACGATATTCTTAAGGAAGGTGTAGTCCCACTTAGATGACATAACAACATGTTTGATGGCAACGATATCCTTAATCTTGAATCGCATGTTGAGACTTCTAAACCCGACGACACGTAGTAGATTCTTGACGTTCGACCAATGATGAATCCGTACATTGCATCGCGATCGTATGCTTCCACTTTGTCCGAACACAAGTGATTGGCACGTTCCTCGATGGCTATGCGGTTTGAGTATATGGTCGAAATGGAAGTGTCAAAGATGTAGCGTATTTCCTTGATCCATCGCCACCATGTAGAAGAAATTCGGTCTTTGTTGAAGAAATATCCGAATGGAATCCTAGGTTCATTGTTTGGCCAATTGTTGGTAGAGGTTTTGACCGATCGGTGTAATATGGAGGGTTGTCCCGTTTAATGAAGTCGACGTTTGCTTCAGGTTGAGCCAATCCATGTTGTTAGACATGGCTCGAGCAATGTTCTCAAGGTTATATTCGACCTCGATGGCACTTTCGGAGACTTTCTTTTAACGATTAAAGTGCTTCATTCTTGATTCGCCTCAACTCGGTTTCGTCATCTTCTTCACATGGAACTTTTCTTGCAAAGTTTTGCATGCTCCAATGTATTACCGTCTACCAATCGACCTTCTTGGGGTAGGGAGTGTTGTTAACAAGAGTAGAGAACCATTCAAATTCTTCATTTTATCGTCATCTAGCCATGATACGGCGTCAACCATGGGTGCCTTCTTCTTCTTTTTTTGAAGGCCTAGATGATGATTACGGTTCTGAACTTGTTTGGGAGAGGTGGGTTGTTGTAGGGGCTCGAGGACCTCTTCATCGTCACCACTCGTATAGTCAAAGTGATCACCGGTTTTCGAGTCGGGGTGGTAACTCGGAATCTTCACGAGGTTTATTTGTAGAAGAGCGAGGAGGGACCTTTGTTGAGCAGGAGTTCATTGAGGAGGGTTGCATAGGCGAAGATTCACGGGCCGCTTCGGCGTTTAGGTGCGAGTCCTTGTCCGCATCATCGTCATCTCTTGGCGTTTGGGTTGATCGGTGACTCCTTGCATGAAGATCTGAGTTGAAAGTCAAGGAGACCTTGAAAAATTTAGCTTCATCCGAGTAAGCGTTCGAGATCGCTTTGACATTTGCATCACCGGTTTAGCGAGTAACTTCAGTTCGAAAGATCGACTTCTTTGGCCATTATATGTTTAACCAATGCGACGATGTTTGGGTGAGTTATGCGGAAAATACTTCTCTGGTCACACCGAATGCGATGTCGAGAAGAAACTTGTGAGTATATTCTCTTGCCGTCTTCTCCAATTCCTTTGTGACTTTAGCGGTGATATCACGAAGGTGCTTGTGAGTGTAGCCTTCAATCATCTTTATTCGAGTTCCTCTTGACGATGATTTTCATGAATTCTGAATAAACTTCCTTTCTTCTTGCATCTTGTCATTCTCGTCATGTAGATATTGTATTTGTTAATTGAGAAAGTTCAACTTCTTGTTAGCATGTCTTTCATTCGACTTGTTTGACACTTTTCACAATTCTTTCATGTGTATGAGAAATCCAAGATCGAGGTGGTTTCTTCACGATTTGGATGTTGATTTGGTTGATTTCTTTGATGGTGGTGGTGAGGAATGAGATGATGAATCGATAAGGAGGAGACATGAGGAGGCTCGAGGTCCTAGGAGGTTCGAAGTTTCCTTACAGAGCGTGTAGGACTTTCGAAAGCAACTTGTCATAGTCGGCATCTTTATCTTTCTCGGACTTCTCGGTTTCATGTTTCTCAAACTCATATTCGATAGTATCCTCCACAAGCTTTTGTTGTTGCACAAGAGTGGTGGTACGGATCCTTATCGGGTTGATTAACCGCATCGGGATCGGTGAAGAGGGCGACACCACTTGATCCTCCGGGTCCACCCATTTGGTCTTTTGCAAATTCTTGACCTTTTGAAGGTGTCTAACAATTTAAACTTCTTCTGTAGGATTGATCCGGTAGCTCTTCTTCTTCTTGAGCTCTCATCATAGGGCACAAGTGCAAGAGTCTTCCTTTTCCTTTATCGACTTGAGGACTTGGATGTTTTGATCTTGAAGGATTGTCATCCTTTGCGGTTCGAGTAGGTAATCTCTTCATACGTGTCGGTTACCTTGAGCTTTCGTCCAAAAGCTTTCTTTGCTTTCGGTGTGGGAATAGGTTCGACTTCCTTCTGGGAACAATCCTTTTGCGAGGAGGATTCCTTTTGGGAAACTTCCTTTGACTTTCGTAACTTCTCGCACTTCCGCACTTCCTCTTACGGTTCTCCGGTAGGAGTTCTGAAGGTTTTCATCAAGATGACCAACTTTGCCTTCTTTTCTGCTACTAGATACCTTTTGTGCGTTTCAAGCTTCTTGAGTTCTTTAGATAGAAGGTGATCGAGCGACCGGCACCACTGCTTCTTAGTTGTCGATTCCTTGATTACGATAGAAAGGATAGGTTCGGACAACAAGTCGTGATTGTCGGGGTCATTGAGCCTCTTGGGGATATCGAGATTAAGCCCAAGTGCTCTACGGATCAAAAGCTTTGTGTATCGACATAGGGAATCTTTGAGCCAAGCTTCTTGTGAAATAGCATCACGTCTTCCCATATCGATTCCGATTTGATGTCCTTCTTATTGATCGAGACCGAAGATTTGCGGTTCCATGAGCTTTGGATGCTCATAACCACCGCCACGACGAGAGCAGACTTGGTGATGATGATGTAGATGGTTCTCCACGGTTGAGGAATGTTCTTAAGCTCCACGTGAGAATGCTTAGTAATAATCCTTGTAGCTTCATCATAGCTAATGTCAATAAGAAATTGCGAGCTGTCTCTTGGCAGTGTAGCAAAGTCGGTTGGGCGATGTGCGGAATGATGAGAACGACCCGTAAGTGCGGGAGTGATGGTGACTTGTTTGTGATTAAGAGTCATTTGTCACACACTTTGACTGTGATCCTCTGCATAGAATCCCAAAATTCTTTGAATGTAGATTTTGATGCTTGTAGTAGAGTGTGAGAGCATGTTACGGTATGGGTGATTCCTTAGAATATCCACAAGAATGAGACAAGAAGATTACGAGCATGTGAGGGTTTCAAAGTCAACCCTAAGGTTATTCTTTCCAATCATTCTCGGATAGCCATTTGGGAAGATATCGGCAATAGTGAGAACCTCGGTGCATCCACATTCATTTGAGCGACCATGTCGTGATCTGAAATAACATTAGCCAAAAGAACCAACATATCGAAAGACATAATGTTAGTCAACAGAAGGTCTTATTGACTAGTTAATGAATGTACAATGTCAATGATTGTTATGAGTCCTAAGTCACTTGTTTGTCCAATAGTCCAATGACGTCGTGAAATGTTTCGTGAGTTAGTTAACTTTAAGTTTTAAAGTTTATGTTATCACTTATTGTTCACAACATATCAAACGATTACGTTTATTAGTGATATTATTGGATTCGTGACGTTATGATTAGTTTATTTACAAGTTTGTACACGTAACAATTCATAATGAAGGTCAATCAAGGCATAGGCGTAGATTAGGCAAAGTTACGCGTAAGCGGAAGAAGTATATGCGTGGGCGTGGGCTTATCGTAGGATCCTTACTTACTCGTAAGAAATGTTACAGCGTGGGAAAAGGGACCTTATGCGTGGGGCTTACGCCAGGGCGTATAAAGACCTTACGCGTAAGGCTTACTCGTGAAGTAGACCTTATCGTGGGGTCATTGTTTACGCATATCCTTCACGGGATACGTGTAGTCCCATTGTAGAACCTTATGCGTAGTAGTTACGCGTAGGATTTCTCTTCGCGATAACTTCCTACGGCGTAAGGTAATCCTTATCGTGAGTAACAATCAACCTTGATTACGAATTTCATGCGTAGCAAGCCCGAAATAAAACATCATAACATCAATTTTGACACTTAACATTCATTCAATTCTGATTTAAACATAATCACTCATTTAAAGCATTTAGGCGTGAAAACCTTACGAGTAACCTAAAACCCTAGTTTCAAAAGTTACGCTTAAGGAATCTAGCCATGGAAATTGTACCAAAGTAATTCTGCAAGGTCTTAGATGTTGAGAGAATGAAATACCCAAGTTTTAACACTTAATACGCAGAGAATCAAAAATACCCAATACTCAAGAACTTTAAAACCTAATTACTAATTCGCAATCAATTAGTGTTTCTGGTTAGTTATAGAGCTAAGATATCATCAATTCATCATGATTCTAACATCAAACAACAATCTTTTTGACCAAAAACACATAAAAAATGATTATATGTTCTAACCCTTATGCGTAAACACAAAATTCAATGAATCTTAAGTTTTAACCGTTAGATTCGTGTGAAATTCAAAACCATTGTTTAAAATTACTTTAAGAACACAAAACCACTTACAAAATGATGATCAGAAACACAGATTTCTTGAATGGTTTTTAGGCGTAGGATCTTTTAGGTTTATGTAATAAATGTGAAGGTAATGTTAGGTGAAAGATGTTTTTATTAAAAGTAACTTTAATATTTTGTGAGTTTTGGTCCCTCCACTTTTCCTTTTACATACAAAGCCATTTAACTTCCATTTTGGTTACCGAACAAAGATTTTAAGAAAGAAACTTGTGACACTCCCCTCGACTTAAGTAAATAATGAAAGGTTGTGAATTTTAGTCCGAAGAGTGTCATAAAACCAGAAATTTTACCACCATTGATAAAAGAAACAACAGGGATATGATAACATGCAAGTACACGATGTTTTGAAACAGTTAAGTGATTATTTTCTCCCTCAACACTTGATCGGAAAAATACTGAATTTTGAAAGATTAAAGTGTTGATGGAAGAAATGTACTTGCCATGTTGAAAGAAAAATAGATAAGAAGAATATTTTGTTGTTTTATAAGATTTTATATTTTTGTATTTTGTTTTGAAAATATTTACAAAAATGTTTTGGTGTTTGACGGTTTTTAAGGCTGTTTTAGGAGGTCATCCAATTCCTCTTGAGTCAAACACCTCATACCAATCCGTGGACCAACTCATTAAACCTAGCGGGAGGCAAGGCTTTGGTAAGTAGATCCGCCAATTGGTATTCATACCAGTGTATAATTCAATTACCACATTCCACGTGGTCCTTGATGAAATGATAGCGTGATCGATGTGCTTTGATTTCGAGTCTTGAACCGAGGTTGCACAAGATCGCAATGGCACTCCGATTGTCGCATACATCGGGATTACATCAAATACGTAACCATAGTCTTTGAGTTGTGCTCTCATCCGATGACTTGAGCACAACACGCGGTTTATGGCTACATATTCGCTTGGTTGATGACAACGATGTACAATCCTGCTTCTTTGATTGCCAAGACACTAGTTTATCACCAAGAAATTGTAGAGCTCCACAAGTACTTTTCCTTGAGTCTAAGCATCCTGCGTGGTCGGCGTATAAAAGCGATTAGGTCAAAACCGAATCCTTGGATACGGATCCCAAGTTAATGGTTCCCTTGATGTGTCGGAGGATTCTTTTAGCCTCGAGAGGGTGGGTTTCGGTTGGTCGCGACGATAGCGGGAGCATAGATAAGCGGCAAAGACAATATCAGTCGCTGGTATTAGATACATGAGAGACCCAATAATAGTTCGGTATTTGGTAGGGTCAACTAATTTCCCATGTAAATCGATCTCTAGCTTCTTGGTATGAGTCATTGGTGTGGCATAGGTATCACAGGTTTTCATTCCAAATTTGTTTAACAATTCAAGGGCATATTGGGTGACTCAAGAAAATACCACGGGTGATTGATGAACTTGCGGTCCTAGAAAGAGCATTGAGTTCACCCATCATGGACATTTCAAAATTTTTCTTCATTAGTTTTGCAAAAGCGATTGAAAACTTTTTATGTGTAGACCCAAAATGATGTCATCCACGTAAATTTGAACAATTAAGATATGTGCCTGTGATATTGTATAAAAGAGTTGGGTCAACCGAACCTTTGGTGAAATTATTAGCAACGAGGAAAGATGATAACTTATCGTACCATGCCCGGGGCTTGTTTGAGACCATAAAGAGCTTTGTTCGGTTTGTAGAAATGGTTCGGGAACTACGGATCAATGAATCCTTCGGGTTGGTGACATAAACTGTTTCTTTCGGTTTTCCGTTGAGAAGCGCAATTTTGACATCCATTTGAAAGACCGTCATATTCATATGAGCCGCGAACGCGAGAAATATCCGAACGACCTCAAGGCGAGCAATCGAGCAAAAGATTCTTCAAAGTCTATTCCTTCTTCACGGCGATAACCCTTAGCAACTAGGCGTGACTTGTTTGGATTACGTTCCTTGACATCAATTTGTTTTCCAAATCCATTTGAGACCAATGACGTAGACCCTGTTGGTCTTTCAACCAGTTCCCATACTTCAAGACGTTTGAATTGGTTGAGTTCTTCTTGCATGGATTGATCCGGTTGTCTTTTGTCATTGCGTCTTTAATGTTTTAGGCTCAGATTAGCGGGCGGTGAGTGCATAAATGCAATGTTCACCATCGTGTGAAGACGTTGTCTCGTAACGACCGGTTGATTCGGGTTGCCAATAATATTAGCGAGAGGATGGTCTTTTGTCCATCGATGTGTAGAGGTTGATGTTGGTATACATTGTGCGATTCTAAGGATTCAAATGGTTTGTTGATGATTCCGCGACATCGTGTTACATGATGTCATTAGCAAACGGGTTAAAGAACGCATTTGGATCAAAATCTGCGGTGGGGTACTTCATTCGAGAATATCATCGGTGGTTCATCATTGTTGGAAGTGGTGTGTTCAACTATTGCGGTGGAGTCAACTAGTGTAGGTGCATCTTCAACGATGGTTGTTGAAGCGGTGTATCGGTATAAGAGTAGTATCGGGTTGAGTAGCGGAAACAACGGATACACACGGAGCACGTTCATCAATATCGTCACTGAACGAAAGAGCAAATAACCTTTCCATTTTTGACGAGTGAGTGGGGCTTTGTTCGGTGATGATGGGGTTGAGGAAGTTTAAGCGGTTGTGACCGGGTTCTAAGTCATTATACTCGAAGCCATTTATGTAAGTTCATCAAAATGAGCATGAATCGTTTCCATAACCTCCTTTGTTCGACGATTCCGGATCACGGAAACCTTTAGAATTATCACAATACCCAATAAAGACTCCAATGTCGACTTTGGCTTTGAGCTTTCCAAAGTCATCACGATCATTATTCGGATAGCAAAGAGATCCAAATACATGAAAGTGTTTTAGATTTGGTTTTACGTGGTGGGCTCGAAGGTGTTTTGTTGTGGCGTTTTGTAATCATAGAGCGGTTTTGAGTATAGCATGCAGTAGATATAGCTTCTGCCCACAAGTAATCTGGGAGTTTGGCATTAATTAACATGGTTCTTGCAGCTTCCACTAACGTTCGGTTTCGTCTTTCAACAACTCCGTTTTGTTCAGGTGTCCGTGCAATAGATGTTTGATGCTCTATTCCCACTTTCTCATAAAAGTCACGAAGAGTTTTGTTAACAAATTCGGTTCCTTTGTGCATTACGATCATCTAACGGTGTTTGAGCCGAACACAGTATTTTCGTGAAAGGTGATGATCATTTGTGGAGCTTGGTCTTTGCTTGAAGAAAGTAGACCCAAGTCCATCGTGAGTAATCATCAACAATTACTAAGATGTAGCGTTTGCCATTGATCGTTTGCACATGCATCGGGCCACACAAATCCATGTGAAGAAGATGAAGCACATGTTGAGGCTGTGTTCCACCTTTGAAGGAAAATGAGCACGAGTGCTTTTCCTTGTTCACAAGTGAGCAAAGGTGATCTTTTGAATCTAGGAATTGTGGAGACCTTCAACTAGTTTGTGTCGAGCAAGGTTGGTGATGGTTTGAAAGTTTAGATGTGAGAGCAGCGGTTGCCATAGCCGGGATTTTGTTGATGTTGCCTTTGAAAGTAGCGGATGGGAGATGAAGCAACCATGTCTTGCATAGAGATAGTGTAGAGACTAGAATTACGAGCCGAGATAAGGTCATTTCCTTGTAGATCACGAATGAAACAAGTTTTCTCCCGAAAGCAACCTCCAAATCTCCATCACAAAACCGACCTCACGAAAGCAGTTATGACCAAGGCCTTCCACATAGTAAACCTGCGCGATTTCGATGTTCCCATTGACATAATCTCCGTAGCCCATGATAGGCTGCAGTGATCATTCCGAACACGACAGTGCCAATGAACTTTGCAATAAAGTTTGATAACGGTTTAAGGTTGCTGTCGTGTGTCGGGAACATCCGCTATCAACAATCGAGAATGATCTGTATCACCTGCATTACACAGACGACACGGATGGAATAAAGTAGATGTGGAACCCGAAATGTTAGAGGGTTCGAAGCGATGATGTAGGACCTTACTTTTATCAACCTTATCACTTTACCAAAACCCAAACCCAACACACGTAACCCAAGTTACGCGTATAAAACGTGAAACACAAACACAAACAAAGCTTAGAAATAAGATGAGAAAGATGGTGACTTGATGTTATATTCGTGTATGTTGTGAGAGAAAGATAAACACAAGATGTTGTATATTCCTTGAGAGAGAAAACACACACACACACACACTTTCAAGCACACCCTCAAATGACCATTTGAGGGTATTTATAGTGGAATACATGAAAACCTAAAGGCTTTCCTATGGGCTTCGTTGGACTTGGATTGGGCTTGGGATATATGAGCTTATAAGCGGCTAGCATACCTTAACTTTTAACCAATTAGCTTAGCCCAATCCACGAGCCCTTTGACTATTCTATCACGATATCTAACACACGTTACAAAGTTCCTAATCGTGAATGACCATCACTTCTAATAAAACTATTAAGGCTAACAATCTCCCCTAAGGGTGGTCATTCAAATGATGCTCCACTTGATTAGGTCTTTACTTTTCTCGAGCTTGAACTTTGTGTGTAGATATAGAATAGTCTTGATTCTTTGTTCCTTCATGCTTTGTGATCAGATAATGTGGTTGTCTGCCATTGTCAACTTCGTTGGTTAGGTATCTCCATGTCTTTCTCCACCATGCTCACACTTCTATTTGACTTTGAGTTTCCAATGATGAAGTTCTCGAGTCTTTAAACTTTGTAGATTCTTTGACATTGACGAAGAATCATCTTTAACTTTGAGTTGCCTTTGATTTTGATGAGAACTTTCATGTGTTGTTGGTATGAGCATGTGGCGAATCTGCACGATCAATCCGCTCCGGAGCTTCCATAAGAAGAAAACATAAAACAGGTTAGTAATAAGCGGTTCCGCACTTACAAGTTTGAATTTGAGGGTGTTAACGACATAGTGTGAAAACACGTCTCTAATTCTCACAGAGGCCGTTCTGAGCTGAGTCCCACAAGTGAGATAACGCGATATACGAAGTACATCTGATTCGGATGAGTCATTGAGGTACACGAAGCATCACCCCACGATCAGACCGTTTGAGACACACTAAGCGTAATCCACGGGGAGTTACAGTGACTGCTTTGTCGGGGCTGCTTGATGTTGACCACAGCGGGAGTTTCCATTCAATCACGAAGATCACGATGTGAAACTTCTCATAAATGTTACGGCGGTTGCTAAGATCTGCGTGGGACTCTATAATATATCACTTGTGTCCTTATTGATGAACAACAAGCGATGTCATGTCAAGTGTTCCTATGAGATCTTTTGATGAATCTCGTGGCTCTAGACTCAATAAGTGCATTTTGGTTTTCTGGCGGAGACTAGGGAGAGGTCTCCTTCTTCAATATCAACAATCTCTAAGAGAAGTCGATAGATTATGTAGGGTTCCCAGTGAGAATGAAACAAATCCTTTTGAGAGGAATTGAGTGGCTAGAAGGTTTAGTGCGGTCGTCCTTTGGGTCCATGACGTCTTTGTCTTCAATACCGGTGTCATCTAGTGACAACCATGTAGCATATGAGTTGAACCGGTTTACGCCCTAAGGTTGAATATGGAGGCTATTTCTTTTCACCCTTTCTTTTACATTTCTTTTAATTCTTCAACCCTTCTTTCTCCTTTCTCACATTACTCCTTTTTCAATCATACCTAAGGACTTCTAGTACTAACTATTTGTGATGTCCTTGGGTAGATCCCTCCGACTCTGGCGGATCATAGGACAATTTCCTATCCTTAGTCACCTTATAACTCCATGATTGTCCTATTGTTGCCATAAAACCATTTTCATGAAAATCTCTCGAGTGTTTATGATAGAAAACATGTTTGGAACACTCAGTGAGTTTTATATTTTCGAAACACTCCCCTTCACATGTGCTTATAAGTTTTGTGAAAAATTGCACATAGAGGTAGAGTTCGCACTTTTGAATTGATCGACTTTAAATGAACAAGACCGATTCGAGACACGTTTACATCACTAGAGAACTAGCTTGAAATTATTACCCGTCTGGTCAAGTCCATAGAAAGTTTCTCGAGATGGTACATGATTCCTCGTCAATTCATTGGTTTCATGAGTCGAGCTCATTTGAGAATCAAACACATCATTAAACTTTTGATCACATTTTAATCACGTCTCCTCCCCTCAAAAATAGCATATTCGTGATATTTTGATATCAACGATTAAAAACATTTTAGAATCTTTTGGGAGACAAACGGTTTGATTTAAGCATGAATTTGGAACATTTTGTTTTATACTCCCCTTTAATAAAGCATAATCAATTAAAGGGTTTTAGAGGAGTTATCTTGAGCACAAAATATTTTGAAAGATTTTGAAAATCTTTTGAACAATCTTGAAAAGGTGCTCAAGATGATGATGATTTCTCACCATTTTAAATGTAGTGCCTTTGAAGCGTACACTTGATTTTTCATTAAAAGCACGAGTTTTGATTTGAAAATAATCAAAAGTCATCATTTCGGTCCGGGTTTCGTCTTGATGTATCTGAAAGCCATTTTATGAAGAAATTTTAGAAAGCGACATGTTTTAGAAAACATATTAAAGAACTCTCGCTCAAGCATCTGTACATGCCCGTATCATTGTTGAATGACATTTCTAGAAGCGTCTGAATATCGATTATACAAGAGACATGTCGTGAGAAGAATATTTTTGGATTTTGATTTTCTATTGTTTTGTATTTTTGAAAGTTTTATATTTTTATATTTTGTTTTGTTGGTTTTCAAATTTTGTATTTTGTTTTCAAAAATATTTACTGTGACTTTGGAAAATCATTTTCAAGAAGATTCGAGAAGGCGTTCTAACTCCTCGGGGTTGGGCTTAGCATTCAATTCGTCGAACTAAATACTCAAACCTTTCTTTTGGAAGGGCTTTAGTTAATAGATCGGCGAGTTGGTAATCGATCTTCACGAAGAATAATTCAACGATACCATTTTCGACGTACTCTTTGATGAAGTGATAGCGGACTCGATATGCTTAGTCTTTGAGTGATGAGCAGGATTGCATGATATGGCTATGGCACTTTTGAGTCACAATACATAGGTATTTTATCGAAAGTAAAGCCATAATCTGTGAGTTGTGTTCTCATCCATAGAACTTGAGCACAACACGAGATAGAGACACATACTCGGCTTGACGGTTGAAAGTGCGATGCAATCTTGTTTCTTTGAAGACCGGTGACTAACTTTTCACCCAAAATTGTGCTCCTCGATGTACTTTTTGTAACTTGATCACTGCGTGGTCCGCATCGAAAAGGCAATTAGATCAAATCCGGTTCCTTCGGATACCAAAGTCCCATGTGAATGGATGTCTTGGTGCAGAAAGATCCTTTTAACCTCTTTGAGGTGCGGTTCGGTGAGCTTTGCACGAAACCGTGCTAATAAGCAAACAACAAAATGAATATCGAATCGACTAGCGGTGAGGTACATGAGAGAACCAATCATGCTCCGATATTTCTTGGATCAATAGGTTTCCCAAACAAATCGGCTCCAATTTTTGGTGAAGTTACCATTGGTGTTCGACCGAATCACAATTATCCATACCATGATTTTTCAAAATCTCGGTTGTGTATTTAGCTTGATTTATAAAAATTCCACGAGGGGCGATGTATTTGTAAACCAAGAAAGAATTTTAGTTCCCCATCATGGACATTTCAAATTTGCTTTTCATGAGATTTTCAAAATGTTTTGAAAGATTCGGATTAGTGGACCCAAAGATGATGTCGTCCACATAATCGAACAATCAAAATGTCGTTTTGCATTTTGTGTAAACAAGGTAGGATCAACTGTTCCTTTGGTGAAATTGTTTTGGATAAGGAAAGAGGACGATTCGTCATACCACGCTCTCGAGCTTGTTTCAAACCATAGATTGCCTTTTGAGTTTGTAGGCGTAGTCTAGATGTTCCAAGTCGATGAAGCCTTACGGTGACTCACGTACACTTCTTCTTTCGAGTTCCATTCAAGAACGCGGTCTTAATGTCCATCGATAAACCGTGATGTTTTGTGAGTTGCATAGGCTAAGAATATCTGACGCTTCAAGTCTAGCTACCGCGAATGACTCTTCAAAGTCTATCCTTCCTCTTGTCTGTATCCTTTGGCCACAAGGCGAGCTTTGTTGCAAATTACGGTCATCTCTTCATCCCTTTTGTTCTTCCATAACCATTTGAGATCAATGACACGAATGTCAATTGGTCTTGGAACCATATCCCAAGAGTCATGAAGGCGGTATTGGAGAAGTTCCTCTGCATCGCTTCTATCCATGCGGGTTCGCCATTGCCTCACGAATGTTCTTTGGCTCTATATTGCTAATTGAGCAAAGGTAAATGCATAAGTCGCAATCGGTGGCAAGTTGGCGTCTCGTCTGCGAATTGGCCTTGAAGGTTCACCAATAACTTGTTCAATTGGGTGGTCTTTTGTCCACTTGAGTAGAAGGATACCGTTGGTTAAGCGTGTGCGAGTTAGATGGTTCTCGTAAGCTTGAAGATGATTCGGTGATTCCGTAGCAAGCGGGTTTTCAAATAAGTCTTCATCTAACGTTGCATCGTTACGGTTTTGGTTTTGCTCATCAGCTGCTTTGGTAGAGCGGGTGCAAGAACTTGAGTAGATGTAGATGATGTTGATGGAGTTGGTGCATTGGTTTCGACCGTTGTAGATGCATCTTACATTGGTGGTGGAGGATGATTTTGAGCGGGTGCGGTGGAATGATGGTTTGATGCATTTGTCGAAGTTCCACCATAGTATTCATCGAACATTAACTCGAAGAAATTCTCCCATTCTTGTTCTTTAGGATTGTCAAGCGAAGTTGATTGAGCTCTTTGAGTCACGAGTCTGAGGCGATGTGTCCGAAGTCTTTGGTTTAGTGCGGGTTCTAGGCGAGTCTCTCGGAAGCCATATGTGAAAGTTCATCAAATTTCACATTCATCGTCTCCATGATCCTCCTAGTTCTTGGTTATACACCACAGATGCCCTCGAGTTATCGAATATCAATGAAGATTCCAATATCACCTTTAGCTTTCAATTTACCTAGATCTTCTCATCGTTCGTTGGATAGCACAAAGCGCCAAACACGTGAAAGTAAGAGATATCGGGTTTCTGTTGTTCACAAGCTCATATGGGGTTTTATTGAATCTTGGATGGATTAGGGATCGGTTACGAGTGAAACAAGCGTTGTAACACATCGACCCATAGAAATAACGGTGCACTAGAATAAATTAGCATTGTGCGGCGACTTCCACAAGAGTTCTATTTCTTCTTTCAACTACCCCATTCTGCTGTGGAGTTCTAACAAGCGATGTCGATGTGTAATTCCAACATCTTCAAAATAAGCTCTTAACTCGATTTGTGAATTACGTGCCGTTATGCATTCTTACAACTCTTACGGGAGCTTGAAGAAGTACTTGAATACGTTTGAAAGGTGATGATGATGCACGGTGCTTCGTCTTTTGATCTCGAAACTTAACCCATGTATATCTTGAATAATCATCGGCGATAACAAGAATATACTTTTTCCCATTAATGCTTTCAACTCTCATTGGGCCACATAAGTCCATGTGCAACATATGCAACCTTGCTTCGAACTAGGTACGGTTTTGGGTTTATATGATGCTCTTTTGCTTTTCCTTGTTCGCATGATGGACATAAGTGATCCTTGGTGTATTTGAACTTTGGAAGTCCATTGACGATGTTGTCTTTGGCAAGATTGTTGATGGTGTCGAAATTGAGATGGGATAACCTTCGTGCCACAACCGGGTGTGTTCGGATGCTCGTGTCATAAGACATATTGGTGATGAAGAGGCCATTTGATTGATGTCGATAGCATACAAGTTTGTATCACGATTCCCGTTAAGAGATCGGTGCCATCCAAGTTTCTAACGAAGCAAGCATTTTTCCTAAAAGCAACCTCTAAATCGCATCACAGGCCTGCCGTTGAAAACAAATTGTGTCCCAACCCTTGGACATAGTAAACCCGAGTGATCAAATAATTTCCAAAGGTAGATCTCCATAACCCATGATAGCTGCTACATGATCATTTCCAAAGCGTCGGTTCCCATGAATTTCAGACGAAATTGATCGGCGACTTGATTCGGTCATGTGCTTGGAGCAACCCGAGTCGATGATCCAAAGACATATTTCGATAACACCCAATAACGAAGAAGAAGATTTTGGAAACCGTTTTGATTTTGGTTCCTTTGGGTTAGAGGTAAAATCTGATCACACTCATAGAAGTTATCTATTGGTAAGACAGTGCATCACTCATTCTACCATTCTCGAGTGTGAAAGTTCTACCCGTGGGTTTCAAATGTCATCCCTAAAGTAAACATTATGCTCCCTATCGGTAGTGTAAAGCCTAAGTCTATAACTAGTCTTCCTATTCGTTTAGCATAAGTTCTTTTGGGAACATTCTTCTTAACGAGCTTAACAATCTCATTCTTAGAAACACAATCATCATGAACATTAGTTAAAGATTTCTTGCAAGTTAAACAAATAGATTCAACATTCATTAAACTTAGCGGATTTCATAGGTTCATTACATTCGGATGAAATGTCTTTCTTATTACAAAGCGGTAAATTCCTAGGGTGTTCTTCTACTTTCTTCTCTTTATTCAAGCGACTACTCTTAGAGGCAAGCGAGACTCTATTGTTCCTTGTATTGCTCTTAGGCTTTAGTCTGCTGCTCCTAGAGGTGCTTCCTAGTCTGTAGAAGGTAAGGCACACTCATTAGGATTCACATTTTATCTAGAGAAGTGGTTTCAACTATCCTAGTCTCTTTAGAGTGCTTTTCTAAACTTATGTCGTTTGTTCCATATGTTTTAGATGTGGAGGCGAGGCGCATTAGTGGTACTCATCTTAAAAAGGCGGTGCTAAAACTTTTGGTTTCTCGATAACCGCTTTTCCTTTATCAACATTTTGTTTAGGCAAGGCGGTGGAGTGGTGGTTTTGATGAAACATTTTCTCATTGACTTTTGGAGGAGGCATAAAGCAGACATTTTGGTTTGGAAACCGGTTTGGGAACATTTGCTTTCTCCATGATCAATGGTTTTGTAATCACAGTATCCACTGCCTTTCCTTTTGACTTTCGGTGAGCCCTCAAAAGATCATTTTTGCTTTCATGTCATTGTAGGCACGCTCATCGACAATTTGTCATACTTGCATTCCTCGGTTTTTCGATCAAGTTGTTTAAAATATGAGACATTTTCTTTTCAAGTTTCTCAAGTGCTTTTCATATTTTGAAACAATTTGGAGGTCTCGGTGGAGTCTTTCATGATCTTCAACAGAATATGTTTGCAAAATGATGGACATAATATCGATGGTCGAACATCTTGAAGAGAGTCATTTAAATTTTCCAAAACTTTGATTTGTTCAACACGGTCATTAGCTTGCTTTACCGAGTTTATGGTCCTTGACAAAGTCAATTGTTTCTTTCAAAATGCTTGTTCAAAATGAATTACCCTTGCATGGCATTCGGTGAGGGCAATTTGAGTTTCAAAAACTTTCTTTGTTCGATGTCAAAACTAGAGAACCGGTTGTTAGGTGTAATAGTGGTTTTAGTTTTAACGATTGTCTTGAAGATCCACAATTCTAGTTTTCACATTGTCTAAAATACTTCTCGCATCACTTGTGTTAAAAGGATTGTTTGAAGACATTTGTTCAATGTTTAAAAAAGATTTTGAGACAACAAGCGGTTTTGAAGCAGATTTTGAAGCAGTGTTGACTCTTTGTTTGAAACACTTGGTGTGATGGAAAACTTTGACTTTTCTTTTTGATTAACAAAAGTAATTCCGTTAATTTTGTTCCATTTGTTATAATCAATTGGTTTGATTTCCGAATTCTTTTGTTTCATTTTGATCTACTCTCCTTAGATAGTTCTAACGTTTCAAGAGAATCACGAACAATTATGGGTTTATGCAAAACATTTCCATTGTTTAACACATTACGATGTTTACGAGCTTTCTTGAGGAGCGAAGAAGGGTCGTTACCAAGTGCCATTCTATTAGTAGTATGAAAGCGTTGATTTACTTGATTAGAAAGCATCTTGATTGTTTTATCGAATGACCCGTTGTAAGAAGCAAATTGTCCAAAGATTTGATTTTCTCATTTTATCAAGAATTTCATCAAGAAGAGAATCTTCTCGTTTTGAAAAATCGTTATCAATTGCTTCTTCTCTTTTCAAGATCGAAAACTTTGCTTTTGTTTAGAAAGTTGGTCATTTAAATCGAAATTTCCTTGTTTAAAGATTTAATTTTCAAGTTCAAATTCACATCAAGTGTGTTGTACTTGATTTGCAATAGTTGTTCTTTAGAAACCAAATTTCGATAACCAATTTCTAATTACGATTCTTTGTTTTACGAAATTCAAAGGCTTTTGCGTTCTCCTTGTAACTCTCAAGCTCGGTGGTCAATTTAGCATTCGCGGCCTTAACATCGCGATTGACCTTTTAACTTTCTCAATTTCAATGCCACATTGTTGATTAATGATTCAAAATAAGCACGTGTTTCCTCATCGGTCTCGGTATTTTGTGCCACACGACCTCCACTAGGATCCACATCGGAGTTTCGAGTTAGTATTGCTACAACTCGGATTGTCGGTATGTATCATAAGTAGGTCTTGATGTCACGAAATCTTTGTTCGTCATGAGTAAACACATCAAATATGACATTGTTATAGCATGGATCAATGATTGGTACCTCGAATCTGCGTTGGCGTCATAGGCAGGAGGTGCGTCGAGTCGATGTCGTACTTAGTCTCTGAAGATTTGCCATGAAGATGCGGTTTGCATTGAGTTCCTCGAGGTCTTCAAATCATCCATAATAGCCATGAAGTCATTTTCCTCGGCACTCAATTGAAGTCCAGTTGTTCCTTTTGTACCAACATGATAGCTTTACGAAGATCGCAAGATCCTTCTTTTTGGCTTAGTTGGACAATTCCTTGCCATGTGACCCAATCCTTGTGGTTATAACACGTAACTGATTACCACGATTCACATTTCCATAATTCCCAACATTGGGCTGCAACATTCCCATTCGATTACCTTTGCTCTATTCCCAACATTCGACCCATCGATTACCTTGATTCGAACCGCTTTGATTACCCATGCGAAATCCGGTAGCATATCCTGCGATTCCCAATAACTCCAACCATTTGACCTTGATGACCCATATTCACACCGGTGTGCAACTTGCACATTGCGAGTGTTTGATGAAATCCTTTGGTTGTTGTTAGTTGGTGTGGAATAGCGACCTCTGAATGCTTTACCCAATAATGCAAATGCTTGAGACAAAGCTTCTTACGGTTCCATTTCAAGATCGGTGATTCCTTGTTCACAGTAATGTTGTTGTTCGGTGGATAGTTTTGTTGTTGAGGATGTATTCTTGCAAGTTGTTGTTATTGGAAGATGATGAAGCTTGTTGTTGTGTATTCACCGAAGTTTGAGTCTTTGCAATGAGTGCCAATGGATCATGATTCTTTGCTAATCTTTCTTGTCGACTTCATTCACTTCATTTTGGTTTTGTTTGAAAAATCGTTGAGTTGATCAAAGTTCACTTGATGTAAGTCTTTTGTTTGGTTGACAATAGTGACATATCGTCCCCATTCTTACGGTAGATTGTTCAAGAACTTGATGTTGCTCACGATAGTTACGGGTGTCAACTTGTTTCGATCGACTCATTCATTAAAGTGCAAAACCTTCCATAGTAGGATTCAATGGATTCTCACGGAGTAGATGTAAACTTCTCCCAAGCGATTAGCAACTTGTTCTCTGTGTCTTGTTGACCAATTTCGGTTCCATGACAAAGTCGTCTAACACGTTCCCACATATCGAAGCGGTTTCTGGCTGTCTCTGACAAAAAGATGTCTCTTGGTAAACCAGTTGGACAATATGAATTGCCATGTCATCTGCTTGACTTTCTTGATCCTCTTGAGTATTCGATTCTTTTGAAGACGAAAAAATGGTGGGACGGGAGGTGTTGCATCGGCATTTCGGGTCTTGGACTTGTCGAGGTATGAAGGGTCCATCCTGAATGGATTTGATCATCAATTTTCCATTAGGTTTTGTCTTGATGTAGCGAAGCATTCGACTTGTCCATTGAAGATAACCACCTTTTTCCAACATAGGAGGACGGTTTTCGGCACCGGCTGCATGAATGTCTTGTTGAGTTGCCATTGATGAAGGTATGATATGATAAAGTTGATGTAGGATCGATTCAACGATAAAGGAGTTGTGGTTGATGAAGATTAAGCTCGGTTGAGGTGTTTCCGAAAGTCGTACTCGTAACCTTGGTTCTTAAAAATTTTAGCCCAAAATTTGAAATTCACTATAAAATCAATTCTAAGGTCGTATGAAAAATTTGAGTTATGACAATTTTGACACCAAATTTGACCGAAAAATTTGAATTTAGGCCCAAAATTTGAATTTTGACCAAAATTTTCACAGTTAAACCAAAATTTGAATCTCGTAAAAATTGAGCGTTTAGTCTCCTCAAAATTTAAATTTTACTCAAGTTTTCCTTAAAAACTTAAAATTTTAAATTGAACGTTTAGGCGTAAACACGGTTATTTATTTAGAAAGAGCTTAGGCGTAGGATCTTTATCGTAGAAAGAGGTTAGGCGTGAACAGCGATCTTAGGATATAGGAAGGATTAGGCGTAGGATCTTATGCGTAGAATGCTTATGCGTAAGTTTAAAGTTAGGCGTAAAAAAGTTATGCGTAACCTTAGCTTATCGTAAGACAAAAGTTACTCGTAAACCTTACTTAATTGTGAAGTTATCGTGGAGTTACTCTAAGCTTTTAGCTTATCGTAAACTATGGTTAAGAACCAAAAATCCTTTACACTATCACGGTGTAAGGGATATCCAAAAGTCGAAGTGTTCCACAAACTTATCCAAGTGAGGAAGCATTGAGTCACCGTTAAGCTCGAAGAATCGCACCAAAAGTTATGAGTAGAACCTTGGCGTAGTTGACTTTCTTCTGCGTAGAACTAGGGTTTTGACCTACTCGTAAAAATTTCCAACGATTCAAACAATTTCTCTTGCGGATATCCTTAAAACACTCGAATAACCCAAAAATGTTGACCTTTTTCACCCAAAGTGCTTAGAAAAGTTACAGTAGAAATGACCAATGAACCAAAACGAGTTCAAAATGAAGAAAAACACGTAAAGCTTGAACTTTTGCAAAAACTGAAACTTTAGCACCAAATAAACCTTAAACCACAAGAATCTTGAATTTTAAGTGCAAAATTAAAGCTTTAAGCGTGACAAATATGTAAAGCGAGAGCCTTTACGCGTAACCCTTCAAAACAAACACAAACACTCCTAAACCATTGTTAGGCGATTGATACCAATTGTAGGACCTTACTTTTATCAACCTTATCACTTTACCAAGCAAACCCAACACACGTAACCCAAGTTACGGCGTATAAAACGTGAAACACAAACACAAACAAAGCTTAGAAATAAGATGAGAAAGATGGTGACTTGATGTTATATTCGTGTATGTGAAGATAAAGATAAACACAATAAAGTTGTATATTCCTTGAGAGAAAAACACACACACACACACTTTCAAGCACACCCTCAAATGACCATTTGAGGGTATTTATAGGTGGAATACATGAAAACCTAAAGGCTTTCCTATGGGCTTCGTTGGACTTGGATTGGGCTTGGGATATATGAGCTTACAAGCGGCTAGCATACCTCAACGTTTAACCAATTAGCTTAGCCCAATCCACGAGCCCTTTGACTATTCTATCACGATATCTAACACACGTTACAAAGTTCCTAATCGTGAATGACCATCACTTCTAATAAAACTATTAAGGCTAACAATAACCCTTGGTGTGTTAGAAGAATCCGTTGGTGTGTGAAAGTGACCGGTTTTGAATAATTAAAAGGTTTGTTGTAAACAACGGTTTTTAATTTTGATCGACTCGTCTTACGCATCTAATTCCTCTTGACGATGATATTCAACAACACTCATAACATATCATTAATTTTATATTACTTTGACCTGAAACTTCAGATTTGGTTTGAATGTTTTTAGTGAAAGCTTTGGTTTGTAATCGACTAGATTTGGTCCATATCCTTTTGGATTGGGCTTTAAAGTAAACTTTTCAATAGTCATTCTTGATTCACCATGTTTGTAAACAACAGCTTTTAAACTCTTTAATTTTGTTTTGCAAGTCGATAATTTCTTCAAGAAGGTCATCTACCCGATTCGTTGAATGCTTTTTGTATGCGAGAACTGTTTTGACAAGTTAACAACTCGACCTTAGCTTTTTATTTTCCAAGGTGAGGCGTTAATTTTCTTTTTATGTTCATGTTTCGTTGTTCTATTTCGCACAACAAAGCATTCTTGAAGCGGCTAGATCATGCATCCGTCTCTAAATATTTTTCATTTAGATGAGATTTAGCAAAGCGACTTCAAAACCTTTTCACGGTTTTCTTGAGTTTTGAAAAAGTTGAGTTGCATTTGTAAGCATTCAAAATCCTTGGTTAACAGGCATTTTGCTTTTAATTCCTTATTTAATGCATAACATTCCTCCATTTTGATTTGATGGTCTTGAATTAAACGAGCAAAATCTAGATGAGGCAACGATTCGACTTGTTCAACGTGAGTCACAACATGATCATTATTTAGATCCTCAAGTATAACCACGGAGTCAATTTGATTATCAAAGGAAACCATAAGGTCATCTTGATCGTCAAATGTAACTACGAGGTTTATTTGAAAATCGTCGAATGAGATGTAGATGACTCATTTTGAACGATCGATCCGTGTCGGATTCGGATATTGGCGGAGATATTAGTTCGAGATATGATGATGGTTTGTTCGGTACGAGACAAGCCATTAGTGTCATACACTGGGCCTATTTCACTCATGTGTAGTTCATGCATATTAGCCATCAACATAACAATTGCATTGGCCTCGCAAGTCCTCCATATCATCATCCGAGTGCGCATCCGCCATAAAGCTCGTTCTTTGTTTGTGAGAGATCCACCACTTCATCCTTAAGAGCCAAAAGAGAGCCTCTTTGAAATAAGCACCGCCCCTAGTCCTTGGCTTTGCGCGATGCATTAGCAGTGTCCTTCTCATTGCGGTTGTAGCATCGAAGACCATTCAACCCATTCTCGAGCATTTCCCTATTCCACCACTTGAGCTCTGTTCTTATTCCTTCCCATAGCATTAAACCCTTGACCACCTCCCATTTGACGACCATAACCACGATTCGAACTTCAACTCATCCATTGTTCACAACAATTTCGTGTATTGGATGAGGCGAATCGATTGTTGGATTTGTTAGTATAACGGCTAAAAGCATTAGCGATCATAACAAATCCACATTGCGATGCTTGAACGGATCGGATTCCTCACTAGTTTGACTATGAAGTGCTTGATCATTGTTGTTGTTGTAAGGAACCAATTGATTTTGTTGAGGTTGCTTTGTGATTGATCGTTTGGTGTGGTGGAGGCGCTTGGTTGAGTTGCTTGTTGAGGAGGATAACTTTGTTGAGCATATAAGGCAAGTTGTTGATTTTCCGGATGTGTGGTTGAGCAATTTGAGCACGGAGAATCCTTTCGATCAACTTCCTTCTCATGAGGCTTCAAGTAATCGTACAACAATCCATATGTAGAATGATGCATATTCTTCGCATGACGAGAGAAAAATGACATACTCTTCCCATTCGGGACCAAGACTACTCGGGAACTTAGTATTTCTGCAATTCTTGGCATGATGATGTTGTGTTTATCCAAATCATTGATGATGTCTCGAAATCGATGATGATAAGACTCTAGTGTCTCTCGTGTTCAATCATGAAGTGTTCATAAGCCAAGTAAATTTTGGATTCCAAATCCTCCCGATTGAGTTCGAGATCCTTCCATAAGAAGATGAATATGGTCCCACATTTCCTTTGCGTCTTTTGAGCATCAACACTTGAAGAATTGGGTTAGGTAATCCTAATTGGATATATTGCATTGCAAGCTCATCGACTTCATAGTGTAGAAGTTCGGTTGGATTTAGATCCGCAACATAGCAATGTTTGTTTGTTCATCTCTTGGTGGAATAGCATTAGGATCTCCGGTACAATGACAATAGGCATCTCAAATGGACCTTCCAAGATAACCTTCTTTAAGAACTTTCCATGTGGCTTCTTCAGATCACAAAACCTAAAGAACCTTATCACCCATTGATCGAAGTTTCTGGAGTGAGCATTGGAGGTCTATCAAGTGATCCGACCTCATGAATTGATTGTTGGTCGCTTAAAGCTTCACACATCTTTGCAAACCAAGTGGGTTCCTTCATAGTGTTCCTTGATGGATGTTGATTGAAGTCATTTGTGTAGGGTTGAACTTGAAGACTTGGCGGTGTTTGAACCATTTGTGGTGGAGGAATTGCTCCAAGTTGTGGAGTATGTTGTTGATTAAATTGTTGTTGATAAATTGCTTGTTGTTGATTCCATTATTGATGTTGTGGACTTAGTTGTTGTTGTCGTTGAGGATAAGTGTAAGGGAAATAGTTAGAGTATGGTGGTTGAGACATGTTGAAAACTTGTGTTGGTAAAATGGATCTTTGTAGTCGAATGAACCTTTGATGAAGAAGTATCCTTAGGCGTAGAAATCACAATAGCCAAGTAGCACTTATGCGTAAAACACCAAAGTTACGGCGTAACAATAAGAAGTTACGCCGTGAGATTTAGCTTACGCGTAAGTATGGAAAAGACTCTAAAGTTATGCGTAGACAAAAGTTAGGCATAGAAAGTTAGGCGTAGGATTATCTTATGCGTAAGACTAGGCTTAGGCGTAAGAAAATCTTATGTGGGATTTCTACGCGTAAGCTTATGCTTATGCGTAAATTTAGGGTTTTATCCCAAGTGATCTTTTACACCGTCACGGTGCAAAAGATATCCAAAGTCGACGTATTTTCGGACTTATCCAAGTAAGAAAACACGGAGTAAACCACGAAATGAAGATCAAACCAAGGATAACCTTACGCGTAGTTTTAGGGTTTTGCTACGCGTGGGATTACTCGTAATTTTGATTTTGCCCAAAGATGTTTCTAAACCGCTTTTTGTGTGATGAAATAGCTTCAATAACACCAAAAGACACAAAAGTGTGAAACTTGATGATCCAAAGCTCTTAAAACAGCTTATGCGTAGGATTTAACCCTCGTTAAAAACTAGTAGAAAACAATGATCCACACATAAAGTTCCAAACTTTTGCCAAAAGCGATAAGTTTAACACCTTATAACGTTGAAAGGACAAGAATCTTGGATTAAAAATGTAAAAATACATTTTGATCAAGCCAAATTTTAGGAGGCATAAGTTAGCGTGAGACCAAAACTCACTTCAAACAATACGTTCACTCAACTATTAGGCGATTGATACCATTTGTTAGGTCACTAGTTTTACAAACACAAGTAATATAGAAAGAGATAAGGCGATTGAACAAGTAAAACACACACACACACGATAATAATACGCTTTAGGCGTAGGAGTGTAATGAGAGAAATAACTTGAAAAACCAACCTTCAAATGAAGGTTTACAAGAGTATTTATAGGAGGAAGCTAGGGCAACACTCCTAGTTCCTTCCTTTCCTTTATGGGCTTGGGCCTAAGCTCATGGGCCTTCTACATAAGCTTAAGGCTAATAACAAACATAAAGGCCATAATAAGCTACCTATTACATAAGAATAACTAACATTTGAATTATAGTCTAGGAGTGATTCCAACAAGAATAGCTCAAGACAAGTAAAGAAAAAGCAAATCTTGTGGAGGTAGAAGACAAAGATGAGTTTACCTTGCTAATGGCAAGACATGACAAACATGAAGAGAGGATAAAGCCATGGCATATAGATTTCATTATGAGCAACCATATGACGGGTGAAGAAGACTTATTCGTGGAGATAGAGAAAAGTAAAGGTATTGTCAACTTTGGAGATGAATCAAAGGCACTGGTGAAAGGAAAAGGTAAGATACTTATCTGAGTTAAAGATGGAAGTCACCAATATATTTTGGACGTGTACAATGTGCCCAACCTTAAAAGTAACATTTTAAGTGTGGGACAATTTTTAGAGAAAAACTACGATATTCATTTCAAGGATCGTAGTATTACAATAAGAAATCCCGAAGGAAATATTATAGCAAAAGTGCCCATGAATAAAAACTGAATGTTCCTTCTAAACATTCAATATGATAACGCTAAGTGCTTAAAGAGTTGTTTGAAGGATCATTCATGGCTTTGGCACATGACGACGGACACGTAAACTTTGGTGACTTAAAGTTATTATCCTCAAAGGGAATGGTGAAGGGTTAGATCAAATTGATCATCCCAATCAAGTGTTTGAATGATGCTTTCTTGGGAAGCATGTTAGGATTTCACATTGAAAAAGCAACATCAAGAGCTAAGGGCCCTACAACAAATTTACATGGACTTGTGTGGTCCCATTACTACACCCTCTCATGGTAAGAATCTTTACTGTTACACCCGAATCCCCACAAGGTATTATTATATAGGCGTTAGTACTATATTTTATATTAAAATTTCAAAATTAACTATAAGTTATAATTATGTGGATATAGTAGAAACATAAGTGGCCAATGCATGAAATTAGAAAATAGAGGGACTGGTTTTGTTAATAGGACAAAGTTAAATATAATAAAAATCAAAATCAAGTTACTGGATGAATTATCCAGAAAATTTGAGAGGACACATGTGAGAAAGTATTGTGAAGTGAAGAACGAGAAGAAGAAAAACCATAAACCACCAATTGAGTCCAATTTGACCTTGAATTAGTGATTATTAAGGCTAATAGGTTCTTAACTCCATTTCCCTTAATCAAGTAAGTGTATTTCCTAATCTTTATAATAAGGGTTTTGGGTTCTATAATTTGAAGTAGTAGTAAAAGGTTACCAATTTATGGAATTTCTAGTTGTAGTCTCTAATTAAGACTAATTGTTGTATAGGGAGCTTAAGGGAGCTTCTAACTCAATCTTTATAGAAACATCTATTGTGAAATTGATGTAAGTATAGTGGGTTTTTGTGTTGCTATGCTTATTTATGAATTATTGATTGTATGTTATAGTCTTGTTGGAGCTTTTAATAGTAGCTTTGGATCCATAGCTTTTAATTGTTAAAGTAGCTTAATTATGCATTGAGGTATGTTTTATGTTATAGATGCTCCAAGAATTTTATTGTATAGTTAAAATTTTATTAAGCATATAACCCATTTACTTACTAAGCATTTAAACTACGTTATAGTTGATGATGTTTTGTAGGTTCCACAAGGAAGATAAGGGTAAGAATCAAGTGTAAGATGGATTACAATTAAGCCTTTAGTTGTTGAAGTCTTTTGGACCAAAGGTGTTGAAGTTGGAAGCCCGAAGAGTCAAGTTTCGTTTTGGTATATTTTCGGGTCATATGGTTGTTTTACTTTTGGTCTTATGGTCATGTTCTTAGCACGTAGTCTAAATTGATTTCAATTATTAGTGTCAAAATCTTGTTAGTAATGGGTCAAAATTGTAGTGGAATAATGTTTGGCATAATTCCCTTTGAATCGTTTTGGATGGTATGAGTCAAAAGGTTTGATAGTAAAAGACCTTGTGTGTTATTTTGGATCATTTGGAATCCTTAGTGCAATACATGTAAGTTTTAAAAGTAAAGTTTGTGCGAATTTACGCACAAAAGTTCAGTCTCGGTCCCCGACGGCGTTACAAACCCAAACGGCGTCACAAACTTTGTGACCCGATCAGTTATAAATTCCTTTAAGCCGTCGGGTTAAATTTCTATTTTGACGGCGTCCCAATTATAAGGTGATAACACTCAGATTGTACATGTTTTCGATGGCGTTATGTGCTATTGTATATGTTATTTGGTTATATTTGTATGATTTGCTTAATCGCATCAAAATGTTTGTCTAGTGTTTATACCCAAGTACGTGGAAGCGGAAGGAAAAGTAAAAGAATGTTTAACATTTGAAAGATTCCCGTTTCAGTGAAGCATGTCAAGCACAAATCAGTATTTCAAGTGCCATAGAAGACCAAGATGATTGAAGAACCAAGTTCTACAAGTCAAAAGAAAGTAAAAGTCGATTTCTCGTAACTCAGGAAAACCAACCGGATCGGTTGCAACTGCAACCGGATCGGTTGGAAGATGATCAAAAAATGCCTGTGACGTCAATCCAACCATTCGGTTGCCACCCGCAACCGATACGGTTGGAACCGTTGTAGAAGACCAACCGGATCGGTTGGTCATATGACCGATCCAGTTGGAGAGCCTGTTTCTGCCAAATCTTCATCATTAAGTTTCCCCTTTGCATCCAAACGATTCTAGGTCCTTCCTTGGTGTATTCTAGTCCCTTCCTAACTCCTTGGAGGCCAAGTTCACAATTAATACCTAGGCCTTGGAACTAGTATAAATAGAGACCTCTTGTGAGCATATGAGACACGCACTTCAATACAACTCTCTACACATCAAACAAGCTCTTAAGCTCTCAAATTAGTCCTAGAAGTCCGGGAAAGTTTGGAGTTCGAGTTCCACATTTGAGGCAAAACCTCAAGGAGTCTACCCCAATACTTTGGGAATCATTACTTCACCATTTGAAATCTTATTCCAAGCATTGTAAGAATCTTAATCATGTTTTCTAATGTTCAAAGTTCTAAGTTTATGTTTATGTTTGCTATGGTGGCTAGTTTCTTTATACACTTGCTTAAATGATGTTGATTATCATATGATTAGTTAGTGATCGTGTTATCATGTTTTAATTCAATTTCAAGTTGATTCTAAGATCCAATTGTGCTAAAGTTTCATAGTGACATTTGTTAATCAAGTTTGACTAGTTGATAATAATCGTAGAGGTCGAAAGAACTTATTGTTATTCAATTAGTTATAATCATTTTGTCTATGGATGATTGTTTTTACCCATCATTCATGGTTAAATAAAGGAACTAAAGTGTGGTTGTAATAAGAACGCTTTTTGATTATCAAGTTGGATTGATTGGAAACATCTAAAAGGTCGTAAGATTAGTTGTTGACAATCAATTGTACCCTTTTGTCTATAATCGGTTACCTTATGTATTGACCATGTCTTAAGCAATTTGATAAAGCAATTGGATGTTTTTGTATTTAAGTTTGTGAAAATAAACTTATGAAACTTGAATTGATCTTGAATTGATTGGTTAAACTTAATGCTTGTTTTTATAAACTAAAATCTTGACGAAGGTTTAACTTGTAAGAACAATAGATTAGTACACCAACTAATTATCATAACCAACATGTTAAGAGGTTAACACAATCATACTAATCGAGGATAAGAAACTAGTTTAAGCAAGTGTAGTTTTTAATCATCTGAATTTCATCATATCTATTTTCGTTGTTATCTGTTTTGGATTGTCTTAGTTGATTCAAACTTGTTAATCAGATTCACTCAAATCCCTGCGAACGATCCCGACTTACCTTCATAATCTTGCTATAACGGACGAGTGCACTTGCTCGTATGTGTTATTGGTAAATTTGGTAATTCTTCTTTTATAAATTTAAAACTTGTACACACCTGGCACATCAAGTTTTTAGCGCCGCTGCCAGGGATTTGATTGTGTTTCAGCAAGTTTTGAAGCCAAATCAGTCGATTCATTCCAAAATTTTTTTTCTCAGAAGCTTCAACCGATCCGCTTACACCTTTAACCCATCCAAAACTATCTAACTGATCGGTCGCTCCTTGCAACCGATCCGGTTACCCGTTTCTGTCCAGAAAACTGTTTTCTTTGTTTGTCCGTGTGTTTAGATATTACCTGGATTCTCTAGGTCATTGTATGAACACTCGTGCAGCAGGAATAGAACCAATCTCACCTCTTACCAACCCTGAATGTTTGATTCAAAAAAGAAGAAGAACACCTTTCATACCCTTAGAAAATCGTGTACCTAGATTACCAAACCCACCATTTGATAACCTCGTAGAAGCCAAAGTCGTCTACAACCCTTTCACCAATTTACCTTTTCCATGGCGGACGATCAACCCATGTGGGAACCAACCGAGCCGTAGCACCAACCTCGGGAGTGCTATTGTTCTTTGTCAACCTTGGTGACAACTTCACCGTGAAGGGTCATCATCTTTCCATGATTAAAGACCGTCAATTCGATGGCGTGCACGGCCGATCCGCATAAGCACATTGCCGAATTTATCGAAATTTGCGGCATGTTCCGTTATGGCGACACCGATGTCAATGCCATCAAACTCAAACTTTTTCCATCATCACCACGGAGATGCTAAAGTATGGTACAATGAATTAACCCACGGAATTATCAACACTTGGGAGGAGATGAGGCAAGCCTTTGTAAGCGATTCTTTCCACCGCTATGTTTCATCGACAATGGGAGAAATTCGTGCTTTCACACAAAATCCCAACGAATCACTTGTCGAATCTCTTCGGATGAAAGATTTGCTTCAGAGTTGCCATGGACATGGATTATCCAAAGGAACCATTATCCAAATCTTTTACCATGGACTAGATGAAATCTCTCAAGGCATCCTTGATCTTGGAGGAATATTTCTCTATAAGACTCTTAACGATGCACACCAATTACTCAAGATCGAGTACTTCTCAAACTCGATTGGTCTAAAGATTCCAAAACCAAACCTCTTTGAAAAACCGTTGCTTTTGTCGAAAACACCGATACCTCAAAACTCATGGAGAAAATGGAAGCCTTAACCTCAAAAATCGACTCGCAATACAAAGATATCAAAGAAGAAATGAAGGAAATGTGAGATGGATGCAACAATTGTGGAGGAAATCACCCATCGTCTGAGTGCGACAATAATCCTATGGGTGGACCTAACAAAGGAGAAGCAAATTATGTCCAAGGAGGATATCGTGGAGGAGGATATCGTAGTAATTATTACGGTCGAAATTCTGGAAATTGGCAAGACCGCCGACCAAGGGATGACAACCGTGATTCTCAACCACGAACTGACAATCCGCCACCACAAAACTCCGAGAAAAAGATGGAAGAATCCGAATTCGAAAAAACCATGAGAGAATTCGTGGTGCTCAAAAATCGCATATGATTTCATCAAAATCAATTCTTTAATCTCAAAGCCAAAGTTGACGTGGACAAAAAAATCATCAAGCATCTATCCAAGATATTGAAAACAAATTTGGTAGATTTTCGACCAACATTCCTCTCGACCATCCGTTCGTTACCAAGTAACACCCAATCCAACCCAAAACCATCAAATGATAAAACATACCGTCCACCACAAACAAGAAATGAGCATATCAATGTTGTCTTCACAAGAAGTGGTCTCGTCGATCCACCACAAAATATTAATGAAAATACTCTATCACCCAACATAGCGAGGATGAAGTCGAGGAAACCAACACAACTCAAACCACCAAAAGGAAACCACCCCATCCTCAAGGCGTACACACCAAAAATTCCATATCCTCAACGCCTTAAGAAAGAAAAAATGGAAGAACGTTATAAGAAGTTCATTGAAATAATCAAATAGGTTAGACTCAATGTTCCTCTCGTTGATGTCTTAGCCGGAATGCCTAATTACTGGAAATTCTTGAAATAACTTCTTAATAACAAAAGAAAGTTAGAACAAATTTCAGCTACTTTCCTTACGAAGAATGCTTAGCCATTGTTCAAAACAAAATCCCACCAAAGCTCGGAGATCCTGGGAGCTTTCTTATTCCATGTACTTTCGGGAATAATATTCAATGCGAGGCTTTAGTCGATCTTGGTGCAAGTATCAATTTGATGCCTTATTCGTTGTATTCCAAGTTATGCAACAACAACCTTAAGCCAACGAAAATGAGCATTCGATTAGCAAATCATTCTTATCAATATCTTGTTGGTATTGCCGAGAATATGCTTGTTCAAGTCGGAAAATTCATTTTTCCGTGGACTTTGTAATCTTAGAAATGGAAGAAGATAGTAAAGTCCCACTCATCTTATGAAGACCTTTCCTAAATACCGATGCGATCATCAAAGTGAAAGGAAAAGAACTCAACCTTGGAGTTGGAGAAGATTGAATCACCTTTCTAATCGATAAAGCGATGCGCTATCCACGCTACGTGATGACACTTGTTTCAACATCGATGTTATCGATGAAGTCATGACGAAGAATTGGATGCATTACTTAACTAATCCGATCCATTCATGACTACTACAAAAATCAATGAAATGACTTTGACAAAGAGTTTGATGATTTCATGAAAGTAGAGTTCAAGGAGATAACACGGAGGAGGAAGAAATGGAGGAAGCGATTTTGAAGAAATAACTTTCGATGGCGAGATGAGAATAAAATCCTCTATCGAAGAGCCACCAACAGATCTCGTGCTCAAACCTCTCCCTGATCATCTTGAATATGCTTACTTGGAGGAGAATTCACTTCTTCCAGTAGTCATATCCTCATTACTCGAGGTCAATGAGAAAGAAAGTTTATCTTCTGCCCTCAAAAATCACAAACAAGCTTTCGCTTGGAAAACATCTGATATCCCAGGAATTAGTCCTAATTTCTGCAAACACAAAATCAATTTCAAAGATGGAATCAAACATGTTGTTGAACGTCAACGTCGACTCAATCCCAACATGAAAGAAGTTGTCAAAAAGGAAATTATAAAACTTCTCGATGCTGGTATAATTTACCCAATCGAGGATAGTCCTTGGGTGAGTCTCGCTCACCGTGTTCCCAAGAAAGGAGGGATGAAGGTTGTGACTAATGAACGAAATGAACTAGTCCCTACTAGAACTCGTCACTAGTTGGCGCGTTTGCATTGATTATCGAAAATTAAACAAAGCCACCGAAAAGATCATTTTCCACTCCGCTCATGGATCAAATGCTTGAAAGACTAGCGAAATAAATTATTTTGTTTCCTCGATGGATTTTCGTGGATATTTTCAAATGCCAATCGATCCTAATGACCAAAAAGACCACTTTCACTTGTCCTTTTGGAACCTCGCATATCGGCGATGCCTTTGGTCTTTGTAATGCACCGCGACTTTTCAAAGGTGTATGATAGCCATATTCAAGACATGTTTGAAACCTCCATGGAAGTTTTCATGGATGACTTTTCGATCTTCGGAAACTCATTTGAAGCTTGTCTTTCCAATCTTGATTAAATGCTCGAAAGATGCGGTTGCACACCTTGTCCTTAATCGGGAAAATGTCACTTTATGGTGATGAAGGAATTGTGCTTGGTCACAAGATCTCCAATGCATGCATGGAAGTAGATAAAGCAAAATCGACATTATCACAAAACTTCCACCACCAACTAACGTTAAAGCCGTTAGAAGTTTTTTAGAACATGCCGGTTTCTACCGCCGCTTTATCAAAGATTTTTCAAAAATATCTCGTCCGATGACAAAACTTCTTGAGAAAGATTCTATCTTTGATTTCAATACTGATTGCATAAAAGCCTTCGAAACGTTGAAATCTCAACTAACTAGTGCTCCGATCATGGTTTCACCTAATTGGTCACTACCCTTGGAGCTTATGTGCGATGCCAGCGATTTTGTTGTTGGAGCTGTCTTAGGCCAACGAGAAGGAAAACACTTTCGGCCCATATATTTTGCTAGCAAGATACTAAATAGTGCTCAAAGAAAATTATACTGATCCTGAAAAGGAATTATCGGCCGTAGTTTTCGCATTCGACAAATTTTGATCCTACCTCATACTCTTAAAAAGCGATCGTGTTCACCGATCATTCGGCACTCAAATACTGCTCACCAAGCAAGTGCTAAACCGCATATTATTCGATGGATTATGCTATTCCAAGAATTTGACATCGAAATCAAAGATAAGAAAGGGCGAGAGAATCTAGCACGATCATTTATCATGTCTTGAAAATCCGTGATCTTGAGGAGTTAAAGGAAGAAGAAATCGATGATTACTTCCCGATGAAACCCTTATGACCGTTGATGGAAATGATGATCCTTGGTTTTCGACTTTGCGAACTATCTCACTGGAGGAATTCTCGAAAAAGGTTTAACTCACGCTCAAAGGAGCAAATTATTTTTGGAACTTAAATACTACTTTTGGGAAGAACCATATCTTTTAAAATGTGTCTGACAGAATGATCCGAAGATGTGTTTCGGTTCCAAACCCGCAAGACTCTTGACGAATGTCATCATGGCCCAACCGGGGACATTATGGTCCTTCCACCAAAGCTAAAAAGTTTTGATGTTTGGATTCTATTGGCCAACAATATTCAAAGAAGCAGATACACTTGTTCAGAACTGTGATGCTTGCCAAAGAACCACCAACCTTTCACGCAGAGACGAAATGAATATTCGATATTTCGGGAATAGATTTCATGGGACCATTTCCTAAATCCCACAAATACGAATAAATTCTTGTTGCTATAGATTATGTGTCCAAATGGGCAGAAGCTGAAGCTTTATCAACGAACAATGCTCGCGTCGTCGTTAATTTTCTCAAAAATCTTTTTGCTCGTTATGGAATCCCCAAATCCTTGATAAGATATCGAGGAACCCATTTCTGAACAAACAAATGGAGAAACCATGAAAATATATGGAGTTCATCATCGATTCATGACGACTTATCATCCACAAACTAGTGGCCAAGTTGAAAACACCAATGAGCTCTTAAAAGAATACTCGAAAAAAAAAGTGAAGGATAATCCTTCGGTGTGGTCGAAGAAACTTGCGATGCTCGTGGGCATTTCAACGACTTATAAAACTCCTATTGGTACAACTCCTTACGAGACTCGTATGGAAAAACTTGTCATTTTCCGTTCGAAGTTGAACATCGTGCTTCTTGGGCTCTCATAAACTGCAACACCGATCTCAAAATAGCTGGAGAAAGAGATTCTTACAATTGCACGAACTCGATGAATTAAGACTCGAGCTTACAAAATTCTAAAGCGTATAAGGCCGTAACAAAAGCTTATCACGACAAAAAGCTAAGAGTTCGAAAAGAATTCAAAGTCGGAGATAAATTTACGCTTTTCAACATGAAATTCAAATTCAAAGCTCCTAAATTACAACCAAGATGGTTTGGACCATATATCGTTAAACATGGATATCCATTCGGTTATGTCAAACTTTATGACAAACAGGGTGGAAGTTTCATCGTTAATGGGCACCGAATCAAACTATACTATGATAAGGAGCAAATGAATGAAATATCAGTTGAGACAGTTTCACCTGAAAATGAATTCGAAACAATCACCTTCGTAGCACCTTTTCAAGGAAGAATCCCACAAAGTGTTCCTTGGAAACCATCTGTTGAGTTCATCTGGAACGATATTGATGCTCTTGGTGAATAATTCATGTATGTCCCGAACTTTCAAAATGTTCAAGGTGCATGTGTGGCCAAGTAAATTCGTGAAGATTGAGTCCCACCGATGACTCGTTAATAAAACAAGCGCTTCTCGTGAGGCAACCCGAGTGTTTTTCTGATTTGATTTTCTGTGGTCACGCCCCAAAGTTTAAAACTTTGGTCGAACTTAAGTGTGGGGGGGGGGGGTGCCACAACTTAATAAACTCTTTTGTTTGTATATAAGATTTTGTGCAGGTAATTATTAATCCAGTGGACGCTTGGATGAAGAAAATTAAGCTGACAAACTCATTGGAATCTATGGTTTCATCTCTATTTTCCCTATTTCTATACTTTGAAGTTCGTTTTTCACATTGAGGACAATGTTTAACTTAAATATGGGGGTGAATAGGCAAATTAGAGTTTTAAGCTTGAATTTATAATTTTGTTTGCCACTTGTGATCTAGTTATTTTCACGCTTTTAGGATAATATATTAGAATAACTTGATCAAACCACCGGTAAAATTGGTAATATTTGAAACTTTGAGATGTGTTTCGATTAATATTGCAATCCATTGTGGGATCGATAAATATTTGCTAGCACAAATTATAGCCCTTACCACTAAAATTGTGAGGATTTGAGCCTGTTCTATATAAAGCATACATCTTTTATGCTTAGATCTTTTGCTATGAGTGTGCCGGTGATTTTATTTATTCTAGAACTTGTACTTGTAAATCATTACTAGACAATAGTGAGATCGCATTCGTGCGATATAAGTAAACTCGTGTAAAAAAGAGGCACCTTAGGATTTAACCCAAATGGCCTTCCATTTTTCATATTATGATATATTAGCTAACCACATCGGTTAGTTAACCACCTACATGGACCCATTTGTAGCGCTCATCTTTAGCACTAGATACCCCTATTTACACCCTTTGAGCCATCCTTTTCGTTTTTGATAAGTCTAGAAAAATGCAAAAAGATTTTACACTTTAAACCTTAGCCTAACCATTGTCAATGTCTAAACGGTTGATTGCTAGTCACCTGGAAAGAGAAGATTGTTCAAATGATTATGAGTTACCGCACCTTGTTAGTTGAGTTAGCCATTTCATATGTTAAAAAAAATATAAAATAAAAAAATGTTGAAAGTATGAATGTATTAGCCAATGTGCTATGTTCGGAGAAAAGTTGTCATGGCGAATCAAAGTAAAAAGTTTTGGAAATACGAAGAAAAGAAAATGGAGCTATAATCATTTATTGGTTTGCGGATTGTTTGGTAGCTAGCAATACTGGTATTAGACTTGTTTTTATTTTTATTTTAACACCAATTTCATTAACATTCCCATGCCTTATCCATACCCTTATCCCTAAGCCTTAACATTATAACCCGAATAAAAGTCCCCTTTAAATGTTTTTTCTTGGTGCTCACCCCACGTCGGTGGAGTTTTGTTTCTCGTACAAGCTTATGGTAATAATCTAATCATGACTGAGCAATGAGTGTGATTTATCTTGTTACTCCAATAAAAATTGAGTGAATTATATTTTGTTCCTTTTTCGTGAGGTGTTTTGAAATGTTAATCACGTAAGAAAATCATTGGATATTGTCAAACATCTAGAAATTTTCGCTCTTAAAAGCATAATTGAAGAATCTTCTCTCGTACTTGTACTTGGTAGATTTGCATCACATTTTTCGTAATCATAATTTTGTACCAGTGGATATTTTTCCTAGATTTTCTTAAGGGCAAGCAAGGTTAAAGTGTGGTGGAATTTGATAACACTCAGATTGTACATGTTTTTAGTAGCGTTATGTGTGCTTTTGTATATGTTATTTGGTTATATTTGTATGATTTCGATGCTTAATCGCATCAAAAGATATTTGTCTAGTGTTTAGAACCAAGTGCGAGGAAGCGGAAGGAAAAGTAAAAGAATGTTTAACATTTGGAAGATTCCCATTTCAGTGAAGCATGTCAAGCACAAATCAGTATTTCAAGTGCCATAGAAGACCAAGATGATTGAAGAACCAAGTTCTACAAGTCAGAAGAAAGTAAAATTCGATTTCCCGTAACTCAGGAAACCAACCGGATCGGTTGCAACTGCAACCGGATCGGTTGGAAGATGATCAAAAAATGCCTGTGACGTCAATCCAACCATTCGGTTGCCACCCGCAACCGATACGGTTGGAACCATATGAAGACCAACCGGATCGGTTGGTCATATGACCGATCCGGTTGGAGAGCCTGTTTCGCCAAATCTTCATCACTAAGTTTCCCTTTGCATCCAAACGATTCTAGGTCCTTCCTTGGTGTATTCGAGTCCCTTCCTAACTCCTTGGAGGCCAAGTTCGAAGAATTAATACCCTAGGCCTTGGAACTAGTATAAATAGAGACCTCTTGTGAGCATATGAGACACACACTTCAATACAAATATCTCTACTCATCAAACAAGCTCTTAAGCTCTCAAATTAGTCCTTAGAAGTCCGGAAAGTTTGGAGTTCGAAGTTCCACATTTGGAGGCCAAAAGCTCAAGGAGTCTACCTAATACTTTGGGAATCATTACTTCACTATTTGTAATCTTATTCTAAGCATTGTAAGTGTAGGACCGATAAAACTATTGATTCATGTGGTTCGGGGTGGGAAGCTCAAAGAATAAGAAAAACATGGTTATTGTATTAGATGGAAAAGGGAAGATGTGTGTGTTTCTAGAGAGAGAAGAAGAAACCACACACACTTCTTTACAAAATATGAACTTCCTACCCTCCTAGTTGGGACTAGGAGGTGTATTCTACTTCAACAAGCCTAACTTAGCAC